>VDFB02000007.1:40341147-40429220 GCA_007258455.2 Sequoia sempervirens | reverse complement strand
AGCCTTTACAGGGAAGAAGCCTGAAGTCAGTCATTTAAGGATCTTTGGATGTCCTGTCTATGTTCATGTTCCAAAGGAAAAGAGAACCAAGTTGGAGCCTTCTGGCAAGAAGGGATTTGTGGGCTACAGTGAGACATCAAAAGCCTACAAAATATACATTCCAGGACAGAAGTTGATCGAGATCAGTAGGGATGTTACATTTGAGGAAGATGTTGCATTCAGGAGATCCAGGGGGATTCATATGGAGATTGACAATGAAGAGTTTCCTCAGGATATGGAAGTTGACCATACTCCTAAGATTCAGAGGGAGACTTCAGAACCAAAAGAAGATATTGATTTTGTTGAACCCTTGGAACCTACTGATGGGCCTATTGACATTGTTGTTGGGAGAAAGAGACCTCTATGGGCCAGGCGTACTATGCAAGAGGCTGAAAGTTTTGCAGCCCCTAGAGGCACATTCAGATAAAGTAAAAGGCCTCATAAGTTCTCCAGTTATGTTGCCTTAATGAATCAGATTATAGAATTCGAGCCTACTTGTGTTGAGGAAGCATCCAGTCATCAAGTTTGGAGAGATGCTATGACAGAATTGTATCAATCAATTCTTAAGAATGATGTTTGGGACATTGTTCCTAGACCCGAGGGCAAGTCTGTGGTATCTTCTAAATGGTTATTCAAGATCAAGCATGCTGCAGATGGGAGCATTGAAAAGTACAAAGCAAGATTTGTGGCTCATGGGTTTTCGCAGAAAGAGGGAATTGATTATGAAGAAACGTTTGCTCCTGTTGCTCGCTACACTTCTGTCAGAACCATCATTGCTATTGCTGCATCTAGAGGATGGAAGATTCACTAGATGGACATGAAGACAACCTTTCTCAATGGAGTGATTGAGGAAGAGGTTTATATAGAGCAACCTGATGGATTTGAGGTTCATGGGAAGGAGTCACATGCTTGCAAGTTGAAGAAGGCCTTGTATGTGTCCTATGGTGCTCCTCGCTTTGGTAATGCAAGCAAGGATTGATCAAGCACTGCCAAGTTTGGGCTCTCTTGTAAGAATGATGCTGATTCAAATCTCTACTTCAAGGTAATCAAATGGTGAAGCATTAATCTTGGTTTTATATGTTGATGATTTGATCCCACTGAGAAGATCACCGAGCCCCTTATGCAAGTAAAGGAGTTGACTGGAATTTGAGATGGACTCATTTTTCCATGCATTACTTCCTTGGCTTGTGGTAGGAAGTTTGCAGTAGAAACCAGATGAGATGATTCTAAGCCGGGCGGGAAGTACAATTCATTGATATACTTAAGAGATTTGGCATGATGGATTGCAAATCCATGTCCACACCTATGGAGACCAACTTACATAAGTTGAAGGAGGCTGCAGCTAATTCAGACTTGGTGGATCCTACCTTGTACAGACAACTAATTGGATCTTTTATGTATCTAGTTAACACTAGACCTGACATTTGTTATGCAGTAAGTGCACTTAGCTAGTTTATGTGTGATCCGAGACAGATACATCTTGTTGCAGCTAAACATATCCTGAGATACTTGCGTGGCACAGTTGGATATGGGTTGAGGTATTCTTCAAATGTAGACTTGGAGTTACATGGTTTTACTAATTCTGATTGGGCAGGTTGTGTCATAGATCGGAAGAGCATCTTTGGTTGTTGCTTTAGTTTGGGTTATGCTATGATTTCCTGGTGCAGCAGGAAGCAGTCATCTGTAGCATTGAGTACAGCAAAGGTAGAGTATATTGCAGCTTGTATGGCAACTTGGGAAGCAGTATGGCTTTGTAAGCTCCTTGCAGGATTGTTTGGACAATCAATGGAGCCTACTATCATTCATTGTGATAATCAGAGTTGTGTGAAGCTTTCTGTCAATCCTGTGAACCAAGCATGTTGAGATAAAGTACCACTACGTTAGGGATATGGTACTGCAGATGGTTGTACAGTTGAGGTACATCAACACTGATGAGCAGACGACAGATATTCTCACCAAGCCTCTTGCCAGGATAAAGTTTGTGTACTTTCGAGATAAGCTTGGTATGGTGGAGAATCTATCCTTGATTGAGTAAGAGTCTCAGTATCAGTGAGCCTTGTTTAATGAGTTCTTCTCTGAGAGAGAAGTTCGAGGTGAAATCCCTTGTTTAATGCATTTCTCTTTGAGATTTGAGGTGAAAGCCCTTGTTTCCACCCTCTGAGCTGAGTCATGGTGGATGTCATGTGTGTGACTCCATGACACATCTTGTACTTGTGAATGTCATGTTGAGGTGACAACATCACGCAAGTGATGAACACTTGTACACACCATAGTATGGTTGTAGCCATTATGGTTGATATCGTGTTGAGGCAATATCTAATATCATGTTGAGGTGATATTCTTCTTTTCACATTTGGTTGTAGCCAATGTGATGGACATCACGTTGAGGTGATATGTCCTGTGCAGCTGGAAGTTTACTCCCTAACTGAGAGGGAGTGTTAATGTTACATATAGCGTCTGGAGTAACACTCCAACGATCTTCTTTGATGAATAAATTAAATGATAGCTCTAAACTATTTAATTTATAGAATCTCAAGGGGGCGCGATCTTCTATAGAGACACCACCATTTGTTAAAGCAAAGATATATTAAATGAAGAGGTGCGATTTCTTAACAAGTCCAACCTTGTTTCTAAATGGCGTGATTTCCAAGAGGGACGTCTTCTTACTTGTGGCCGACCAGTTTGGGAAGAGACACGTCTCTCTCCAAGTTGTATATATATTAGATGATGCTCTTCATTGTGATCATCAAGTTTTCAGTCAAGTTCGATTATATTTCATTTTAGTCTAAGTGCGAATTCATTACAAGACAGTGCTATATTCTTTGGAGGCTGAAGTTCTTCATCAGCGAATTGCATTATCTTATTGCAGTGCTGCATCAACTATTTGGTGCTTGTATTTGGGCCTGAATCTTGGCCTTTTGTAAAGAAGATCATTCTTGTGATAGTTCAATATAAGTGATATATTGTTGCTGGGTTTTTTCTCCCTCAAGAGGAGGGTTTTCCCAGGGTATCTGCTATGTTATTGTGTCTGATTTGAATTAATTTCTGTGCATTATATTTGATCATTAAAATTTACATAAAGCATATAAATGGAGTATAGGCAATTAACCCACGTCCAAGCATGATAGGACACATGTCAAGCCTCCATTCGCCCTTAGGATTCACATGCAAGTAGTTAAAACTATCACTTTGTCGTTTTTTGGCAAAAAATTGCATTTTGGCAGCAGTTGCAGAAATTTGAGGGGTATAGGGATATATTTGCTTGACTAGAAAGCTTCACAATTGCTTGATCTTGAGGGAAAATAAGCCTAAAGGAAAAGTTGCAGAGATTTAAGGGGTCTAGGATGTTGCAGGATTTCGAGGGGTATGTGGATAATATCCACATTGCGTGAAAAGTTCTTCAGCAATAGGTTAATTTGGAGAAATCCGACGCAAAGGGAATTGTGGAGATTTTAGGGGTACTTGGATATTATCCGAAGTCAAAGGAAGGTTTCACAAATCACCAAAGCAAAGGTAAGAAAGCCAACACTCTTTGAGTTGCAGGAAAATAGGGGAAAGGGAAATTGCAAAAGTTTCATCGGTACATGGATAGGTCCAAACAACATGAAAGTATCACAATAAACTCCTTTAGGATGAATTGCATGGATTGCGGGGATTTGATAGGCATTTGGATCACCCCAAAAGTTCCGCAATTATCAAGACAAGTGTGAAATTTTTGCGTGTGTTTTGGACCTCATCTTGCAATAATGGCCTTCTCAACTCATGACGACTTGGGGCCTTGAACCCCTTACTTGCCATGGGCAATGCATTGACCAATTAATCCCAACAAGGACTAGAAGCAACATTGAACGAAATCTTATTATTGTACCAAAATCTTGGACGTGCCAACTTTGCCTCATGTTGCAATTTTGTATTCCATGTAGTACCTTCCAATGAAGGTTGCACACCAAGAGTGTTAATGGTAACAAAAAAGCTAGAACTATGGCTGCCCACACTTCCCCATCTCTGTATCCATGGCCCAATGGAAGAAGAGCCCCCCATATCTCCGTGTGATCTTGTAGAACTAAAATTTGGGATTGGGGTTGCCATTGCCTTTGCTGTTCTCTTTTTATTTGCTTTCCTTCATATGCTGCAAGGAGTTCTTTTGCCTCCCTCTCAACCTCTGGTGTAATGTCCTAGGGCACAAAATGATCTGAAAAACACTGGCAACCGAAAAGGGTCTGATAATATATTTCAATTCAAACATGCAACCCACAGTTCATAATAATGCTGCAAATTAAAACTACTTCTGAAAGATGACAACCAGATTGAAATAATGAGTCTCCAAGGCTATTCATTAACTATGACAAACTCAGAAGTTCTCCAAACAATATAATTGAGCGATCTGGGAGATGATCAATATGTGAACACAATTACCTAGATATAACTAGTGGCTGCGATATGAAATTCTGGAACTAATGCGAATTCCCTTTGGGCTGAGACCTCCACTCTGAGTGTGAAGCATGATATTCTGGAAGGAGTGATATATGATGGCCGTTGCTCTTAATAATAGCGCCGACTACAATCGCTTGGTTGTCTGAGATCACAAGAGCAGCGATAATATTCCCTGATGTTATGGATGTTGGCGAAATTGTGTCAAAGGAATGAAATGGGATGAGTTAGCTAGGAGTGATAGAGATGAGCGAGTGACAAAGGGTGGTATGCTGGAACGGTGCGAAGAAGGGCGTGGACGGACGATGAAGCCTGGTGATGGAGCGAAGCGGATAGTAGGTTCGATCTTTGGCGTGCCCATTGAACAATTGCGTGACCTGGGTGCTAGTTGCGAATATCACTATGTTGTATCATCGCTGCCAAAACTGGAGTGTGCGCTTATCTCTGATGGATGTCATCCAGAGCCTAAGGCTCTACTTGGACGATGGGCTTATTCGCTCCCTAGTGCCAATCGCCTTAGTTTGCAATCACACAATTATTGGAATGAGTGCTAATGGTGATGGAAGCTAACACGAATACTCGTAGGTGCGAGGCTACGCACTCACCTGGATGATCAAGCAGAGCAGCTACGCTCTCTGTACTTGCCAAGAAGCTTGTCCAATATTCATGATACCTGTCTAAGGAGCTAGACACCAATTTAAACTAAAAAAACAGCCAACAAGAAGTATGTTGGCCAGAACAATAATTAAATTCAAATTTGGAATTGGCGCCTCAAGAGAGGTCAGCCCACAAGGATCCTATTTATTAATTATTTTATTTTTCAATAGTGTTTAAAAACACTCTTTTCAAACACAAGTCGGCCTGAGAACTCAAATTTGATTTGGGACAATTACAGTCCCCTCCCTCAGATTGTTGTTGGTCCTCCAACAACCTCAGATTGGGATGTTCAAAAATCTCTACGCCCTCCCATGTTGCATCTTCAACAGGAAAATTCTTCCATTTTACCAAATATTTTGGAATGGCCTTGTTCCTCAGCCGCTTCTCTCTTACGTCCAACATTGTCTCGGGCCCGAGGATTAGCTTGCCTTCGTCATCAAGGGGTGGTAACTCTATCGATGGTGTGATTTGTTGTCCCAACACCTCCTTCAAACATGATACATGACAAATATTATGAATTTTGCTCCCTGGAGGCAACTTGAGCTCATATGCAACTTCTTCAATTTTCCTTGTGATCTTGAATGGTCCATAGAATCTCGGTTTCAGCTTTTCCGCTCCGTTCTCTTTGAGAGATGACTGTCTGTATGGTTGCAATCTCAAATACACCATGCCATTAACTTCAAAAACCCTTCAAGTCCTTCGCTGATCTGCATATAACTTTTGCTGATCTTGGGCACGTTGCAAATTTTCTTTCAATGAGTTCATGATGTCCACATTTTGCTGTACCATGTCTCTAGCACTTGGAACTCTACTATTTGCAAGGATCAGATTCATGAAGGAGGTAGCCTCGTAACTATAGAGTGCTTTGAAAGGAGACATTCCAATGGACATGTGATGCGTGGTGTTGTAGCAAAATTCTCCAAGATGTAGCCATTTCACCCAAGCTGATTGCTGCCCTGTCACATAGTTTCTCAAATATCCTTCAATCCACTTGTTCACAATTTCTGTTTGTCCATCCGTTTGGGGATGATAGCTTGTGCTAGGGGTTAATTCTGTGTGAGCCAAACTAAAGAGTTCTTGCCAAAACAAACTTATAAATCTGCTATCCCTGTTAGTCATAATGTTTCTTGGCAATCCATGTAGTCTAAAACCTTCTCTAAAAAATAGATCTGCAACTTGAGGAGCCTTGAATTTCGAAGTAATGGCGTAGAAATGAGCATATTTAGTGAGCCTATCCACCACAACATAAATACAATCTTTACCTTGCACCTTAGGAAGTCTTGTGATGAAATCCATCGATATGCTTTCCCACTTCTGATTTGGGATAGGCAAGGGTTGCAACAAACCAGCTGGTAGCACATGTTTTGTTTTATTTTGTTGGCACACCAAACATTCTCTCACGTGCTGCAATATATCATTCTTCAACCCCTTCCATGCAAAACGTTCTCTTTCTTGCTTGTACGTCTTGTAGAATCCTAGATGTCCAGCAAGAGGAGTATCATGGCAAGCTTTTATAATCCTATTCTTGATCTTGGATTGAGGCACAAGATAGACCTGGTCTTTGTAGAGAATGAGCTCCTCCACCACCTTGTACCTGTCATCATTTAACTTCCCCTCCAAGATGTCATTAGCAAATGAATCTTTAGCATACTCTGCTATAATGCCCATCTTCCAATTAGTAGATACATCAGTCATGGCACAAATGTAAGGCTTCCTAGAGAGAGCATCGACTACCACATTGTTTTTTCCTTTCACATATTCAATATCAAAATCATAAGCTTGGAGCTTGCTTACCCATTGCTACTGTCTATCATTCAAGTCTCGCTGATTGAGGAGTACTTCAAGTTGTTATGATCCGTCTTCACCACAAATTTCCCACAGACTAGGTACTGCCTGAACTTAGCAATGGCGTGCATGATCGCCAACATCTCCTTATCGTAGATGGAGAAAGCCTTCTCTGCATTTGTGAGTTTCCTGCTTTCATATGCTATGGGGTGCTTATTTTGCATTAACACCGCTCCAATGCCTTCCCCTGATGCATCACACTCAAGTACAAAAGGGGATGAGAAATCTGGTATAGCCAAAATAGGACATGAACTCATTACCTCCTTGAGTTTATCAAATGCCTGCTATGCCGTGGGATTCCAACAAGTGAAAGCTCCTTTTTTAGTTAGATTTTTCAATGGTGCTGCAAGTTTGGAGAAATCCTTCACGAATCTTCTGTAGTAGCTACAAAGACCCGCAAACCCTCTCAATTATGTCAAATTCTTGGGCCTAGCCCACTCCTGAATGGCCTTGATCTTTTCCTCATCAACACTAACCCCTTGAGTGCTAATCTTGTGACCTAAATATAGAATCTCAGTCATCCCAAATTTACATTTTGACATCTTAGCATAAAATGAATTCTTCTCAAGGATGTCAAGTACCTCCTCTATATGCCTCAAATGTTCCTCCCATGTCTTACTGTAGATTAAGATGTCATCAAAGAAAAACAACATAAATTTTCTCAACTAAATAATGAATACCTAATTCATTTAGGATTGGAAAGTAGCAGGGGCATTAGTTAACCCAAACGGCATCACCAAAAACTCATAATGCCCATAATGACATTTGAAAGCTATCTTATGCATGTCCCCATCTCTAACTCTAATATGATGATATCCTTAATGTAGATCAATCTTGGAAAAGTACATTGCTCCATGTAGCTCATCTATCAATTCATCGATCCTGGGGATAGGGTAGTGGTTCTTGATTGTCTTCTTGTTGAGGGTTCTATATTTGATGCACATTCTAAGTGTCCCATCCTTCTTTTTGACTAGTACCACCGATGAGGCAAAAGGACTTGAGCTTGGCCGTATGTGTCCCATATCCAACAACTCCTTGATGGCCTTCTTGATCTCTTCCTTGTACATCCTCGGATGATAATAAGGAGTAGTGATAACGGGTTTGGCCCCTTCTTCAAGCTCTATCACATGCTGAAACCCCCTATCCGACAACAACCCTGATGGAATCTCGCTAAACACCTTGCATTTTTTGTTCAGAATAGCCTGGATGTCAATAGGAAAGGTTCTTTCTTCTTTCGATGGACTAGTGTTTGTAATCAAGCACTCTGCTGCCCATGCTACTTCATCTCTCCTAAAAGATGGCTCCATTCTTTTCGCTGAAACTACCATAGGACTATTCCTGGAGAGACCCTTAAGGACAACCTCTTTGCCATTATGCTTGAATTTCAGCTCCATAGTTTGATAATTGGTGGTGTACTCTCCTAATGAATGAAGCCACTAGACCCCCAAAACCATGTCTGTGACCCCCAAAACCATGTCTGTGTCACTGATGTCCACCACATAGAAGTCATCCCTCATCTTCTGTCCTCCTAAGATCAGCTCCATTTGTTGAATCCGTCTAGTGCAAGAAAGGATGTATCCTCCAGCCGCTGCCACATCAAACCCTTCGAAGTCTTCTACTCTCAAACGCAACTTGGCAATTGTCTTTGTGTCAATGAAGTTATGGGTAGCTCCGCTATCTATCAACACTTTCACTCTTTGACCTCGAAGGACCCCTCAAACTCGAAGAGAATGGTATCGTGGTGCATCTGAAAGTGCTACAAGAGTACCTCCTGTGGGACCTCCTTCTATCACGACTTCTTGTTCTCCCTCATTAGTGACCTCCTCATTGCCCCCTTCATCGGTTTGCTCATCATCAGAAACCACTTCAATGTAGTAAACTTGACCCCTTGACATCTGTGACGGTCATTCCACTTTTCTTTACAATAGTAGCACAAGCCCTTCTTACGGAGTTCATTCCTTGACATTTCATGTGGTCCTAGAGGAGGGCCCTTAGGTGGTGGATTAGCCTTAATGAAAGGCTTCTTTGGCTGCCTTGTTGGTGTGAGTTTGCCAATAGTCTTCCCTTTCTGGGTGGAATCTTCAAGACTCAAAGCCCTTCGGATAGCTTCCTCTAATGTCGCTGGCTCCAAAGCTCTCACCAAGCCACGAAAAGACTCTGATAGGCCTTCAATGAAAAAGAACATGAGCCTCTTGTCCGAAACATCAGATACCACCACTGCAAGTCTTTGAAATTCTGAAACATAATCATCCATGGTGCTTGTTTGCTTGAGTCTTGTCAACTCCTAAAAGTATGCTTCAGGATATTTCTTATCAAATCTTTCCGTCAACTTATGTGTGAAATCTGCATATGTAGATACTTGTCCAAATCCCTTAGTCACAATGCCATGGTGCCACCACTCATGAGCTAAACCCTCCAAATGTAGGATGGCAAACTTGATAGCTTCTTCTTTGGTCATAGAGCTGAGAGAAAAATATGTATCCAACCTCTGTATCCATGCTTGTGCAGTTACCTTTCCCGAGCCATCAAATGTTGGAAGTGTCAGCTTACTCACCCTGTGCTGCAGATCCCTATTGGGGTGGTAGGTCGCTTGGCTTCCCTTCGATCCATTCTTTATATTGTGAAATTGAATGAATGGAAGCTGGTGCCTTATCTCAGGATCAATCTGCATATAAGCTTCCATACTTGTGTTGATATCTCCTTCTGCTAGACTCTGTTCTTCACCTCCATCGTTTGGTCCATGCTTGGGTAGGAAAGTGGGTTATGTGGGGTGCATAAACTTATTACTTTGATTCTCAGATCCAGAATTGTTGGAATGATTGCCTTCTGGGCCATTGTTTGAAGCTGATCTGCAATTGTTGTTCCTGTCATTCATGGACTGCATCATTAATTGTATCATTTCGTTCGTTTGCTCTTGCTGCTTGGCCATTTGCTCCTGCACATAGGCCATCTTTTTCAAGAAATTCTCAAACTGATCATCTTTGCCTCCCATCTTACCTTTGTCTCCTATTCCAAACGACTCCGCCGCTTCTTTCTTTCCCTCTCAATGGCACGCTGATCTCTTTGACTCAATTGCATAAAATACCCTTAGGCTGGTAGGGTTTGAGGCTCTGATACCACTGTAATGTCCTAGGGCACAACATGAACTGAAAAACACTGGCAACCGAAAAGGGTCTGATAATATATTTCAATTCAAACATGCAACCCACAGTTCATAATAATGCTGCAAATTAAAATTTCTTCTGAAAGATGACAACCGGATTGAAATAATGAGTCTCCAAGGCTATTCATTAACTATGACAAATTTAGAAGTTCTCCAAACAATATAATTGAGCGATCTGGGAGATGATCAATATGTGAGAACACAATTGCATGGATACAACTAGTGGCTGCGATATGAAATTTTGGAACTAACGCGAATTCCCTTTGGGCTGAGACCTCCACTCTGAGTGTGAAGCACGATATTTTGGAAGGAGCGATATATGATGGCCGTTGCTCTTAACAGTAGTGTCGGCTACAATCGCCTGGTTGTCTAAGATTACAGGAGCAACGATAATATTCCCTGATGTTATGGATGCTGGCAGAATCATGTCAAAGGAATGGAATGGGGTGAGTCGGCTAGGAGTGACAGAGATGAGCTAGTGACGAAGGGTGGTATGCTGGAATGGTGCGAAGAGGGGCGTGGACGGACGATGAAGCCTGGTGATGGAGTGAAGTGGATTGTAGGTTCGATCTCTGGCGTGCCCATTGAACAATCACGTGACCTGGGTGCTAGTTGTGGATATCACTTTGTTGTATGATCGCTACCAAAACTGGAGTGTGCGCTTATCTCTGATGGATGTCGTCCAGAGCCTAAGGCTCTACTTGGATGGTGGACTTATTCGCTCCTTGGTGCCAATCGCCTTAGTTTGCAATCACACAAATCTTGGAATGAGTGCTAATGGTGATGGAAGCTAACACGAATACTCCCAGGTGCGAGGCTACACACTCACCTGGATGATCAAGCAGAGCAACTATGCTCTCTGTACTTGCCAAGACGCTTGTCCAATATTTGTGATACTCGTCTAAGGAGCTAGACACCAATTTAAACTAAACAAACTGCCAACAAGAAGTATGTCGGCTAAAACAATTATTAAATTCAAATTTGGAATTGGCGCCTCAAGAGAGGTTGGCCCACAAGGATCCTATTTATTAATTATTTTATTTGTCAATAGTGTTTAAAAACACTCTTTTCAAACACAAGTCGGCCTGAGAACTCAAATCTGATTTGGGACATTACATCTAGACTAGCTACTGTACATGGCGTAACATCTCGACAAGAGATGTGTGCAAGGTGATATTTGAGTCTATTTATGCCACCGTTCATAGGCTTAGTGCAATGGATACAAATAACCTCTCCTCGCCCAACACTTGGTGTCCCATGTTTCTAGCAAGGATCCTTTTGGTTTGCCACCAGTTCTTTTACTTGCATAAGCCATATTCTTTTAGAAAAATACAAATGAAACCTTGAAACAGGGAGACAACATAAAAAATTAGTAAACTCTTTAAGAAATGAATTACAAACATACAAAAGAATCAATCAACTTCACTGCTAAAGGACAGATTGGTAGTTTTCCTAAGATGCAGAGTCATTATGACAATCATCCAAACTCCATAGTATCATTCAACAACATGCAGAGAATCAAAGAGAAGTCGATTATAGCATATTATTGCATGAACAACAGTCAGTAGCAGTAAAGAGCAGTTTACAGCAGGTAGTAGCACTAATAGCCATCAAAGAGCATTCAATGAAGTGAAGATTCAATTATAAAATTGAAATAATAGTCCTCTTGCCTCACCAATGTCACAGTCTATTTTGTTAATGTCAGAAGTCAAATGGTAATCAAATAGAGTGACCTTGCTTACGTAATTATCCACCTCATTGATTTCATAGTACAAAAGAAAATACAAACACACACTTTTGCCACAAACAGTCCTTGTTGACTTTTAAAGAGAGATTGATAAGTGACGATCAAAATCATAAGGAGCAAACTGCATTTAAATATTTTTATACAGGCATGTATTTCTGTTAGGAATGACAAACTCAATGAGGGAATTGATTACAATTTTCAAAAATTAATGCTTCCTGATATTTCAACCAAATAAAGGCATTACGTATCCCACTAAGAAGTTTATAGTACATAATTTGATATAAAATATTGATGAGTTATGCCTTATAATATCAGTAATTTTTTATGCTGTGATCAATTACTTACAGCCAATGTAGCTACAGGCTACAACGGTGCTGCTCTTCTCTAAACTCAGAACTAGAAGTATGAGACTAATATAACCAAATATAGTGAACAAAAAGATTTAACTGAAAATGGGAAAAATGTCTTTTCTTAGTCTTTTTGGTGCTTAAAAAATTGTATCCTCTCCATGACTGACTGAGTATGGTCTCAGAATGCAGCCCCCTATATGCAGGTTCGAGTCTTGCAGAGTGTATACAGTATATTAGTTACATCTTATTGAAAAGAATTGGTTGTGATTGAGATTAACCATATCTATAATCTCCTGCAATAAATGACTTTCAAATTAATATTGGCCATATCTCCAGTTTTTCAACCCTGGTACACATAACTAATTGATAAAGATTGTCCCAGCCCAATTTGGGCTTGCAACTCATGTTGTCATTTTTCCAGTTTTAGTTATAATTGAGTACAATTTGGTTCCTTTCTATTAAATCTAGTACAGCTGCTGGGTAGAAAATGAGTAGATTATTTTCACAAAATTAATATTAGGTTGCGCACTTATTTTGAATTCGTACACTTTCTCAAGAGGGTGTAGATGTCAATTGTGATTTGTGTGTAATTTATTTTTGTTGAAGAACTGTTAGTCTCCAAGTATTTAACCAAATTCTTGTACTGTGGTTTGAGGGTGAACAAAGGTTTTCATTTGTCTCTTCTATATGATTATCTTTAACTTATATTCCATCTTGCAAATTTAATCTGTCCAAGAGGCCTATTTCTTTCATATTTTACATTTTTCTGGGTTCCCTAGAGCAATTGCTGACAATGTTACTTAGCTTTCAGGTTACTCTTTTTGTTCTAGCTTTGTCTAAGTTTGTCTTTTGTCACTCTTTGGCAAAAGTGAGAAAAAAACCCTGTAACACCAAATTTTACAAGGGTGCTGTCCCTCTGAACTGCAGAGAGAACCTGTCAATCCTGGTTTCTTACAGAAGAATCTATCTTGTCATCACTTTCCATCGGGCAAGAGTCAAATTTCCATCAAAGGTTTCAATAGAGATGTGTTAGCATGAAGGACCCATCAAATTTTTCACCCATTTACCTAAACTTCAGCCTCTTGTAGAACCATAGTAAACCATCTAAAGAAGGTAAAAAAAAATTGTCCTTGAAGCAAATTGCCCAATATTTTCTGATAGCTGTATTTTATTGATTACAGGAGTGGGAAAGCTTTGCAAGGAACCATCTAAGAGGTTTTCTGTAGAGAATTTTGGCATTAAAGAAACAGCAGAAACATGCAAAGGTAAATTAAATATCTTAATAATACTTGCTTTCTACCAAAAAGACGAAGAGACAATTCTCTAAGGCCAAATTTACTCATTTTCTTTTCCATTTTTTGCCCTCAGCATTTGTAAATGAATTCTGGGAACACTCTGATTCAGAAAGTTATAGCCACATATCAGCTGATAAGTACTCATATAAATCCATCCATTAGTTCATTTTATTTTAAGAGAAGCTGATCTGGTTTATATCTACTTGAAGTGGATTACATGCATTTTATTAACTTTTGGGCTGCTCAACTTGAACATACACAGGCAAATCAAGCTCATTATAGCAAAGATCAAGCAAAAAATAAGAGCTGGGTTAAACTTGAAAACTTTTCAGAAACTAGACGAATCTATGACTTCTATCTTTTGTATCCTTATTGAGTTACATACAAAATTAAAAAAGCAGAGGTAAGTTCCCCCTGTTTTGAATTCTTGAATGCCATATTTGAATCTTCTAAAGGATTTATTATTCAAAGCATTATGTAAGAAACTATAATTTATAACAACATGCTATTGATTACAATGATGCAGGATTGAGGCTACTACGAATGGCAGTTCTGTTTTGAAAAAGATGGAACGTGTTTGCAAGGTAAGCATTGGAGATTATTTGTTCAATAGTTCTAAGGAAGCAGATTTTAGGCCACAGCAAAGGTATTAAACTCTGGTGGATGCATTTGGATTTCGAATGCAATTCAACATTATAGACGATAAGAAGAACTTGAGTTAAAATCCAATATGGATTCTGGAATTGTAGTATAGTACTTTGCTTTTAAGGCTATGGCGTTCATAATTTTCTCTCTACAAGCATGTTTGTTCTGCATGCTAATGTAAGTTGTTTCCAACAAGTAATATCTTTCCAGATCAACTGTTGCAGGAAATTGAGTTTGCAATGCAAGAGCAAAGTGATATGCAGCGACGTCAGTTCAAAGACCTCCAATTTGATCTTCTAGAAATAAAAAGTATGATGCAGACTATAGCAACAGTAAAATGTCAGTGCCCATTTCTTTGCTTCTGAAAACTAGTTAATGGCAGTTGTTAATTTTAACAAATGTCATATATGATCTCATGTTGATATGTATGTTTTTATTGCAGATAAAACTTGCCCTTGTTTCTCTTCAGAGAAGGTTTGTGTTTGACTTCATTTTGCTTTGTCTGTCAGAAAATTCTTTTGAAAAGACATTATAATAATGCTACAGAAGGTTATCTAAAGATTTTGGACATACTTCAGGAATGCACAAAGTATTCTGTCGTAGAATCAAATTTAATGAAAACCAATTCCTCAAAACAACACATAGACAATGAAAACAGGAAAATTTCAACTCAAGAAGACAAGGATGTTAAAGATGACGAATTCCTGGAATTGCAGGAACGTCACATTCATGGTTTACAGCAGGTTGCATGTCACATTTCTCCAGTTCATTCTTGTAGAATGGATGAGAATTTGGTGGTAATTAATGAAAATGCAATAAATTTTCTTCAAAAGGATGGTGAAACAAGGAAGCCATGGAATGCTAAGATGACAGACAATGCAGAAACTACCATGCCATGTATACATTGCAATGATGGAACCAATGTGCTGGATTATATGTCACCCAATGCTTGTCCCCCTGAAATCTGGAAGGGAAACATCTTCCTTGTGAAGAAACAGGAAAACATCCCCCATCTTTCTGTTGAAGAGCGAAGTTCCAGAAAATGCAAGAATTTGCGAAATTGTGGTAGCATTTCAAACATTATGATGCCTCAAACCAGTAGAGGATCAATAAATGATATCGATTGTAATAAGGAGAATGTGCATTACAATGGATTGGGGACAGAGGTATCATCTTCAGCAGAGCATTGTAATAGATATAACATCATTGAACCATCACAAGCTTATGAATGCATGAATGAGTTTGAAAAGGACATAATTAGAGAAGAGACGGGGAAAGACGTGGATTTGATGGACATTCTTGGCAACAGATTTCCAGAATCTCCAGTAAACAAGGATAATGTTTTGAATTCAAATACAGCTGAGAAGCAGAGACCAAATACGGCAGATTATACATATGCTTTTAAGGAACATTATACAGAAGAAGAACCTAGTATGGAGGAGAAGAAAGTAAAACTAGATGAAGTACAAGTCTCTGGTAAAAAGAACCATTGTCCTTCTAGAAAGAGGGTCCAGTGCCAAGTTGCATGGTTGAGACGGCCATCTCATCGATTTAATGAATTAGAAGTAGAATGCCTGGTCTCTGCAGTTGAAAAGTTTGGAACTGGAAGGTACCCTTGCTTAAAATATCTAACTTGTATTTATAATAGGATATCGAGCAGAAAGTTTGATATCATCCTTTCTTGTAGAATGTGAACTATTATATTTTTAAATTAACAGATTACATGGATTTCTTATTTGTTTTTTACGAGCTGTCTTTCTAATATGAAAACTCAGATAGCATTTATTTTTATTTAATTTTTAATACAAAAGAGAGACATTTGATGAGACTTATAATAATAGTTGATGCACAGAAAAAATTCTCATAGTAATTGTGGTCTCCTAAATAAAATGTAACTTTTTAACATCAAAAGGTTGTTCTTGGTTTTGTCTAATGTGACACCAAAATACTTATGCTGTTTTAATCTCCAGGTGGCGAGATATTAAAGAAATGTATTTTTCTACCTTTAAGTTCCGCACTGCAACAGACTTAAAGGCTTGTTTCCTCTCTTAACTCTTAATTACTTTCTGAGTTATGTAGTTTATGTTTTGATCATGCTTGGCGTTTACTTTTGCATGATAAAATGCAGGATAAATGGAGATCTCTGCTCCACTCTGCTATGCGTTTCTCAATTAACAAGAATTTCCGGACCACTATCCCAGTGAACGTTTTGAAACGAGTATATTCAGTTCATGTGAAAGGACACTGACAACAAGGAAGCAGGTAGAGACCCCCAAAGTTCTCGAATCATTTAGCAAAAAATTCCTTCCGCTTGAAGGCCAGTTATTTTTAATTTCTTCTTCATTAAGAAACTGCTTTTGCCAGGACCTTGAGTCGAGTTAGACGTTCTATTCTAAAATAAGCTAAAATGAACAGGAAGATCATTTCAGAAATCATCTGTTTTAGGTTCGTATTTGACTTGTACTTTCTATGAAAATCTAAGGTATAGCAATATGTTAATAAAGCTTTGTAAAAAATTCATTCATGGATTCCTCAAAGCTAAATATCAATTAGGTCTTGGATAATTCACAAGGCTTTGATACCATTTTGTTAGTGGGACTCATCACAAGGCTTACATGTGTAGAGATAAAATATCGCTGCTGGAAAATCTCTTTGAAGTTTAGTCCAAATCATCACAATGTTGATAAAATGATATAATGAGCCAGTGTTATTTTAAAAAGTTTGAATAGTTTTTGCATCACTCTTTTGTTGCTTAAAATGTGTGGGTGTTTAAATTTTTTGTGCGATTTTCCCGAGGGACATTTGTACTACCCACCAGACTTACTGAAAAGTCCATGCCAACCTGGCCAGACCACATCCTCATCTTAGTTTTGCTAGCTTCACTTCGTGTTGCGTCATGTCAGATAACACATCTAAGGCTTGTTCCATGCAGGCAAACCTGCCTGCATAGCATCTTACTTATAGCATCTTACTTGGGAGACAAACTGTCACTCCTACAGGAAGGTAAAGCCAAACCATTTCATAATCACTTTGATGTATTTGTCCTAATAATTGATATATATGTTTCATATGATATTTGTTTTTCATTTTGCATATTCTTGTTTGGAAGTTTTATTGGATTTTGCAAAATATCTTGGCTGCTCAAAACACTTTGACCTCTTGGTCGACTTAAAGGCCCTCCCAACTAGTAATAAGGTTTTCTAGAATGTATCTTCCCTTAAGAAAACTTGTTTGAGACCAAGGAATCACTTGAAGTAGAATTTTCCTTAGCTTGATAGCCAACAACTCGGTTAAATTTTGTATGATACATTATGCAGTGTGACGAGTCTACAATTTTTATTAAAGATTTTGTCAACATCTTTTTGCAAAAGTTTTTATCATTCTTCTCCTAATGTCCCACTGGAAGGTCCTTTGCAGCCCAATTGGAGTATTGAAAATGTGACAAAGGAGAGCCTGAGGCTCCACCAAACAAATTAAAATATATTAAGGTGCTGACATATATTAAAATTAAAATATTTTAAAGTGCGGACATATATTAAATTAATAATAAAAAACACATGAATCTGTGCCAACCAAAATAACTGGAGCGAAAGAACAGAAAAAATAATTTTGAATTGCAAAAAAAATACTAAGAAAAAGGTGTAGCAATAATTTTAGGAAGAAATTAAGTGATAACGAGACAAAAAATATAAATTTGTACATTTTAATCTTTTTAAATAATTCTTATCAAAAATATTTTTATTATTAAAAAAGAAAAAATCCAAAATGTAATTAATAAATAAAATATTACTTTCTCCATATGTTCTAAAAAATTTAATACTTCAAAAATAATACTTTAAAAAAATATTTTTAATGGTAAAAAAAATAATTCTAATATGCAATTCATAAATAAAATTATACTTCTATATTTTATTATGAAAATATTATTTGTTAGAAAAGGGTGCATATATTTTGTTTTTGAATAATTTTTTAAAGATACACATTTTTTAATTAAGTGATTAAATTATAAATGATAAATAAATAAGATTTATGGATTAATTTGCATTTTGTGATATATATATATATATATATTTTACAAAATTAGTATATAATAAAATTGCATAGGAACCTCAACATTGATATCTCTTGGTGTCTTTTTAGATTGATGTATTTAAGATTTATTCATCTTCAACATACATTATTACATTCTATGGCTTTCTAAAGCCATTCAACTTCCAAACACCTAATAACTAACAACTAACATTTTAACTAATAATTAACACCTAATTAATAAGTTAACATTAACATGCTAATTTATTGTTTATTACATTATATATAACTATTATTCTATGTCATGCATTACTAAATTCCTAACACCTCCTTTAAGTGCTGACATAGGAACTTTGTTCTAACATTGTATCAACAGTTGCTTTGGTCAGTCATTGCCTCCCATCTTCCAAATTGCCGTTGAGATCCACTTGTTTCATATTTTCCCTCCAATAAACGAACTCCAATTCTCCTTGAATAATAGTTTCCACCAATAATGCGTCCAACTTCTCTACCCATTGTACAAATATTTCGAAAAATATTAATTTCCCCTTTTTTGAAAATTATTTTCTTGATAGATAAATACATCCTCATTTCTAAAAAAAAAACACTTATCCAATTATAGAGAAATTAGGACTCTATAATTATATGAACACAATATGTCCTTCGACGTCTTCTTGACTAAAAGTTGATTACAAACGATGGCATCAATAAAAATATAGAAGACATGATACAATGTAATGTTTGGTCTGAATTACCTCTTTGTGCATTTCCTTCACATAAGTTTTGATCACAAGATCCCACTTTACAATGACCTTGAAATTGTTTCTATGTCTAGTCACAGTTAGTTTGCAATGCCATGCACAACATAATTGTTTGTAATAAATATCAATGAATTTTTCTATGAGAGAAACTAAAACAATGATGACCAAAGTCTCTCTTCGGATGGGTTTCCAATTTGAGACGAATACTTTCACAAAACTACATTTGAATCCCAACAAGTGCATGGTAGATTTTCATACACTCTTCTATTTCTTCAAGGCGCTTTGCTAGTGCTTCAAGAATGCTAAATAAAATAGCACTTTAACTCTTGACATAGAATGCCTTTGCATGCTCTTTGGATTGCATTCCACATGATAGATAATAGAATACTATACCCATTCAATGCCTTCAAACACAAATCATAACTTGTATGCTTGCTCAAGGTCAATATCCTATCATTCACATAAAACTTTGATAGGGATTTTAGCAAATTGCAACTTCAATGCCCTTAATATGACTGAGAAATCATTCCCATTGGCAAAGCAACGAGCCTAGCGATTTGCTACATATGCATTTGTTTTGGTAGGTTCCAAACTATGCTTTTGAGATTTGCTTGCAACTATTATGTAATGTCCCCTTTTTCGGCATAATCATGTTTGATGGTGGTTAGCCTATTACTCAGACTCTTGTAGGCTAACAGTTTGGGTTAGAGGGTCAGTGGCATTATTTGAGAGCTTGGTCGTTCTCATTTTCAGAGTTAAGGGATTGGCTCACTACAGGGCTTGGCAGTTTAGGAGTTGACAGCTTCTGACGGCACAAAATTCTATGGAGATTTGAGGAAGTTATGTTTATTTAAGTGATTTAAGTTATTAATTAACTTATTATTTTATTATAAAGTCAAATTGACTTTATCCCTTTTATATCACTTAAATAATCATAAAAAGGGTGATTTAAAATTAAATCACTTAATCATTTAAGTGGGCGCCAAATATTAAGTTCATAACTATTGAAAAGGACTTAATGATATTTTAAAATATTTAAATGAAGGAAAGTGCGTCCTTTTCTTGAAATGCGTGCCTTTTGGTATATAAGGCATTTTGGGCAATGAAAACATCAATTATTGATTATTTCAACTTTGCCTTGGATTTCTTTTGTGCTTTTACCTGTGATCAGGGTTTTGAGCAATTTTCCATTGGAGAACGATATCTCTTCAATGTTGAGCATTTTTGAGATTGTGAGAGACCAGTCGAATTAATGCAATTGTGAGAGCTTCATACAGAGGTTCTACTATGCTTCATTCAGAGTTTTGGATTGGGTTTTCTTATCAGAGGTAGGAGGGTTTGCAGGGATGGCGACTTTCTTTTAGCTGGCAGATGCTATACTTCATAGCCGTACTTTCTGAGTTGTGGTTTGAGTTTATTGCTTGGAGTGCGTGGCTCTCTGTGTAAGGGCGTTTGGGCTTCCAAGGAGAAAACACCTTTCTTTTTGAGGGTTTCTCTTCACCTTCATTGGCGTCTAGCATTTATCTTTCATTTGCCTCAGTTTTCAGGCTGGACTTTTCATTCTATAGCTTCCTACACTGGATTTTGTTAGTTTTTCACCATCTTGGCTGGTGAACTAGACTACTTTCTTAAATAAATAATCTGGAAGCTTTCGGGTATGTGTATCATTTGTGATCTATTTGTTTTAGTTAAATAATATCTTCTACACTTTCATTATGAAGAAAATAGTTTAGGTTTACATTTTATGAGCATTTTATATGATGCGCCCCTTCTCTTATGTCTATAAACTTTCTCTAAAAAACTAAGAAAACACAAATAAGATTTAAAAATACAGAGGGTTTGAGTTGTGAGCCTGCAGGGCTCATCACATTGGTATCAAAGCTCTGATCCTGCTAGCCTGTAGGGTTAGTAGTTTCTATGCGGCCTCATCAGAACAGGTTTGACAGGTACTACTCACGCAGGGGTCTTGGTGTTCAGAGAAGTGCCTTCGAATCATTTCCAACATTTCCATTTGATGAACAGGAAGAAGAATTAGACCTTGATAACATGGCTGACAAGGAAGGTGAAGGTTCTCACAGGAATCGTCTCAATGAAGAGGATAGGGAGACCAGAGATGTACTGAGAGGCCTTGTTGCAGGACAAGAACAGGTGGCGAACATCCTCCAGGAGCTAAGTACCAATGTCCAGAATTTGAGCATTCAGAGATGGCCGAATTGAGATCCGGATTAGGAAGGTAGTGTACATGGGGATAGACAGAGGATAGTTACTCCAGTACGCACCTATGATAGGCCTACTTGACCAACATTTATCAGAAATGATCCTATTGAGGAGAATGTGGCAGAGAGAGGTGATGTGAATTTTGCAGATAACATCATGACACAACATGATGAGTGGGATGCTTTGCCCCAAAGAGTTAAGGATCACCTTAACTTCGAAAAATTTCTAAGCCATAAAAGAGAGCATGGCAGGAACTAGACAGATAGGAGGCCTGAAAACAGGTATAATGATCTAAGGCAGGCTACCAACAAATTTACTGTAACTAATTTTGATGGCAGTGGCAAAGTCACAGCTCGAGCCTGGGTGAGTAAACTAGACACTTTTTTGACACTACGTCCAATGGCAGAAGAGGATGCCATAAGATTTGCAGCACTTCACCTGGATGGTGTGGCACATGACTAGTGGCACCATGGTATGGTCACACTCCATCATGATAGGATCACTTCTTACCAGGAATTCACTGACAGATTGGTTGAGAGGTTTGACAAGCGTGATCCAGAACTTTACTTTAGAGACCTTGCTCAGCTGAAGCAGTTGGGTAGCTTGGAGTCTTATATTGGTGAGTTTCACAAGCTCTCGGTTATGGTTACCGGAATCTCAGAGAGGAGACTTGTCATTCTATTTGTAGAAGGTCTCCATGAGCCAATGAAAGGTTGGATCAAGGCATTCGATCCACCTACCTTGCATGAAGCTATGAGAAAATCTCGTAGCATGGAACTTACAACTTCACGTGGTAAGTTCACTTCAAATGTAGAAGCATCTTCATCCTATAGTGATAGCAAATCAGAACCTAAGGAATCAGAAAAAGTTGATGAAAAGAGGAAGTTTGCAGCTCCTTTGGACCGAGAGACAATAAATGATTTGCGTAGGAGGAAGCTATGTTTCTATTGCAAAGCTCCTTATGACCAAAACCACAATTGTCCTCTTAAGCCTAGGGGTACAAATAGACAAATGGAGTGGTTTTATGAGGGTGATGACATTGCTGATTTAACGGACCAGCAAGCTAGTTTAAAGGATGGGAGTATGCGGTCTATCATTCTCGTCAATGCAAAAGGTAAGAAGATAGAACATAAGATTCTAGAGGAGGAGGAGCATGAGATGATTCAGGAGGATTATCATTTTGCTTCTAGTCCCATGGAATCAGAGGCGTTTGATTGGGATCAGTACAGTTATGAGGCTCAGTTTGTACAAAATCGTCTTTATGAGGCGGATGCTACATCTTCTTGTGATAATCCGCCCTTTGAGGTGGATGTTGATTCTACTCTTGACCCTGATTTAGGGGTGAGCTTTGATCATAGTATCGGAGATTCTATCAGTGCATCGAGATTTCAGACAGAGCTCGTTGAGGAGATTCCCAGTGTGTACATGGTCAGGAATCTACACAGTTTCACTTTCAGTCATCATGTACATGACCTGTTTCAGATGCACAATTTTGGTATGCACGTGTTAGACATGTTGGATGATAGCATATCTCGTGCAGTTTTAGGGAGCAAGTGTTGTCAGCGATTTGATTTGCTTTCTTATGAGATCCTCTCTCCTGTGACAGATGGTGCTGAGATTGACAGGGTACAACATGATGATCTAGCTGATCAGATTTGGGAGTTACATGAGACAGTTGATGACAGTAGGGACATTTCACGGTACTATCCTTGGGATCTTGGTGGAGTGGTTGATTCTTTGCTGTTGAGATTGCTTGCGGACAAGCAATTTCCGGGAGGGCGGACTGTAATGTCCCCTTTTTCGGCATGATCATGTTTGATGGTGGTTAGCCTATTACTCAGACTCTCGTAGGCTAACAGTTTGGGTTAGAGGGTCAGTGGCATTATTTGAGAGCTTGGTCGTTCTCATTTTCAGAGTTCAGGGATTGGCTCACTACAGGCCTTGGCAGTTCAGGAGTTGACAGCTTCTGACAGCACAGAATTCTATGGAGATTTGAGGAAGTTATGTTTATTTAAGTGATTTAAGTTATTAATTAACTTATTATTTTATTATAAAGTCAAATTGACTTTATCCCTTTTATATCACTTAAATATTCATAAAAAGGGTGATTTAAAATTAAATCACTTAATCATTTAAGTGGGCGCCAAATATTAAGTTCATAACTATTGAAAAGGACTTAATGATATTTTAAAAGATTTAAATGAAGGAAAGTGCATCCTTTTCTTGAAATGCGTGCCTTTTGGTATATAAGGCATTTTGGGCAATGAGAACATCAATTATTGATTATTTCAACTTGCCTTGGATTTCTTCTGTGCTTTTACCTGTGATCAGGGTTTTGAGCAATTTTCCATTGGAGAATGATATCTCTTCAATGTTGAGCATTTTTGAGACTGTGAGAGACCAGTAGAATTAATGCAATTGTGAGAGCTTCGTACAAAGGTTCTACTATGCTTCATTCAGAGTTTTGGATTGGGTTTTCTTATCAGAGGCAAGAGGGTTTGCAGGGATGGTGACTTTCTTTTAGCTGGCAGATGCTATACTTCATAGCCGTACTTTCTGAGTTATGGTTTGAGTTTATTGCTTGGAGTGCGTGGCTCTTTGTGTAAGGGCGTTTGGGATTCCAAGGAGAAAACACCTTTCTTTTTTAGAGTTTCTCTTTACCTTCATTGGTGTCTAGCATTTATCTCTCATTGCCTCAGTTTTCAGGTTGGACTTTGCATTCTGTAGCTTCCTACACTGGATTTTGCCAGTTTTTCACCATCTTGGCTGGTGAACTGGACTACTTTCTTAAATAAATAATCTGGAAGCTTTCGGGTATGTGTATCATTTGTGATCTATTTGTTTCAGTTAAATAATATCTTCTACACTTTCATTATGAAGAAAATAGTTCAGGTTTACATTTTATGAGCATTTTATATGATGCGCCCCTTCTCTTCTGTCTATAAACTTTCTCTAAAAAACTAAGAAAACACAAATAAGATTTAAAAATACAGAGGGTTTGAGTTGTGAGCCAGCAGGGCTCATAACATATTATAACCCCAAATATTGGGGATATTTTCAATTGAAAAATATGTTATTTTTCGTCATGGTATATTGCAGGGAGGTCAACACATTTCAATGGTGTAATTGGTGACTCCTCTAAAGATTTGACGTCTCCAATAATTTTTTTAACATCATAGAGACTTCTATTAAATTGTATAAAACAAATGGAAGGCACAACCTTTCATTTCTACAAAGACATCTTTTAGGGCTTTGAACAACTGTTGTAGCAATGAAAAAATGCAACTGAAATACAAAATTTAATGTACATTTTTTTTGGAATTTTTAATATGAATATTAACAAAATAGAGCAAAAATGATTAAATGAGTAAATAATATGGAAAGATAATAGAAACCAAATGTAGATGAATGATGAAGTCCTAGATTTGTATGTGGTACACATTGCATCTTTATTGACAGAATCACAAGAATGGTGGACAAATAACAATGGCTATTGCATGTGGTCTTCATTGCATCACTATTGTGAGCATCGTTGTGGAATAGAGGCAATCAAATGGAGGGAAAATAGAGAGGTCCAAGACACTTGTTGTGATACTATATTGGAAATGCGACAAAGGATAGCCGAAGGATCCAACACAACAAATTAATTATTCATCTTCAAAAAATTACTACATTTTATGGCTTATAAGGCCATTCAACTTCCAACTAACCAATAGCTAATTAACAATTAACATCTTAACAAATAACTAACCCTTAATGAATAAGTTTTTTTTTTTAACATAAAAGAGGGGTAAAAATTTATTAAAACAAGAAGTACAAAGCAAGGGCTTTACATAGCCCTATCAAGCTCCACCAAGTGATCCAACTGTTGAGACAAACCCGAGGGTAACTGACCCCGATCCACCAAGTTCCAATCATGAATATGATCAAAAGCCCATTTAGCCAAACAATCAACAACACCATTCCATTCTCTAGGAATATGAGTGAAAGTAACAGACTCCAAAGAAGCATAGAGGTTGAGAATTTGTTCAACAATCAATGCCAAATGCCAACTAACATCATCTAAATGCCGCCTATTCAACAAGTTCACCACAACCTGGGAATCAGACTCACATATGATCCTGCGCCACCCCAATTGACTTCCACACTCCACAGTTGATAAAATGGCTTGAGCCTCCATTAAATTATTAGTATGAAGACCCTTATAAACAGAGAAGATAAACTTAACATCTCTAGAGCTATCCCGACCAACACCACCAATTCCAGCATGACTAGGGTTTCCTCAAGAATAGCCATCCGTGTTAATTTTTAGGATTCCCTGAGGTGGAGGGGACCATCTTCCCTCCCTATTCACTTTCAGGGTAAGATGTCTACATCTGTTGCGCATAAGCTTTTGTTGCAGAGGAGGAGGATGAAGAAAATTAAAATAACCCACATCACAAGGACCCACCGATTCAGTTATATTACACTTAGCCGCAACAGTTTCTCCCAAAGGATGCAAAATTTTCCACCACAAGCGAGAGGCCACCAACGACACATCCTAAAAAATCTGATGATTCCTCTCCAACTAAAGGTTCCAGATAATGAAGGATGGGCCAATAGCCTAAGCAGCTTGAAGAAAAGAAGTAGAAACAGGGGCCCTGCCCCACCGATCCACAAACTTAGCCAACGGGGAAACATGCCCACAGGGCGTATTCCACACCCTCCACCAAAAATGCCAAATCTCCCTAGCATAAGAACACTGGAAGAAGAGATGAGAGACACTCTCCTTAGAATCACGACACAACACACACATTGAGGGGCCTTGGAAACCACACTTGCATAAATGATCCCAAGTAAGACACCGATTTTGAGCCACTAACCACATGAAGAAATTGCACTTGGGCCATGACAACTTGTGCCAAACTTGCTTCCACCAAGGGACCTCAATATCCCCAAACAACTGCCTACCCAGCTGCTTATAACCAACGGACACAAAGTACTTCCCAGACACATCAGAACCCTCCTAAGCCAAAACATCAGGTCCCCTCAAAGAATTACAAGCACAAGAAGCCAGAAGCTGAGAAAGCTCATGTCTATCACCCTTAGACCCCCCTGGTGGCCACTTAGAAGGATGCTTCCAGCGAAAGGTAACAACTGATCCACAATGCTCAACAATCTTGTAATTCTCAACGGTGTCCCAACTAGCCACAGAAAAAACATCACAAAGGGACTGAAGGTGAGGAAAAGAAGAGAGAATAGGTGGGTGACCATCCCAAGAATCTAACCAAAAAAGAGCCTGTGATCTTGAATGACAGATCCAAAAAAGCGCATGCTTAATCAATTGGGCCCCCACTTTCAAAGTATGCCAAATCAAAGAACTACTTCCCTCTAGAGGATAGCGAGGAACCTCAAAAGAAGCAACACCCCTAAGATATTTGTGGTTGAGAATGCAGGCCCATACCTGGTGCTGATTGGTACACTAACGCCAGTAAAGCTTAGCAACAAGAACTTGCTCATTCAAAATAGCAGTGTAAATCGAGACCACCCTCCTGCTTCAGTCTACACACAGATTCCCACTTAACAAGGCTCCACTTAGTAAACAACAAGTTACCACTCCAAAGAAATTGATGAGAGAAAGCATCAAATTCCCTAAGGAAATACATAGGGGTCGCTTGAACAAAGCACCTGTAGATAGGCACCTGTAGATAGGGAGGGCCTGGATAATAGACTTGAGAAGAGTAACTCTAGCAGCTGTAGACAACCACTGATGAGTCCAATGAGTTACATTATATAACTATTATTCTATCATGCACTATTGATTTCCTAAGACCAAGTTCTTATAGAATTCAACTGGGAGACCATCATTGTCTGAGGATTTCTCATTTTTGGGTGATATGATAACACTTTTGATTTCTTCTTGATGAATTTCCCTCTCTGTTTGCCTCCTCATTATTGAGTTTCTTGGGGATAATATTGCAACAAAGTTCCCTATTTTTCACAGTTTTCTCATTAATACATTTGAAGTGAACAAACTTTAGGAGTGAAATTTATTAGTTGTCTTATCACACTCATTAGATATTTGACCAATCTTTTCCTTATTAAATTTAGCCTTGGGAAAATTAAAGAAATACTTAGTACCTTTGTCATCACTTCTTATTTGGTCCTAATTTTTAACCCTTGATGTCTACTTTTGTTTATAAGGATTTTTATGTTAACATTGCTTGGATTCTCCTACGATTTTTCTTTAGTTGTGATCAAGTTTTCTTCATGGTTCCTAGTCCAATTTCTCCTTATATATGCTTTAGTTCTCCCCATGATCCTAAAAATCTCCTACTAGGTATTAGTGCACATATTCCATTTGGAGGTAATAGATACATTGATTTCTTGACCTTGTATGAAATCCCTCACCATTTTTGCAGCATTGATGAAATCATTATCTTTCAACAGGTTAAGGCTTTGATTTGAATAGACCCTCCTCTTTCTAAAGGATATATATATATATATATATATATATATATATATATTAGCTTTAGTAGGGTGATGATTAGATAAGGTATATGTCTTAGCAATAAAATCATTATTTCTATTACGGATCCTAAAGTTGAACTTATGTAGAGTAATATAATCTATGCAATCTGGTACATAGATTTTTGCTCCACTCTACTAGTTACACCATGTGTACCATATCCCTTTATTTCACCCTTAATGTTATCCAAAGGTTATCTAAGATTGAGTAATCTTTTAATTTTTTCCCAATAAAACCTTTCATAATCTTTCATCCAAATCTAGTGCCCTTCCTTATCACACTCGTTTTCAACTATGTTTAAGTCACTAGCCACAATGAGAGGGATATTAGAAAGATTAGGAACCATCTAATTCCATAGCTCAAATCTCTTTCTATAATCCTTAGAAGCATACAAGGAATAAATTCCATAGTTAAATTCCTCATTGTCAATTACAACCCAACACAACTTGTTGTAGGTAGAGCATCTAGAACTAGTAAAAAATTGGGCCTATTTCTCTACAAGCAAGAAAATCAAGCTTCCCTTGCCCTTATCATGGATAGTGCTAAACTTAAGATTTTTTCCAAATGAAGTTTAGTACACACTCAAAAGAAAACCCTATAGATTTGACTTCTTGGAGAAGCATGCTATCAATGATATGAACACTATTGCAAAACATTTTAAATATTGATTTACTGTCCTAAGCTTCAACACTCCTCACATTCCAACCAACACATTTGATGTTCATTTAGATTGGGGAAGGTGGGTTGGGGGCACGTAATTTGGAGCCTTTAAGAAGTATTTTAAAGCAATGGGGCATTTTTTCTTGTTTGATTTTTTTGTCCTATCGACCCCATTTTGTTGCTTAATGGATTTCTTTTTTACTTCATTACCTTTATCCTCTCCTAAAAGGGGACTTTTTTTTTATCAAGTTCCTTGATCTCTTTACAAGCACCCTTTTTAGAGTTTTTCACAACCAAGCCTTCTATAATATTTTTGTTTGCTAATTGAACTTTGGCATTTTAGAACCACCTACATACCTTGTTTGGGAACTTGGTGGATTAACCTTTAGATCTATGGTCTTTTGTAGAAGCTGGATTTCTTGGGTGGCACCTAGGGGGACCTTAAGACCATCAAGAACCATATCAAGAGTACAATTATTGTCTTTGTCGATAGAAGTATCTAGTTTTTCAACCACACCATCGTTTTGTTTAGTTGAGGCATAAATGACCTTGTATCTTTTGAATTATATCCTCATCCTTTGGTTCTACAAAGTTATTCGCATTGAGATTTATTTTAGGTACCATTTTAGTTTTAGGAGCCAAAAGGTGACAATCTCTTCTCAAATGCTCATCCATTTAACAAAAAATATAGGATGATAGTCCCTCCAATTTTTTAATATTAATAATTTTTTTGTCTATTTGATAATAGAGTACATTAAGAAAATCAACTTTTAGGTTTAATGACATTAGGACTCGTGCATTTATATAGGCCAATGTTAATTTGATTTCTTCTTCTTGAAGGACCTCCCCCAAGGGTTTCAAAGCAAATTTGAGAAAATACCATAGTTGTGGGTGTACATTCAACCCATTTAGGTGCAAACTTAATTGCAAAATCTTTCGGTTCAATATAAGGGTTTTAGGACAATCCTCTAAAAAATTGCCTTTCCATTTTCATTAATTTTCTTTTTAATACTCTATTCTATATGTCAAAACTTTTGAAAACAACCATGAATAGTTCAATTTATATCATTCTACAAAAGGAAACATAAATGACTAATTTTTTCTCACATAGAAGCAATCTATGAAGAACACACTTATACTGAGAGGGGGCAGGGTGAATCAATATATGACAAAAAAATTACTTTTTTAAAATAGATTCTTCTCTTCAAATCTATTTGTATTCTTCTCTATAAATTTGCCATAAACCCCTCTTCATTTTTTGCATACACTTCTTTATATTTGCATGATCTCCTCACAAATTTGCTATAAACTCTTCTCTTAAATCTACATACCTCTTACAATGATTTTCTTCTTATATTTCCATATGTAGATATGTAGATGTAGATATGGTATTTTCTTTTATCCTCACACACTTCTTTGTAATGTCCCCATTTTTGGGTTCTGTTGCACTATAGTTGGCTTTGACTTTCTTGGTGTATGTTAGCCTTATTAGAGGGGTTATTTGATGTTACTAGTGACGTTAGATGATCTAAGAGACTCAAATGACACATTTCGATGTTATTTATGACTTTTGGTGTGTTCTCCAAGAATCTTGGAGAGAGCGTCTATTCGTAGTAAGTCACTCGATCAAGTTCGTTTATCATCATTCATCATTGGTATAACTCTTGCATAGCCAGTTTTTGATTCCGATGCATTTAAGACCGTTTCCGCAATTTGGATGTAATTTTGAGCTATATATAATTAATTTTACTAAGGTTCTATTTTAATTAAAATATTTTAATGGTCACCTTAATGTTATAGCTCGTTGGAACTAGGATGGAAAGCTTTAAATGTCGAGATGCTGATAAAGTGACTTTGGGTATCGAGAATAATGAAATAAATCACTTTTCGGGGATATAAAGCTTATTTAATTGATAAAGTGATTTTATATTGTGTTTTCCGGAAAGTTCCTAGAAAATGTTATAAAAGGAGTTTTGTGAGTTCATTTGCATTATTTTGGATATTGTTTATTTCTCTTTGGAGATTTGTTTCTGTGGTTAGATTTCTTGTTAGAGGGATGAAAACCCCAATGGATTTCTTAATGAACAAAAACCTGAAAGGTAGTGCAATTCCAACTAGGGATTGATAGTGTGCTAAAGATTTGGGATTTGGGGAAGAAAATCCTCCGATTTTGTATGAGCAATTTGACATATAAATTGTCTTTGTGCTGAATGTGTGTGAATAAAGATTTAAAGCATAACGATTTATCTATACGGATTTTACATGTTATCAGATGTGTTGATACAAAATTATTTAATTTACAGAAAAATATACATTTATAAGTAGTGTATGCTGGAAGTGAAGAAATCAGGAAAAAATTGTGCAATGTGTGCAAGTGAGTATGAGTAGTGATTTTGTGCTCTGAGTGCATGTGAAATAAAAAGATTAAAATTTTAATGTCTTTGGCTAAGCCCAAAGCCCAACCATACCATCTCACATTTCCTTCCAAAGGTGTCATACACTTCGTATATTCTTCACCAATGAGAAATTGATGCATGAAGAAGGCATTAAGCCAACCTTAATTCCAATGCAACCACAAATGGAGTATTAAAAGTCAACACAACTTTAAAGAGTTGCATTATTTAATAAAGTTGCCATACCATTTTCAAAGGCAGCCGTACCATTTAGGAGGTTGCCATACAACTATGAAGGAGGAATGCGAGTATTGGGGAATTGCTGATTGGTCTAAATCGCTACTTTTCATAGGTCAACAAGAAAATGAATTTATTAATATTTAAATATTTATGTGGGTTTTTATGAGGAATTTCTGAATATTATAGAGTATGACAACAATGTATATTTTTATCATGGGTTAACGGTTATGTACCACAATTAGTAATTTGTGAATAAAAAGTTAGTTGGAGTATCTGGGGTTGAGAAATTTAATTTGTGTGATAATATGCTGAATTAACATTGGTTGTAAACAGTTTGACAAAATTTCAATTTGAAATTCTATGAGAAAGCTATGGTTTTATGATGGATTTATGATTGTAAATGTTAGTAGTTGCAACTCTTAGTGTTTGCACTTAGGAACATTCCATAATTGATCATGTGCAAAGTGTTTGATAAAATGTCTGCAAAGAAAAAAATATTAAAATTATCAAGTTTGTTTGGAAATTTCCTTGCTAGGTTATTTCAATTGTATTAGAGCAAAAGATCTTGCCAGGCAATGGGTTTTCTTGTCAATTTTTAATAGCATAAATTTCTAATCATATTTGGGTTTTCTAGTTGATTGCTTGCACAATACTAAATCTAGAAGACAGTGAAAGATCATTGTTAGTTTGCTTTTGGTAAGTGACAAACACTTATTCATATCAGTTGCAATAGAGTGTTGGTTATTTAAATAAGAATATGAAGTCCATTTAGAAGCTTTTGATAAAATTGATGCAAAAATATGATAAGAATCTAACAACATTGTTAGAGCATCCTAAGTTGTTAGAACCTCACTTATTAGTTGGAAAGAAAGAAAAAGGGACAAAGGAAAATAATTCTTCTAATGCAAGGGAAAATTAAGACAACAAGAATTAACTCAGAAAAGATATATTGGCTAGAGCAAATTAGAACATGGGTCCTTTCTCAAAAAATCTCAACGAATAATTTAAGTGTGTTAAGCCCAAAAATTCACAAAAAGACAGGGAAATGGGAAGTTGGCTTTTTGTAGTTGGAAAAGGATTGGAGTTTGTACAATTTTCAGATGATGTTCTTCTTAGGTTAAATGATTTGAAATTTTGTTTGTCCAAAGTAAACCAATCTAATTGAGAGATTTTGAATTGGACTTTGAAGCCATCAATATTTTCTTTAGTCCAGCCCAAGCTTATGAGACATTCAAATAAAGATGTGAGACTTGCAGTCACTTGCCTTAGTGAAATCATAAGGATTGTAGCTCCTGAAGTACCATACATAGATGACATAATGAAAGAGATATTCCAGTTGATTAAGGAGAATTTTCATGGGTTGAATGATACTGACTAACCTTCTTTCGATAAGAGGGTAAAGTTTTTAGAAACCATTGCAAAGGTTAGATGCTTTGTGGTGATGCTTGATCTCAAATGTGATGATTTGATACTCAAAATGTTTCAATGATTCTTTGCAAAAATACGAAATTATCATGCAAGAATGTTAAACAATAATGCAAACTATTTTGTCTCCGATTTTAGATGAGGATGATATTTTCAAGAAGTTGCTATCTAATTTGTTGGGCATTTGGAGGAAGGAGCAAGTTGTCTCACCTATAGCTCATGAGTTATCAAAAATATTGGGGAGAAGACAATTGAGAAGATTAAATACCAATTGATTGAAGAGGAATTGATTTCTTTGGGTTTACAGGATACAAGACTTCCTAAAATGAGCAAGAACCAATTGAGAAGAGAGTAACATTGTTTCACATGCCAAGGTGCTTGGACACCTAGTCACATATGTGGAAACAATAAAGAAGGCGAGTTAATGAATCCTACCACATGTTCATCATAGCCAAGTGATGATGAGAACAAATAAAAAGCTGAGACTATAAAACTTCAAATAAATACCTTACCTCAAGAAGTATGTATAACATAACCAAAAAAATGACTCCAATGAAATGTATGTATCTTCATTGTTGGGAATAGGATTCCATTTAATTGCAATCCTAAACATATTTCATGTATCTCCTAAGTCCTTGGAAAGTGTTCCCCAACACTAGGATTAGAAAGATATTAAATTTGAATTAAATGAACATGTAAATTGACATTTGTAATTATTCCTAAATGATATGAACATGTGGGGATGCCCGAGAAGATCTCCTACAAAATAGGAGCACATGGGGCGCCCACATGGAAGGTGGAACCCAACTTGCTTAAGTTAACTATTTGGAAGATATTTAACACTTTAGTAATGCATGTAAAGATCCTATAAGTTAGGGATTGATATTTACATGAGTGGAGTTTAGTTCAGTATCAGTTCAATTTAGTTTAGTTTAGTTCAGTTCAATTCAGTTATGGTTCAGTTATCTTCAGTTGCATGTAGTTAGTTTGAGTTGCATGTTAGTTGACTTTAGCTGACTTGAGTTGCATGCTAATGACTTGAGTTGCATGATAGATAATAGGTGGCTACATTCAATTAAGTGGGGGTGATCAATCATGCATAATGTTTGCATGAATTGATGGAGAGATATGTTTTAGTTAACAAAGATTGATTTGGACCCACCTTGGGCGCCCAAGTTGGCATCTTGGAGTTAACACCTTTTGCATGAGAATATATTTACAAGGTTGAGTTATGTGGGTCCATTTTTGGGTGCCAACTTTGAGGAGAAGCTTGGAAGATATTTTTTAACCAACGATCAGTTAGGAGTTCAGTTTAGGGCACCTAAATTGAGGATATATTGGTTTTGACTTCATGTTACATGATGGAAGTCTACTTGCACAAAATAGGTGTAGGTTTTTTGAGAGGAGCTTTGTGCTTTGTAATTGATAAATTTTTGGAGTTTTCAATGCCCATTATTGTCTATTAATTGCAGCAAGTTGAAGAGAGTTTTATTAGAGTTTATTGCAGGTTGTGAAGAAGAATTGTTGAAGGCAAAGGAAGCATACCAAGCAAAGGATTGATATAGAATTATTGTAATCTTATTCTAAGGTTAAATAATACAATCAATATTGATTCTAGTGGTGGATTTTTTTCCCAAAAGGGTTTCTCCATGTATATGTTGTGTCACTTCTATCTTCTTGTCTCATTCTTCTACAATCTTCTATCTCTTTCTACAATTGGTAAAATTGATCTAAACATATAATCATACACAAAGAATTGTGACAAAGAACACTTAATTAGATCTACAATCTCATAGTTTTACAAGTTTTAAAGCTACATAATTACCTCCATTTTCAACATTTGGTATCAGAGCTAATGGTTGGGTAGAGGTTGGGACACATTTCTCTTAAAAGTTTGAATTTTTTTTGCTGTAGTGAGAGTTTTTTACTATTATGTTATTGCTGATTTTGTAAAAGAAGTGTGTTACAATGAGTTCTAATTCTCATCTAGTTATTGAAAGATTCAATGGATCTAGTTATGAGATGTGGAAACTAAAAATGAAGGATCTCCTTGAAGAGAGAGATCAGTGGTTGGCTATTTGTAATGAGATAAAGTCACCTACAACGATGTCAGATGAGGATTGGGCTAAGCTTGATAAGAAGGCGAGAGGGACCATAAGATTATGTATTGCTAATGCTATTCTCTTGAATGTTTCAGATGAAACTACCACATATAAACTGTGGAAGAGGATAGGTGATATCTATCAAACCAAAAGTCTTACTAATAAGTTGTATATGAAAAGACAGTTGTATTCTTTAAAGATGAAAGATGGTGATTCTGTTGCACATCATTTAAATGCTTTTAATTTGATTCTAAGTCAGTTAACATCTGTAGATGTAAAGCTAGAAGATGAAGATAAATGCATTTTGTTACTTTGTTCTTTACCAGAATCTTGAGAAAATCTAATTGTTGCTATCAGTGGTAGTGGTGCAGATCCTAAGATGGAGAATATAATTCCTACTCTCCTATCAGAGGAGATGAGGAGGAAGTCTAAAACAGGATCCCAAGATGCCTTGTTTGTAAGAGGTAGGCCTAAGGAAAAGGAACCTAAGGGAGACAAGAAAGGAAAGGGTAAGTCAAAAGGATGGTCTAAAACCCCTGGTAAGAGTAAGGTAAAGTGTTGGAATTGTGGGAAAATTGGACATGTAAAGAAGGATTGTAAGAGCAAGAAAAATAATTCTGATGCTTCTACAGAGAAATCCTCAGATGACAATAATGATGCATTGGCCATTTCATCTAATAATGTTGTTGATAACTCTTGGCTTATTGATTCAGGTTGCTCTTATCATATGACTCCTAACAAGGAGTGGTTCACTAAGTATACTACAGAGAATGGAGGGAATGTCTTCTTTGGAGATAATAGCACAACAAAGGTTGTGGGAAAAGGAGAGGTAAAGTTGTGTTTAAGTGATGGTAGGGTTAAGAAATTTAATGATGTTTTACATATTCCAGTACTTGCTAGAAATCTACTTTTTGTATCTAAGTTCAATGATTCTGGAATGCATGTGACATTTGACAAAGGTGATTGCAGATTGGTGGAAGGGAATATGGTGGTTGCTAAAGGATCTTAGATTGGGACTTTGTTTAAGCTTACTACCTCCAATTTGAATAAATCAACCAATGTAACTGAAGCTGAAAATACATGTATGTTGTGGCACCATAGATTGGGCCACATTGGTGAAAAAGGTATTAGGACCATTCTTAATAAGGAATTGGTTGACAGTATTCCTAATTATAATATTGGCAAAAATGATTTTTGTGAGCATTGTGTGTTTGGAAAGCAATCTAGATCTTTATTTCGTAGTGGAACAAATAAAGCTAAAAGATTATTAGAGATTATTCATTCAGATGTAATGGGCCCTGTGGATATTGACTGTATTGGAAAATCTAGATATTATGCAACATTTATTGATGATGTCTCAAGATACACTTGGATCTATTTTATGCATAAAAAATCTAGTGTGTATAATAAGTTTAAAGAATTTAAGGCTTTGGTTGAGAAACAATCAGATCATAAGATACAAGTGTTGAGATTAGATAATGGTGGTGAATATTGTTCTAGGGAATTTGATGATTATTGTAAGCATGCGAGAATTTTGAGACAGAAAACTACTCCATATACACCTCAACAAAATGGAGTAGCAGAAAGGATGAACCAAACCTTAATGGAAAGAGCTATGAGTATGTTAAGTAGTGCTAAGCTAGATCGGTGCCTTTGGGCAGAGGCTGTAAGTACTTGTTATTTAATCAATAGATCTCCTAGTTCATCTATTGAAGATAAAAATCCTCATGAAATGTGGTTAGGTAGGAAACCTAGTGTTGTACATTTAAGGATCTTTGGTTGTGAGGATTTTGTTCATATGCCTAACAAAAAGGGATCTAAGTTGGATCCAAAAGCGCAAAAATGCATATTCATATATAGGTTATGGCGAAAATGTAAAAGGTTACAAGCTTTGGAATCCTCTAACCCAAAAAATTACTTTATCTAGAGATGTGATTTTTAGGGAATTTAGAGCTTATTCAGGAGAATAACAACCAAAGGAGAAGGATACTTCTTGAACAGTGCATTTTGAGATAAATAATGAGAAGCCTGAAGATGCACATGTTGAAGAACATTTGGATGGATTGGATGAGGAGAGTTCCCAGAGTTCTTCTGAGATAGATGCTCATGATGAGCATATTGAGGAACAAGAAGTAACCCCTTTGAGAAGATCCACAAGAAAATGAAATCCTATTGATAGGTATAGCCCACCTAATTTTTGTTGTATATTTGCTTTGATGAGTACCAATGATGAACCTAGATCTTACAAGGAAGCTTTGTCTTCAGATGAGAACAAGCTTTGGTCACAATCTATGCATGAGGAAATGGAATCCTTGGAAACTTGTGACACATGGGATCTTGAGAGTTTTCCCAAAGGAATAATGGCCATTGGTTGTAAATGGATCTTTAAAAAGAAAATTGAAGCAGATGGTAATCTCAAAAGGTACAAGGCTAGATTAGTAGCCAAGGGCTACTGCAAGAGAGAGGGAGTTGAATTTAATGAAATCTTCTCTCCTGTTGCTAAATTAACTTCTATTAGATTCTTTTTATCTATTGTTGCTGCTTATGATTTTGAGATAGAGAAAATGGATGTGAAAACTCCTTTTTTGCATGGGAATATTGATGAAGAGATTTATATGAGGCAACCTGATGGTTTTGTTGTAAAAGGAAAAAAAGAATTGGTTTGCAGGTTAAAGAGATATTTATATGGATTAAAATAGTCATTGAGAATGTGGTACTAGTATTTTGATGCTTTTGCATTGAAAATTGGTTATGTTAAGAGTGAGGGAGATCACTGTGTTTGCATAAAATGTATCGATGATAAGCTTTTAATTATTATCTTGTATGTTGATGACATGTTTATTGGTAACAACAAGGTAATGATCAAAGAATTGAAAGCACAACTCTCTAGCACATTTGAGATGAAAGATCTATGGGCTGCAAAATATATCCTTGGTATGGAGATCAACAGAGATAGAGGTAACAAAAATCTTTGCTTAAGTCAAAGCAACTATGTTGATACTATTTTGAAATAGTTTAACATGTAGGAAAGTAAACCAATTAATATTCCTTTACCACTTGGCACAAAGTTAAGTTTAGACATGAGTCCTAAATTTGATTTTGTTTATGAGGAAATGTTTGAAATTCTATATGCTAGTGCAGTTGGTAGTTTAATGTACACAATGGTCTGTACAAGACCAAATATAGCCCAAGCAGTGTGAGTTCTAAGTAGGTTTATGTCTAACCCTGGTAAAGAACATTGGACTTATGATAAGAGGGTGTTTAGATATTTATGAGGTACTTCTGATTACTGTTTGGTTTATCATGGTGCTAATGATGTTGATATTATGCGCAGATTATTGGACATACAGGGTTTTGTTGATTTAGATTGGGAAAAAGACCTAGACAGTCGGAGCTCAACAATTGGCTATGTGTTTACTTTGTTTGGAGTTGCGGTTAGTTGGATGAGTAAGAGGCAGCCCACGGTTGCTTTGTCTGCCACATAAGCAAAGTACATGGCTACTACACATGCCTCCAAAGAGGTAGTTTGGTTACATAGACTTGGGAAGGGTATTGGTTTTAATTGCAAGAAAATTAAACTTGAATGTTATAGTCAGAGTGCTATTTGTTTAGCCAAAAATCCTATGTATCATGCTTGTACTAAGCATGTTGATGTTTAGTATCACTTTGTGCGAGAAATGGCTGAGAGTGGGAAGGTATTGATTGAGAAAGTTGACACTTTAATCAATGCTACAAATTATCTTATGAAACCAGTTCCTATAGATAAGTTCTCTTGGTGCAGGAAGGCCATTGGCCTTGAGGCCTGTACTTGATTTATAATAATGATTCCTTGTTTAGAATAATTGCAATATATAATTTCAAGTGGGAGAATGTTGGGAATAGGATGCCATTTAATTACAATCCTAAACATATTTCATGTATTTCCTAAGTCCTTGGAAAGTGTTCCCCAACACTAGGATTACAAAGAGATAGATTCGAATGAAATGAACATGTAAATTGACATTTGTAATTATTCCTAAATGATAGGAACATGTGGGAACACCCAAGAAGAGATCCTAAAAAATAGGAGCATATGAGGCACCCACATGGAAGGTGGAACCCACCTTGCTTAAATTAACTGTTTGGAAGATATTTAACACTTCAGTAAGGCATGTAAAGGTCCTACAAGTTAGGGATTGATATTTACATGAGTGGAGTTTAGTTCAATTCAGTATCAGTTTAGTTTAGTTATCTTCAGTTACATGTAGTTAGTTTGAGTTGCATGTTAGTTGACTTTAGTTGACTTGAGTTGCATGCTAATGACTTGAGTTGCATGATAGATAACAGGTGGTTACATTCAATTAAGTGGGGATGATCAATCATGCATAGTGTTTGCATGAATTGATGGAGAGATATGTTTCAATTAACAAAGATTGATTTGGACCCACTTTGGGTGACCAAGTTGGAATCTTGGAGTTAACACCTTTTGCATGAGAATATATTTACAAGGTTGAGTTAAGTGGGCCCATTGTTGGGCGCCAACTTTGAGGAGAAGCTTGGAAGATAGTTTCTTGACCAATGATTAGTTAGGAGTTCAGTTTGGGGCGCCTAAATTGAGGAGATATTGGTTTTGACTTCATATTACATGATGGAAGTCTACTTGCACAAAATAGGTGTAGGTTTTTTGAGAGGAGCTTTGTGCTTTGTAATTGGCAATTTTTTGGAGTTTTCAATGCTCATTATTGTCTATTAATTGCAACAAGTTGAAGAGAGTTTTATTAGATTTTATTGCAGGTTGTGAAGAAGAATTGTTGAAGGCAAAGGAAGCATATCAAGCAAAGGATTGATACATAATTATTGTAATCTTATTCTAAGGTTAAATAATACAAGCACTATTGATTCTGATGGTGGATTTTTTTCTCGAAAGGGTTTGTCAACGTATATGTTGTGTCACTTCTATCTTCTTGTCTCATTCTTCTACAATCTTCTGTCTCTTTCTAGAATTGGTAAAAATGATCTAAATAGATAATCATACACAAAGAATTGTGACAAAGAACACTTAATTAGATCTACAATCTCATAGTTTTACAAGTTTTAAAGCTACATAATTACCTCCATTTTCAAATGCTAAGGATTTATTTGATGAAGAAGATAAAACAGTAGACTTGGCTACAAAATTAGATCAATGTAGTAAGGATTATGAGGCCTATGGTGATATTGAATGTCAACAAGGAAAATGAGGATGAAGGGCATGAAATCATTGATAGCAACCACAAAACTATTTCAGCCATATTAGACCCTAATCTAACAATGAAGCACAAGATGACGATGGAAAAATAATAAAGCATATTTACCTCAAATCCAAAGCCAAAGTTGATTCCCCTCCATTGCTCTTCTCAATTTTTCTTGTTTGCTCTCAGATATGGAATGTGCACAATCTACAATAAGCTCAATATGAATGTAAGATAGCAAAATCTCAAATAATGTGGCTGGTTTAGAATGAGGTTGATAGCTTTCTTTTATAGAAATTTAGATTAGATGAAAGATGAGGATTAAGAGGTGATGAAATAAGATCAATGGTGGAGAATGCTTGAGAAGAATAGATCAATTAGTTAACTTATTGCATGATAAGATAAGTGAGCTAATTATAGAGTTAACTCAACTAATTATAAAGATAACTGATTGCATGAAAGATGAACTAGAAGAAAGTGTTAGATAAAAGGTGAATTAGATTTGCATGAGAGGATTAATAATTAATTAAAATAATTATTTAATTTAGAAGGTGGAAGAATGAATAATTAAATAATTAATTATAATTATTTAATTTTAAAAAAGTGAAAAGGGATAATTAAACAAATAATGATAATTTATTTAATTAAATTAGAAGGATAAAGTAATTAGTGACGTTATTAAATAAATTTAAAATTTATTTAATTAATCAATTGAAGAATAAAGATAAAGTGAATTAATTAAATAATGAATTATTTAATTAATAGAAGAATATGGAATAAAAGGATAATTAAATAATTAAAAAAATATTTAATTATGTGGGAAGATGACAATTAGTGTAAAATGATGTTTGCAGGTTGAAGACATTTTTCAGCGTCTACATTGACAACAACTTTGAAAGGTATGATGATTCAAGTATTCCTTCTAGTAGTAGCTCTCTAATGCATGATTATGTCATTCATAATGAAGTTGTGGAAGCTAAAATAATGAACTTGGAAAATTTGAACTACGATGAGCTAGTTTTGGATGAAATTCCTTATGAACAAAATGTTGTATAAACCTCAAAGCATGAATTATGCAAGGATGTTATAGAGGTAGTTGATTTTGAGAGGCATGTTCTTGAAGACAAATTAGAAAATTCATTGTATGAAACTAATTTTGATCATTGGCCTAGTGAGTCAAAAAATTTGAAGAAAAAATTGAAAGTTGCTAAGGATAAGATTGTTGTAGCTTTAATACATTTTGATAACACACACAAGTTCATTGAAGATCTTTATTGGAAGGCCCAAGTTGATGGAAGTCAAAAAGGGATTGAAATATGATCCACTCTTGCAGATCTGTATGTAGTGAAAGAAGCTTTTATAAACAATGAAATCATATTACTTGCAAGTGCTTTCAGATAGGGATCATTCTATCAATTTTTCTGAAGACAAGGAGAAAGGGGTTGATGAACTCAACCTAGAGTTAAGTTTGGTTCATTTTTAAGTCTACAAAATTGAAAATCAGTCATCTATTGCAACTACACCCAAGGAACAAGAATCAAGCAAGAGGACCATGGAAGTCAAACAAATAATTGAAGGATATGACGAGTTTCACAAGGATTACATTTTGGAGCCTAGCTACCCTTGGAAACATGAAGGAGAATGAAAAAGTGATGAAATAATGCATAATGATTTTTGCATTCCTTGTACTACAAAGATTCAAAATGGTGATAGTTTATGGGAAAAACATCAAGAGTGTAATTTCACAAGGTTAGAGGAGCAATTTTATTTAGATGCTTGTGGTAATCATAGGATGTGGGATCCAAGTATGGTGTGTAATTATAAGATGAAAGCAATTGAATAACTTATTGGGCCAACTAGGATAGTTGATTGTTTACTTCCTAGAATAGACTATTGTGGATTGGATCATCATAGGTTGACAATTGACTTTGTTGGGTTACCACAAGGAAGGGAGTTCTTTTTTGGTCTATAGTTTGATGGGATGGATATTGTGTGAAGGTGTTTGTGATCTATCTAAAAATTCAAGACAACTTAGAAATGCAAGAGAAAACAAACACAAGACTACCTCACGATTAGGCTATGATGAACACAAATAAAAGAAAGATAAAGCAAAACAAATGATATACCTTCTATTCGTGTTGTCCTTGGTTGGCCCTTGATGTGATTCATGATGTTGATCCTTGGATGGCAAATGAGATGAAAGATGCAAGATGGTTGAGAGTAGATGAATAGTGGATTCAAGTGCTATGATGAAGGAAAAATGTGCAAATTGGCTAAGTATGGCTTCAAATGGAAAAATGGAAAAAGTTCGGCATCAAATGCATAAGGTCCCTAAATGAGAGAAAAGAAGGGGGTATTTATAGAAGAATTTGAATTCTCTAGAGAAATGGACGGTTAAGATTGAGCCACCATGGCCAAGATGTAGGGCTATGGTGAGTTGAGGACTCACAAGCCCTCACATCTTTCCATGTGGAGGACGAAGTGTCACAAACACACATGAGATGGAAGGAGGGTACATGATGTGGAAGAAGGACAAGTACTTTGGAAAATGGGTGATGTGACCTCTCAATGATCACATAGGGAAGAGGATAATCTTGGGTGAATAAAAGTGAATTTAAAATTCACATGATTGGGAGATCTTGTGGATAAGACAAGGTTCCAAAAAGAGAGGTGGAAAGTACCTTGGATAAAACAAGGTCCTTAAAAAGGTAAGTACTTACCCACATTTGACTTGATGTGACAAGTCAAAGATTCTAGAAGACTTTGGCACATGTGATATGACAAGTCAAAGGTTCTAGAACTTGCATGGGGAAGAGAAGATTCCTTAGATGAATAAAAGTGAATTAAAAATTCACATGGGAAAGAGAGGAGCCTTGGATGAATAAAAATGAATTAAAAATTCCTTGGGGGATGGGGAGAGTTGACCAAGGTACTGATTAGGCTTAGTTGATCAATAATTAGAAGATAATTAGTGGTTAATAAGGATTAGAAGCCAACTTGCAAAAGTTGGAGGATGTGACACATCCTAATCAAGGATTAGGCATGTGCACATCCTTAATGAAGAGATTAAGAGGTGGGTTAGGATTAAGGAAAAGTGATGACATGTGAGGAATTAAATAAATATCATATTTATTTAATTCATTTGATGAAAGGGGGACTAAAGAGGTAAGGTATTCAATTAGTAACTAAATACCTTAGGGATTTAGAGGAATTTAAGGATATTAATTAGATAATAGCGATATTACCCAATTAACGCGGATAATGGGATGTTTAGACGAAAGGAGACAAATTTGGACAAATGTGAGTGTCCAAATTTAGGTGTCTACATTTTTCCCCTCTTTGAGATGGTTTTAGGAAGTAGCATCATTTCAAAGAATATTAAAACATAGAACCCAGAAGAAGATGGTTAGATTGGGAAAGATTCCCTAGTCATTCAAAGGAGTGACTAGGAGGAAAGATGATGGGAGTGACAATGAAGATTAGGGATGAAGGATGGCCCCTCGAGAGGACATGCGGGTTCAAGAGACATGGGTGTGCTCTCAAAATGGATGAGATGATGTAAGGGGAGATGAAGAAGATGATGCAAAGGGATGGAGTGAGAGAGGATGATAAGCGATAGGAGATGGATAAAGCACAAATGGATTTGAGGACAAATGTGATGTTGCCCCAGTCGAGCTACAAGCCAAAATGGGTTGATGATGGATAGAGTGTTGTCGATGAGGGAATGAGATATCCCGAAACAACATGAGGATAGGGAAAGATATATCTCGATGATGATGATGATGATGATGAAAGTGTTGTTGATGAGGGAAGGATACATCCGAAAAAAACACGAGGATAGGGAAGGATACATCTTGATAAAAAGGGTTGTTGATGAGGGAAGGATACATCTCGAAACAACACCAAAGGATAGGGAAGGATACATCTCGATGATGATGAGGATGGTGATGATTGGATCAAGTCTTGTAGCAAGGATGGGAAAAAGATCAAGGATGCGATTAGATGATTTGAGCTAGATTAAATGGATGAGGATTGGATTGAGATGGGAGTTGTATGAAGGGATAAAAATGATGGAGGATAAGATAATTAGAATAACCAATCTAAGATACTAAGAAGATTGAAGAAATGATGATAAGAGAATCGATGGATAGAGGAGGGAGAGTGATGAAGGATGAATGGATGGGGAGATTTGGATAGATGAGAGGATGGAATGGGAGATGAAATGCAATCCTAATGCAATTTTCCATTTTTGGAGCATTTATTTTTTCTATAGCATAAGACACCAAGTGCTAGGGTATGTGGAACCAAGGCGGATTAGTGTCTAATGCATGGAACAAATACAATAGACAAGAAGGCTATCCCAACACCCCAAAGTCACGATGACTTTGGTCAGTCTAGGTATTGGAATAACCACAAGCACACAAGGATGCCCTACTGTAACACAAGACCACAAGGATCTTGGAGGGTACTACGTGGGACAACCAAGAAGACAAACAAACAAAAGATCAAGATATGCCCCTATGTTTACCAATCAAAGCACACCATGATATGATGGATCAAGGTGACCATGACGAGGTATGATAGGGAGCTCAAACGATAAACAAAATCCAAAAGCATCAAAAGATCATAATCAATTTCAAACGTCCTTTGCCATAGGATCAAGGGGATGGATGGGATTGATGAGTTCTGTTAGGAAGGATGCATCTTGTTGAGACCAATGATGGATACTAAAATAAAAGATCGATATGATGCAGGATATTCAAAACTGATTAGATCTCATGATACTGATGGATCTCATTTGTTAAGAACCAACTAGATAAGGACATACTTGATGACACGACACGGGATGAGACACAAGACACAAGACACAAGACTGAAACACCCTAAAGACCTAGGGGCTCAAGGGCTGATCAAAGATTAGCCTTGCCTACGTGAAAGCGTAGAGCCCTTGTAGTTTGATAAAAGACCATGGATAAAAGTGGAAAGAGGATGATGGATACCTCGATGGATGACAAGGAATGATAGAAAAAAGCCTCGGGGGTAGATCAAATGATCGACCTTGCCTACGTGAAAGCGCAGGGGCAACATAGTTTGACAAAGACAAACGATGGATAAAGGATGATGAGATGACTAGGATAAGAGGATAAAAAGATGGGACCGATACAATGAGATAGGATAGACCTGTTGGATTGGATAGGATGATGGTGATCACACAAAGCTCAGGGATGGGATAGTTATCCAAATCATCAAAATGAATTGGGAGGATGATATGATGGAGAGATGAATGATGAGAAAGGATAGGAGATTGAAAAGATGTGCAAAAGAAGCATAAGTGATGGCAATGAGATTAATGAAATTGGATTGCATGGGGAGTAGCCTATAGCTAAATTCCAATGACAAGGGATTTCAAGATGGGATGAGGATAGGGATGAACAGATAAGCAGAGAAGGATGGGTGGATAGAAAGATTAGGATGGGGAGATGAAAGGGATCAGTTAGATGGATCAAAAGATAAGGATGGGGAGATGGAAGGGATTCTATGATGGATGGATGTCTCCAAGGACTTATGTCACAACGGAAGAGGTGCCCCCATTCTAGATATGCCATGTATAATGAGGCATGAGGGATGAAAGATAGAAGGATAGGAAAATAAGGGAGTGAGATGGATATGGATAGGATGCAAGGATAAGGAAGGGAGATTAATGGTAGCATGACAGGTGGACATGGAAGGTAGATGGATGCAAATAAGGATTAGGATAGTGTATGGATGAGGGGGATGTATGCCAAGAGATGACTAAAGCACATTTATATGTTTTCCCCTATCTAGACCAAGATCACAAGGAGGATGAATGATTTGGGTTAAATGGGATATGATAGGTGGGATATGGAAGATATGTTAGATGGAGGAGAGGGGTGAAGGGGATGTAGTTGATGGATGAAGGGGATGAAGCTTCCCCCAAGTGTGGAAGTAAGCTGGATGGGGGATTTACACATGACTCCTGCTTGCCAAGTTTTCATCATGGTACTTATCCAAGGTGCTTGTTTTCCAAGTTTTCACCATTGGACGAATTATTTCTCTTTACTCTTTTATTTTATTTTTTTTTGATTTTTTTGATTTTTTGACTTTTTTTTTGGACTTTCTTGACTTTTTGAATTTTTGGATAGAATGCGGATGGAGATGGATAAGGATAGGGAGGTGGATAAGTGGATGTGGAAGACATGCGATAAAGAGATGGAGGAAGGACTCAAGCATCAAATTCCATACAAAGTATTAAGAGCCCATGTTTGAAGCAACTGTTGGATGTTGGTACAACCTTATTAGGATAAATGGATTATGCAAGAGGATGAACTAGAGGGATTTGACAGGGAAGATATGCAGGATAATAGATGGGATGCTGGAAAGGGTATGGATGGAATGATGGGGTGAATGTGTGATGGGGAGATGTGTTCAAGACCAACATTGGCACATGTGGTGCTGTATGTGAAAGGATAGGAGGGTTAATGGATGGAGAATGTGCAGATAATGGAGGAGATGGGATAGTGAATTTTGGGACATAAGGACCTAAAAAAAATTTAGGAGATGAAAGGGGTGTATGATTAGCTTTTGGATTATCAACTTTGAATGTTGTTATGGATGCTTCATTTGAAGGTATTGCATCTTTTTTATTTGGGATCCACATGGTTTTGATCTTTTCTTTGGTGGGATTTTGTGGCATATGGATTTGATTTTTCTTTTCATCACCATGTATTTTAGAGGGGACATGAGGAGTTTTTGATTCATGTGGATGTTTAGATTTATGCATTTTTACTTTAGCATCCAAAATGCTTTTAATAGCAATGGGATGGGTGCTAGGAGATGGATGATGTGGAGAGATGGAGGTAAGATTATGGGGATTATGTGTAGATGGAGGATGTGTAAGTACGTGCCTTTGTTGATCCTGATTAGGGGACATGCGAGTGGGATGTTTATGATGGATGACATGGATAGGTGATGAATGGATGAAAGGATGAATAAGACGAGATGGATGAGGTGATTTTGGGATATAAGGGCCCAAAACAGACGTAGTGGGTGGAGGGACACAAGGACCCAAGATGGATGGAGTAGATGAAGGATGGGGGATGGTGGATGGAGGGATGTAAGGACCCAAAATGGATGGAGCATATGAAGGAGGAATATGGATGGTTTTTTTGAGGTGATACGATGGAGGATGGATGGTAGCATATGATCTAGTGGAGTGATGGGAAGAGCCTATATTTCTTTTGGAAGAGGCTCGTTGAGGACGTGGTGCAGGAGCACCTACTTGAATACAAGCGTAATTTTAATGTTTTGCTCTTAATATTTTGGTTTTGTTTTGTAATGGTCTTATACATCATTGATAAGGTGTAAGGGGACCTATTTTAAGCTTAGGTAAAATTAAAAATAAATTGGGAAGTCTTTTGGAGGCGTTTCCTAAGTTTTTGGGAAAAGTTCGAAAACACACTGTGTTTTCAAACCGCGTGTTTTTTTGCCATTCTTGGTTAAAAACGTGAACCCTAATGTAACCTAACTTCTTCTTGACATTGTAAAAAAGGTGTTTTTCGACCTGGAGAAGAGGTTGGAAGATTGGTGGCGTGCAGTTTATGAGAAAGTGAATAGAACAGTGATTTTGTTGAAGAAAAATACAGTTTTCTGTTTTGTTTCTGGAAACAGCGATTTAATGAATTGATTTAGGCATTTGGCTATTTGTTACAGCATGTAGGGAAGTCATTTCAATCATTCTTGTGACTGTATAGTCAGTTAACCCATCGCTATTTCCTTTTCTTGTTATTTTGTGGTTTTGTGTTTTGCTGTTTTGACTGTTAAAATAAAAAAAATGGAGTTCTAGCCTATTTCCTGGCCGTACCAAGAAGTATGGGAACAGAGGAAGCTAGGTTAGACTCCACACCTGTACATATTGTAAATAAAGAATGCTTTTTGAGAGTTGTTAGCATGCTAAATGATTTTTCCTAGGCGAGACAGTGAGAACCCGGCTAGGAAAAGCTTGAGGACAGCGTAAATATTTTGCAGGGGAGTGAAGATTTTTGAAAGATTATTTTTTGAGGATTTAGGGGAGTGTCTTGGCTCTGCACGGTGACAAGGAAGAGCCCGTAACAGTCCGTTTTCATGAAGAACTTTTCACCAGTCCTAAACTGGTTCTGAACAGTTTTGAAACCCTAGTGTTCCTGGCTCCTTTTGCATTTGGGCAGTGTACAGCCTGTAGAGGCTCAAAACCTCAAGAATATTTAATTTGTTGGCATGGAAATCACCAACCCCAAAAGAAAAACTCAGGTCATTTGGGGAGTTTAGGAGAAAATTGCATTTTTCTCTGTCAAGAGGCCTAACTGGGCTTCTAGCATTGTAGCCCTTTCAAACCCTCAATTGGTGATTTAGTGAAAGCGATGGAGGATTGGGTTATGAAGGCTGTTCAAGAACCGTTAGAAGATTGATTTGAAGCTATGGAAGCTACTTACACCCCTGCAACAAGATTTGGAGGTATTAGTGATTCACTAGTCTTTAAGTGGATTAAGGGCTAGGCGGTGAAGGCGAGGGAAAACACCAGGAAATTCTTAGTAGCAGCAATTTGGAAAATGATAGCAGGGTTGGAAATCTAACCAGGGGTTCCTAAATAGCAGGTGACCTACAGGTTGAGTGGTGGATGAGATATCACCAAAGGGGTTATCAAATTGTGACCCAGAGCATTGAGTCAGTGAGTGATTCAATCCAACCCTCGTTCTATCAGATTGGTATCAGAGCCCAGCTAAAGATTTGGGAAAGGAATCTTGCATGTCAGACATAGAGTCAAGTGATACTTCCACCATGGTGACCAACGCAGAACTGGCAAAGATGGTTGAAGAGCAAGAAGAAGACAATAAGCAGTTGAGGGAAAGAATAGCTCAACTTGAGGCAGCAGTGAGGAGTGCACAGTTTGAAGGAAGAATTCCAAAAGAAGAAGAGGTTGCAGAGGAAGATAAGACCCCTGAACCTGACCCCGTCTTGAAGGAGGAGCCTTTCTTGAAGGCATTAAAAGCTTTGAGTGGAAAATCACTTGAAGGAGTGCCACTATTTAGTGGAAAGATGGAACCTGACTTAGTCATGGACTGGATAGAAGGAATGGAGAACCACTTCGAATGTGATGGAGTTACAGAAGCACAAAAGGTGAAGGTTGCAAAGTCAAGGTTGAGAGGATCAGCATTAACTTGGTGGAAGTTTGTCCAGACTGAAAGGGAGAAACAAGGTAAGCAGCCCATATCAACCTGGAAAGGAATGGTTGCTAAAGTGAAAGAAGCTTATATGCCGGATGATTATGAAATTCAGCTCCACAAGAAGAGGCAGAGTTTAAGACAAAAAGACCTAGATGTAAACACCTACACAGAAGAGTTTCAAAAGCTTTGTTTGAGATCGAATGTGGCAGAAGATGAGAGCCTAAAAGTGGCTAGATACCTAAATGGATTGAAGTGGAATATACAAGAAGAGATGGCTTTGCTCAGCCCCAAGACAGTCCACCAATGCTATCAGCTAGCTATCAAGATTGAAGAAAGGAATAAAAGGAAGCATGATCAATCCTCTAAGGGCAGAGGAAGAGGCAGAGATAAAAAAGGACAGCGTGGAGGTTACCAAGGAAGAGGTGGTGACCAAAGAAGCCAAGGAGAATCAAAGCTTACTGAGCATGGAGGTGAAACCTCATCAAGAGGAGGATTTAATAGAGGAAGAGGACCTCAAGGGGGTTCAAACAGAGGTAGAGGAGCAGGCAGAAGTAACTCCTACTTTGCCACCATGAAGTGTTACAACTGCAATCAGCTAGGCCATCCAGCTTATAGATGCCCGGAGAAAGCTTCATCTAGCAATGAGAAAAGAGTAGCTTATGCACAAGAGGACACCATGAGTGTAAAGACACCTGAGATCAGTCACATAGAATTAGAAGTAGGTGAAAATCTGATGTTTAATAGAGTGCTGATCAGACAACCGGTCAAGGAAGAACCCAAGCAAAGGAGAGCTTTGTTTCGAGCAAGGTGCAAAATACTTGGAAAGGTATGTAAGGTTATTGTAGATTCGGTTCTACGGATGATATAATATCTGAGGAGGCAGTAAATAAGTTAAAATTGCAGAAGGTACCTCATGCCAATCCCTACAAAGTCACATGGCTGAATAAAGGGCAAAGTGTCTTAGTGAATGAGCAGGTTACAGTGGAATTTTCAATTGGAGGCTACAAAGACAAGCTGATTTGTGATGTACTGCCCATGGATGCATGCCATCTTCTTCTTGGTAGGCCATGGAAATATGATAGAGGTGCTGTATATCATGGAAAGGAGAACACCATTGAGTTCACGAAGGATGGAAAAACCTTCAAGCTGCAATCGTTGATTGAGGAAGATGAGGGGCAGTCCAAGGTTCCAAACATTATGTTGAGCAGTGGTAAAGAGTTCATCAAGGATCTACACCAAGGGAATGAAGGTTATGTGGTCCTAATGCAGTCCAAAGAGGAAGAAAAGGCTGAGAAGACAGTCATACCTAAAACAGTTCAAAGGCTGCTAGAAAAATATAAGAGCATTGTGAGTGATGGAACACCATCCACTCTACCACCCAAGAGAGCAATAAGTCATCAAATTGACTTCATACCTGGAGCCTCATTACCTAACAAAGCAGCATACAAATTGACCCCTGAGCAGAACAAAGAGGTGGCAAGACAAGTGGAAGAGTTGCTGAATCAAGGTCTGATTCAAAAGAGTATTAGTCCATGTGCAGTCCCAGTTGTTTTGGCAACAAAAAAAGGAGGTAAATGGAGACTTTGTACTGATTCTAGAGCAATAAATAGAATCACAATTAGGTACAGATTTCCAATACCTAGGATTGAAGATTTATTGGATTTCCTTGGAGGTGCAAAATTTTACACTAAGCTAGATCTTAAGAGCGGGTATCACCAAATCAGAATTAAGGAAGGTGATGAATGGAAGACAGCTTTTAAGACGAATGATGGTTTATATGAGTGGAAAGTGATGCCATTTGGCCTCTCAAATGCCCCTAGCACGTTCATGAGACTAATGAATGAGGTGCTTAAAGATTTCACAGGGATTTTTGTGGTAGTCTACTTGGATGACATACTGATTTTCAGTAAGACAGCAGAAGAACATTTGAAGCATGTAGAGATGGTACTCAAAAGGTTGCAAGAAGAACAGTTGGCAATCAACCTTGAGAAGTGTGAGTTCTTCAAACAAGAGCTTGTGTATCTAGGCTTTGTGGTATCCCAAGGAATGCTGAAGATGGATCCAAGTAAGGTGGAAGCTATCCTAAACTGGCCTACACCAACCACAACAACTGAGGTAAGGAGTTTTCATGGTTTGGCTCAGTTTTATAGGAAGTTTATAAGGAATTTTAGTGGTATATGTGCACCAGTGTTAGATACAATCAAGGGTGGTCAGAAAACAAAGTTTAAATGGACACTAGAAGCTGATAAAGGGTTTGAAAAGTTGAAAAAAGAAGTGGCAACACAACCTATCTTGTTATTGCCTAGTTTTGATAAATTGTTTACAGTTGAGTGTGATGCAAGTGGAGTAGCAGTAGGAGGAGTCCTTAGTCAAGAAGGTAGACCTGTAGCCTTCTTTAGTGAGAAACTTAATGAAGCTAAGCAAAAATACTCCACCTATGATCTGGAACTCTATGCTTTAGTGCAGTCCCTTAGGAAATGGAGACATTATTTGCTGCCCAAAGAATTTGTGGTCTTCACGGATAACCAGGCACTTAGTTATATCAATACCCAGGAGAAGTTAAGCAATAGGCACTTGAAATGGATGGAGTACATTCAAGCTTTCACATTTACCATTAAGCACAAGAAGGGGCAGCAAAACAAAGTGGCAGATGCATTAAGCAGGAGGATGTTGACAGTCCAAGAGATACAGCTGAAAAGCATAGGATTGGAAAGTTTTAAGGATCTCTATGGTGATGATGAAGACTTTTCCGAAGCCTACAAGGTATGTTCAGACTTTGCAAATCATTTTCACAGTCAATATGCTGAGTATACATTGCAAAATGGGTTGTTATTCAAGGGCAATCTGTTATGTGTCCCAAGAGGATCAATGAGAGAAAATCTGATCCAAGAGAAACACAATGGCAGTCTTAGTGGACATTTTGGTATTAACAAAACTTTAGAGCTGGTACAAAGGTTTTACTATTGGCCTAAGTTAGCACGAGATGTCAGAAAGTATGTTGAATAGTGTGTCGTTTGCATGAGAGCCAAAGGGGGAGCTAGCAATGCTGGGTTATATCAGCCCTTGCCTATACCGAATAGACCATGGGAATGTGTGAGTATGGATTTTGTGGTGGGTCTTCCCAAGACTAAATCTGGTTTTGACAGTGTTTTTGTAGTTGTGGACAGATTTAGCAAGATGAGTCACTTTATTCCTTGCAAGACCACACACGATGCAAGCTATATTGCCCATCTATTTTTTAGGGAAGTTGTGAGAATCCATGGATTGCCATTGAGCATTGTCTCCGATAGGGATGTAAAATTCATGAGTCATTTCTGGAAAACACTATGGAGTAGATTGGGAACTAATTTATCATTTGGATCAGCTTACCATCCTCAGACCGATGGTCAAACCGAGGTGGTTAACAGAGTGTTAGGTAACCTATTGAGGTGCTTGACAAAGGAATATGGACAGACCTGGGATATGGTGATTTCCCAAGCTGAATATGCATATAATGATAGTGTGAACAGGACTACAGGAAAAAGCCCATTTGAAGTTGTGTATGGGATGCATCCAAGAGGAGTTTGTGAGCTCAGAGACCTTGGAACAATGGAGAATAGGAGTGGACATGTAGAAGACTACACTCAAACCATGAAGGAGATTCATGAGCAGGTTAAGAAAACAATCACAACAACAACACAAAAGTTGAAGGACAAAGTTGATGAGACAAGAAGAGATGTGCAGTTCCAGGTGGGTGATTATGTGATGGTTCACCTCAACAAATCCAGATTACAGAAGGGGATGTCCACCAAATTGAAAATGAAACGGGTAGGACCATGCAAGGTGATAGCTAAGTATGGAAAGAATGCATACAAGGTGGAACTTCCATCGGATTTGGGTATATCTCCAGTCTTCAACGTTGCTGATTTGATTAGATACAAGGGTACAGTCAATGATGAAGTTCAAAACAATCAGGAAATCTTTAAAGATATCAGCAATATACCCCTTCCAAGTCAAGAGAAAGCTCAGGCAGAGAAGGTTTTGGAGTCCAGGGTGAAGAAAGCAACAAGAAATAAGGTATACATGGAGCACCTTATCAAGTGGAAGAGCAAACCTGACTCAGAGGCTACATGGGTACAAGAGGATCAATTCAAGAAGCTTGGAATTGACCTGAAACTGATACCACCTTCCAGTCCTTGATCTTTGTGCTGAGAGGGGGAGAATGGTGCAGGAGCACCTACTTGAATACAAGCGTAATTTTAATGTTTTGCTCTTAATCTTTTGGTTTTGTTTTGTAAAGGTCTTATACATCATTGATAAGGTGTAAGGGGACCTATTTTAAGCTTAGGTAAAATTAAAAATAAATTGGGAAGTCTTTTGGAGGCGTTTCCTAAGTTTTTGGGAAAAATTCGAAAACACACTGTGTTTTCAAACCGCGTGTTTTTTTGCCATTCTTGGTTAAAAACGTGAACCCTAATGTAACCTAACTTCTTCTTGACATTGTAAAAAAGGTGTTTTTCAACCTGGAGAAGAGGTTGGAAGATTGGTGGCGTGCAGTTTATGAGAAAGTGAATAGAACTGTGATTTTGTTGAAGAAAAATATAGTTTTCTGTTTTGTTTCTGGAAACAGAGATTTAATGAATTGATTTAGGCATTTGGCTATTTGTTACAGCATGTAGGGAAGTCATTTCAATCATTCTTGTGACTGTATAGTCAGTTAACCCATCGCTATTTCCTTTTCTTGTTATTTTGTGGTTTTGTGTTTTGCTGTTTTGACTGTTAAAATAAAAAAAATGGAGTTCTAGCCTATTTCCTGGCCGTACCAAGAAGTATGGGAATAGAGGAAGCTAGGTTAGACTCCACACCTATACATATTGTAAATAAAGAATGCTTTTTGAGAGTTGTTAGCATGCTAAATGATTTTTCCTAGGCGAGACAGTGAGAACCCGGCTAGGAAAAGCTTGAGGACAGCGTAAATATTTTGCAGGGGAGTGAAGATTTTTGAAAGATTATTTTTTGAGGATTTAGGGGAGTGTCTTGGCTCTGCACGGTGACAAGGAAGAGCCTGTAACAGTCTGTTTTCATGAAGAACTTTTCACCAGTCCTAAACTGGTTCTGAACAGTTTTGAAACCCTAGTGTTCCTGGCTCCTTTTGCATTTGGGCAGTGTACAGCCTGTAGAGGCTCAAAACCTCAAGAATATTTAATTTGTTGGCATGGAAATCACCAACCCCAAAAGAAAAACTCAGGTCATTTGGGGATTTTAGGAGAAAATTGCATTTTTCTCTGTCAAGAGGCCTAACTGGGCTTCTAGCATTGTAGCCCTTTCAAACCCTCAATTGGTGATTTAGTGAAAGCGATGGAGGATTGGGTTATGAAGGCTGTTCAAGAACCGTTAGAAGATTGATTTGAAGCTATGGAAGCTACTTACACCCCTGCAACAAGATTTGGAGGTATTAGTGATTCACTAGTCTTTAAGTGGATTAAGGGCTAGGCGGTGAAGGCGAGGGAAAACACCAGGAAATTCTTAGTAGCAGCAATTTGGAAAATGATAGCAGGGTTGGCAATCTAACCAGGGGTTCCTAAATAGTAGGTGACCTACAGGTTGAGTGGTGGATGAGATATCACCAAAGGGGTTATCAAATTGTGACCCAGAGCATTGAGTCAGTGAGTGATTCAATCCAACCCTCGTTCTATCAGGACGTCTAGAGGTTGTACCAACGTCTTTAGATTTTGAGTCTTAGAAATATGTCTAAGACTTTGCATACAAATTTGTTCTTTGACCTAGATGGGCTCTAAAATACCTTGCTCATGAAGGCCTAAACCTTTTCCTTGATAGTTCATGTTCTTGAGCATTCAATCCATGATAGGATCTTTGTTATTCTGGAAGAATGATGCGAGTCCATTATTAGGTGGAGGATGATGGGTGGCGTATTTTCTTTGTTTTTCTTCTACAAGGAAACCACCATGGAAGAGTGTGAGGTACCAATGGGGTACAAAAGCAGTGAGGGCATAGTAGGTTTAGGCGATGATGGAGGATCATGGGATGGAGAAGATGGGGTAGTAGCATCTGAATCAGGATGAGTGAGTGATAAGGAATCAAGAGAGGGATTAAGCAATATGATAGGATTTGGATTTGTGACAACAGGTGATAAGAGCTCATGTGATGGAGATGGAGATAAGGGCTCATTAGATGGAGCGATGAAATATTCAATCTCAAGGGGGTCATGAGATGGAGTGGATGGAGGAGTGTGATCTTGAGTAGGACTAGATGTGATGGTAGGATCTTGATATGGAGAAGGGGATATGTTGGAATGCTTTGGATCGAGCTCTTTGCATGACTCATCGTGTGTGGGTGGCATGATGACAGAGTGTTGGAAGGACTCCTCAAGTGGGGGAGATGGAAGGATGGGGGATTCAAAGCATTCATGGGATTCAGTGATATTAGAAGTAGGAGGAGTGGATTGGATTTGTGTGTCTTCGATGGGCTCGATGGGTCTCAGAGTAGGAGATGGGGGTTGGATTTGGGTGTCTTTGATGGATTGGGTGGATCTAGGAGTAGGTGGAGTGGATTGGATTTGGGTGTCTTCGATGGGTTTGATGGCTCTCGAAGTAGGAGGTGGGTGTTCAATAGATTCGATGGGTGTGATGGTTTCAACTGTTAGAGTAGTGCTAGGGGTGGTAATAACAATGATAGGCGTGGGTTGGAGAAGAGTCTCATCACTAGTGACCATGGATGATGGGTTGGGATGGCATGGTTCCATGACTTCAAGTGGTGGAGTTGGGGATGTCTGGAGAACTTCTGGTGTGACGATTGTGCATACTCCAGGCTTAGTTGGGGTGACAGGGATAGACGAAGGATTAGAGATTGGTGGAGGACTGGTATTACGGATTGGTGAAGTAGGATTAGATTGAGGAATGGGATTGGATGGGAGACTAATAGTAGATGGAGGATTAGGATTGGAGGGGGGATTGGGGTTAGATGGAAGGTTAAGGTAAGAATATCATGATAACAGACTAGACTAGAAAGTTGCAGGTGGTTAGTTGGTGTTGGAGGAAGTAGACGAGGAATTAAAATAAGGATATTGGGATGGTGGATTAGGATAGGAGGATGTGGATGTTTGATTAGGATAAGATGGTGTGGATGTAGGGTAATGATAAGAAAATGTGGATGTTGGATTAGGATAGGAAGGTGTGAATGTAGGATTAGGATGGGAAAAATGATTAAGATAGTGTGGATATGTGGATGAAGGATTGTAATAGGAGTATTGGGATAGAAGATTAGAATATGAATGTTTGGATGGTGGATTGGGATAAGAATACATGGATGTTGGGTAGGAAGATGATGTAGTGGAAGGATATGATGACGATGCAGGCAAGGACAATAATGGATATCCCTTGTCAAAGGAAGCATGAGGAGCATTATTAAGATAGCTTGGAGGATGGATTGGATTTTGGAAAGCGGTTGGGAAAAGTTTACTAGTGATGATAGTGTTAAGGGGATCTATGTCGTATACCTCTTGATCGACAAGAATTTCGTTATCATCGTCAACATAATTAGGGTTTTCCTTGAATACTATTGATGGAGGATAAGGATTCATGATGATGAAAGGATAAATATGATGGATCAAAGATTTTGGATGGAAATAGACTAAAGCTCAAATTGAGATTTAGGTCAAGCTCAGATCGGGATTGGATTAAAGCTCAAATTAGGGTGATTGGATGATGCGATGGGATTGATTTCGATGATTGGATTTGATTACCAAAGGATGATCTCAACATTGAACCTGCTTTGAGATGGAAGTAGATTGATTGGGTCAAAGGTGATTGGATAAGGATGTGATTGGACTGGATTGGATAAGATTGATTGATGATTAATAAGATTGAATGATGGATTGGATATGATGATGAAAGGGATTGGAAAAACCCATTCAAAGATTACCCTACGTGACTTGGGATACTTATTGATCAGATTAAAGGATAAATAGATGATTATGACACTAAATTCACTTTGAGATTGAAAGTGGATTGATTGGGCCAATGATGATGATTAACTCAGGATGGATGACAATCCTAAGTAGATGTTGAGGATGACAATCAATTCAGAAACCTAGGTCAATTCAGATAATAACCTAAAATCAAGTTCAGGGGATTTGAATTGAAAAAACGATGAGGCATACCTAACCTAGAGATGCTCTCAAATAATGCACCTATATGATTCAGATGATGAATGAATGACCTTAGGAGAATGCAGATGGACCAGAACTCAGATTGGGATTGGATCAGAGGACATGATAGGATTGATTCTAAACCAAGTATAGGGGTTTTAACTAGAGGACGTAAGATGCTGACAATCAAAATTTTGCAGATTTGGCAGTTTTTAAAAATTGTCAAATTTTGCCATTTTAGGAAATTGCACAAGGATATCTTTGAGAGTTCAATTTTCCCCCAAAAACTACCCAAAAATAAGGTAGGATGAATTTCCAACTAACATCCCAAATCCGAGACATGCATTCCAAGTTATTAACGAAAACGATTTTTCAAAAACTTAAAAAAAACACTAAATTGTGATTTTGAGGGTCAAGTGGAAAGTTTGAAGCCCCAAAAATGTGCCTAAATGGGGACCAACCACTAAGGGTTGGTTGGGAATCCACATGCCACCTCATAATGCAACCACCCATAAAATTTCAGCCCAATCGAACACTCGAGTCAAAAGTTATGGCCTTTAGAAGTTTCTGCATAAAAATCAAAACCCTTGAAACGAAGTCTAGTGATTGGGATGGATGAATAGAGTTTCAAAATGGATGGATGGCAACTTAGAATGGAGAGACGAAAACCTGGGATGGGGGAACGATTATTAGAATGGGGAGAATGGTTATTGGAACAGAAGAACGACCATGGGTGAACAACAATTTGAAAGAGGGAACAAATGCTCAGATTGGATGAACGAAAGTTCAAAGTGGACGAATGATAACCTGAAACGGATGAATGGAACTTGGAACAACTGAATGGAGGATGAAAAAAATTGTTTGAAGGACAGGTACACCTATTCAAGGGTAGGTCTTCCCATCCAAGGGCAGGTCCGCCCAACTAAAAGGGGCAGGTCCGCCTATTCAGTGAAAAACATGCAAAAATAGCTATTTGAAACTGTTTGAAGGGCAGGTACACCTATTCAAGGGTAGGTTCTCCCATCCAAGGGCAAGTCCACCCAACTAAAAGGGGAAAGTCCACCTATCCAGGGGTAGGTTCGCCCATCCAAGGGCAGGTCTGCCTATTCAGTGAAAAATGGGAAAAAATAGCTGTTTGGAACTGTTTGAAGGGAAGGTACAACTATTCAAGGGAAGGTCCACCCAACTAAAAGGGGAAAGTCCGCCTATCCAAGGGAAGGTCCGCATATTCAATGAAAAATAGTCAAAAATAGTTGTTTGGAATAGGTAAACAGGTGCATGAAATGAGGAAATGGATGCTCGGATCAAGGGGATGAGTGTTCGGGATAGGGAATGGATTCTAAAAACGGATGCACAAATGTTTGGAATAGGGAAACAAGTGATCAGAATGATGAAACGGGTGATCAAAATGATGAAACGGGTGCCCAAAATGATGAAACGGGTAGTAAAATTAACTGTTCAAGGGGCAGGTATGCCTATCCAAGGGCAGGTCTACCCATCTGAGGATAGGTTCTCTCAACTAGGGTTAGGTACACCCCTACTAGGGAAGGTATGCCCCTCTGAAGGGGTGTGTCCGCCTATTCAAGGGCAGGTTTTCCTGTTTGACAAAAAGCTGGACAAATTTGACAAAAACAAGCTGAAAAGGGACTGAGACAGAGGGCAAGTTCGCCCCTGGTAGGGAAGGTCCACCCCTCTTCAAGGGAAATTCTACCCCTTTGCATGAATCTGAACTTGATTTTCACAAAAATGACTATTACAAAGGACCCAAAACACAACAAACAATAATCAGAGGATAAGACTGACTTGACTGAACAAAAAATCACTGGTTTTGCATAAAGAAAATAGTTCAAACAACATGATCCTAAGATTAGTAGAAATGGTATGGCCAACAAAGTCCTCTATCTAGGATAAAAAAGGTGGCTAGGGAGTCCTCGATATACACTTGGTACGTGAGGCCCAAACTATGAACACTAGCCCATCACAAGCGTGAGTCTGGAACCTTAGCGAGATACTAAAGGCTCAGACCAACTCTTCACGTCATGCTGACGCTTCACCAATAATGATGTGGATGGATTGGGGTACAAATTTGGCCTCCCCCCTTTGTATACCTTGCCGGTACACGTGGTTGGGATCGTCCCTTGGGGTGATGAAATTCCCAAGTAGGTCCCCTAAAAAAACAAAAAAGATGACTCAAGGACTTGGTAAGCTACAATTTCTCGTCACCCAGGATCGCCAAACAACACAAGGGGATTGGATACGTCAATAGCCTACCACAAACACAACACACAATGTAAATTTGACCCCTCCTAGTTAAGCTATGTGCCTACATTAACAAAAAATGATAAGCAAACAACTAATAAAAGTTTCAAAATGAATGGCCTTGCAAGAAACTTGTTAGTAATTTCATTTTTGTTCTCCACCAAATGCTCATCAAATCATTGCATAGACACAAACAACACACATTAGGAGGTTAGAAGTACTCAAAACAACATAAAATAGTGCTTAAAATACAGTTTTTACCTTTTGAAAAATGTTATTTTTGGCGGGTCCGCCCCTCTGTTTTGGGCAAGTCCACCCTTTGGCAAGGGAAGGTCCGCCCCTCTGCTGAAAGTTGGAAGAACTTGCTATTTCTGGGCTCTGTGGAGGGCAGGTCCGCCCCTCTGAGGGCAGGTCTTCCTATCTATAGGCAGGTCCGCCTATCCATGAGCAGGTCTGCCTCTCTACAAGGGCAGGTCCACCTCTTTGCAACCTGAACCTACAAATAGTGAAACAACATAAAACTTGAGAGCAAGAGACCCGTTTGTGGGTCCCATCGGGCATGCCAAAAATGTGTGTAGGTGTTTGTGATCTATTTGAAAATGCAAGACAACTTAGAAATGCAAGAGAAAACAAACACAAGACCACCTCACGATTAGGCTATGATGAACACAAATAAAAGCAAGATTAAAAAAAAATGATATACCTTTTATTTGCATTGTTCTTGGTTGGCCCTTGATGTGATTCACGATGTTGCTCCTTGGATGGAAAATGAGATGAAAGATGCAAGATGGTTGAAAGTAGATGAATAGTGGATTCAAGTGCTATGATGAAGGAAACATGTGAAAATTGGCTAAGTATGGCTTCAAATGGAAAAATGACAAGAGTTTGGTATCAAATGCATAAGGTCCCTAAATGAGAGAAAGAAGGGGTATTTATAGAAGAATTTGAATTCTCTAGAGAAATAGACGGTTAATATTGAGCCACCATGGCCAAGATGTAGGGCTATGGTGAGTTGAAGACTCACAAGCCCTCACATCTTTCCATGTGGAGGATGAACTGTCACAAGGACACATGAGATGGAAGGAGGGTACATGGTGTGGAAGAAGGACAAGTACTTTAGAAAATGGGTGATGTGACCTCTCAATGATCACATAGGGAAGAGGATAATCTTGGGTGAATAAAAGTGAATTTAAAATTCACATGATTGGGAGATCTTGTGGATAAGACAAGGTTTCAAAAAGAGAGGTAGAAAGTACCTTGGATAAAACAGGGTTCTTAAAAAGGTAAGTACTTACTCACATGTGACTTGATGTAACAAGTCAGATTCTAGAAGACTTTGGCACATGTGATGTGACAAGTCAAAAGTTATAGAACTTGCATGGGGAAGAGAAGATTCCTTAGTGGAATAAAAGTGAATTAAAAATTCACATGGGGAAGAGAGGAGCCTTGGATGAATAAAAAATAATTAAAAATTCCTTGGGGGATGGGGAGAGTTGACCAAGGTACTAATTAGGCTTAATTGATAAGTAATTAGAAGATAATTAGTGGTTAATAAGGATTAGAAGCCAACTTGCAAAAGTTGGAGGATGTGACACATCCTAATCAAGGATTAGGCATGTGCACATCCCTAATGAAGAGATTAAGAGGTGGGTTAGGATTAAGGAAAAGTGATGTGACATGTGAAGAATTAAATAAATGCAATATATCTATTTAATTCATTTGATGAAAGGGGGACTAAAGAGGTAAGGTATTCAATTAGTAACTAAATACCTTAGGGATTTAGAGGAATTCAAAGATATTATTTAAATAATAGTGATATTACCTAATTAACACAGATAATGGGATGTTTAGATGAAAAGGGACAAATTTGGACAAATGTGAGTGTCCAAATTTAGGTGTCTACAGATACCATTGGTGTTAAATCTACAAGCACTATCAAATGCACTTTTTATGGGGTTCACATGGAAACCAGAGTAGTGTTGCATAAGCATGGTGGAGTTACTCTTTGGGTTAGTATTTATGTATAATTTTTTTTTCATGGGTTATTGGTGACTAATGATGATGGAGGAAGCATACCATGGGATGTTGTGGACTTAAAAGGGGATAATAATGTTGCTATTACGTCTTTACTCAGTCATCATATTAGTCCATTTGAGCTCTTACAAGTGTATTGGAGAGAGATTATGGGGAATAATTGGTATTCTACTGAGTTGGTGACTTTGGGGGAGACATTTCTAGCCAAGGGAATGATACAAAATTTCATCTTGGCTAGGGTTATTTAGTATTGTAGAAATTGCTATTCTTTATAGGTGATATATTTTGTAAAATTAGACTTGAAAAGTTGCAGATTTGAGCAATTTTAGTCCAACCAGTTCATTGATAGGGTCAGTTTTGTGTCTCAGATGGAGAGAATGACAGGTTTGGCTAATCATTTTTGGTGTTGGTTAGGTGTTTGGGCACCAAATAATTGTTATAGCTTACATTCAACTTGCACTTATGTTTGGGACAACAAATTAAATTTTAGTGACAATTATTATATGGGAGTGCAAGGTATAAGAAATGAGAGAGCTAGTGTTAACTTCCTTGAGCTTACTTCTATGGTGCCTCAAATTGGTTTTCTTGAAGAGAAATTCTCTAAGGAGTTGACCAAGTTTTTGTAGTATTTGATTGCTCTTCTTACAAGTGGTTTTCAGGAGGTCACTTGTGCAGGTGTTCAATAGGGCAATGTTTTGAGTAGGTGGAACTACATACCTTCTAGGTTGACTTGGGACCTTGGGATCATATTTGGTTTCAGTTGGGATTAGTATGGTGATTTTGGGGTTGAGTTGGCATTGCTTGAGGAAAAGCAATCTTTGGGAAGGGAGGACTATAATGTCCCCATTTTTGGGTTCTCTTGCATTGCAGTTGGCCCTGACCTTCTCGATGTGTGTTAGCCTTATTAGAGGGGTTATTTGATGTTACTAGTGGGCTCAAATGATCTAAGGGACTTAGATGACACTTTTTGATGTTATTTTCGGCCTTTGGTGTGTTCTCCAAGAATCTTGGAGAGATAATCTATTTATAGTAAGTCAACTAGTTAGGTTCATTTATTATCATTCATCATTAATATAATTGCTACGCAATTAGTTTTTGATTATGATTCATTTCAACCCTTTCCACAATTTGGATGTAATATTGAGCTATATTTAATTAATTTTACTAAGGTTGCTATTTTAATTAAAATATTTTAATGGGCAACTTAATGTTATAGCTCATTGGAACCGAGATGGAAACCTTTAAATGTCGAGACGTTGATAAAGTGACTTTGGGTGTCGGGAATAATTAAGTAATGAAACAAATCACTTTTCGGGGATATAAGGCTTACATGATTAATGAAGTGATTTTATATCGTGTTTTCCAAAAAGTTCTTAGAAAATCTTATAAAAGGAGTTTTGTGAGCTCATTTGCATTATTTTTGATATTGTTTATTTCTCTTTGGAGATTTGTGCTTATGGCCAAATTTCTCACCAGAGGGATGAAAACCCTAACAAATTTCTTGATGGAGTAAAACCCAAAAACAGTGTGATTCCAACCTAGAATTGATGGTGTGCTAAAGATTTGGGATTTGGGGACGAAAACCCTTGGATTCTATTGGAGCAATTTCATACAAAAATTTCCTTTGCAAATAAGGGTTTGGAGTAGAATGGTTTTACAAGTTGCCCGATGTGTTGGTACAAAGTTATTTAATTTATAGGAAAATATACATTTATAAGTGGTGTGTGTTGGAAGTGAAGAAAAAAAAAAAAAAACTTATGTAGTGTGTGCAAGTGGATATGAGTAGTGATTTTGTGCTATGGGTGCATGTGAAATAAAGAAGATTAAAATTTTAATGTCTTTGGCTAAGCCCAAAGCCCAATCATACAATCTCACATTTCTTTCCAAAGGTGTCGTACACTTCCTATATTCTTCACCAATGAAAAATTGATGCATGAAGAAGGCATTAAGCCTCACTTAGTTCCAATGCAACCGCAAAGGGAGTATTCAAATTCAGCACAACTTTAAAGAGTTTCAATATTTAATAAAGCTACCATACCATATTCAAAGCCATCTATACCATTTGGGAGGTTTCCGTACAAATGTGATGGAGGAATGAGAGTATTGGGGAATTGCTGATTGGTCTAAATTGTTGCTTTTCATAGGTCAACAAAAAAATGAATTTATTAATATTTAAATATATATGTGGGTTTTTATGAGGAATTTCTGAATATTCAGACTACAACAACAATGTATATTTTTTTATCATGGGTTAACTGTTATGTATTGCAATCAAAATTTGTGAATAAAAAGTTAGTTGTAGTATTTAGGGTTGAGAAATTTAATTTGTGTGATAATATGCTAAATTAACATTGGTTGTAAATTGTTTCATGAAATGCCAATTTGAAGTTCTATGAGAAAGCTACGGTTTTATGATGTATTTATGATTGTGAATGTTAGTAGTTGCAACTCTCAGTGTTTGCACTCAAGAACATTCCATAATTGATCATATGTGAAGTGTTTGACAAAATGTCTACAAAGCAAAAAATCATAAAATTACCAAGTTTGTTTGAAAATTTCCTTGGAAGGTTATTTCCTCCTTCCCTTTTGAAGATGATATCCTTCCGAATAGACATGACTCTTCTTAAATCTTCATTGCTGCCTCCTCAAACTTGATCACTGCCTTTTTAATTATGATCACTTCCCTTTGCTAACAATAACCATTGCCACCTTTTCATATATTAATTGTTGCCTTATGAATTCATTAGTTGCTTCTTTTTGTTAACTAATACCTAGCCTTTTAAACTTTACATTACTTGGGAAGAGGTGCAATCTTCTAAAAAGAGATAACACTTCATAATGAATGCTCTTTATTTTAATTTATGCCTTTAATAAATCTTAATCACGACCTTTAATATTAGATAATTTCTTTTATCATAATTGTTGTTATTAAAATGATGTTAATCATTGTCTTTCAATAATAATGAGCACTATATTTATTAGTGATCCTTAGAATCACTACATATTATAATTTGCTTCCTTCTTAATAATCGCTGCTCCTTCATTATTCATCAACTATATATCAAACTTGGGTGATTTAATAATTTATTTATATGCAAGTTTTAGGAACCAATCATGAGATCGACCCATGTTTTAATGAGAAGTTAATTTCATATAAAGAATGGTGATAGGAATCACCCCACATTAAGATGCAATTAAGACCTTCTAATTATGGAATTCAATATAGTGACCCCTTAATTAATCAATTCTCCAAATCAATGAACAAGATGGGATTTGTAGTTCATGCCAAGTAAATAATCTGATCCATCAAGTGAGTGAAGGATCATTAACTTCATATCCATCTTGAAGACAATATGCTTAGAACGAAGGCTCTACAGTAAATAATGTATTCTTAATAACCAAATGAGTATTCCACATCACCTTCGATATGCTTTTTATTATGCTCTTCTGGTCTTTTTCCTTTGAAATCAATGACAATAGTTTCCAATAATCTATTCATCAAAGAATTTTTTAGACAAGAGATCTTTATTGAAACAAAGAAAATAAAATAGCAATGTTTCTCATTATTTCTTCTTTTATTTTGACTACATTCTTCATATCTTTATTTAGAGAGGTAATCATGAGTATGTTAGGAGAGTGAGGTTGCTTACCTTGTGCCCCTTTTTTTAGAGGATAGGGGGTCTTTGAGGATAGGTTTGCTCATCTTGTCTCCAATTGTAACTCTATGTAGAGTAAAAAAAGTTTGTGCAACTATATCTAGCTCCTCTATTCATATAGTTTGCATGAAATATTTCTTAAACCCTTTGTTAATATGTAATACCAATTTCCCCTTATAGAGAAATACGTCAATCTTACATTCCTCATATATAAATTTAGAACCTTAAAGATTTTCTCATTATTATTTTTGTGTGGAATTTAGTGGCCAGCTAAAGCCATGCCCCCACATGTAGGAGATATCTTTTACTTTAACACATTCATGACTAAAGAAAATGTAGTTTCAAAAAATAAATTCTAAGAAAATCTTGGATGGACTTAACCTCCTACATGTGTGAGCAACAAAAGCGATAAAATCCACCATTCTAATAGTAGTTCATAATTAATTTGGGATGTACTTATACTTCAAGGATTCAAAGTAAGGAATGCCTATATAACAAGAATTAAAAATAGTATTTATCCACAAAATAAACAAATAGTTCATAAAGAGAAACCATAACAAATGATGACCAAGGGAATAAAGGCTACAAATTTAATGTTGAATTAGACGAAGAAAAGTGCTACAAGAAACAATGGAAGATGACTATTTGTCTTTCTCAATTATTAGTAGAACTCTCCTAGCATCTTATATATATATATATAAAGTGAAGTAAATTGGTTCCTGATGTTGGGAAAAGGTGGAAAGCTCTATCGTTGGTTGAGGAAGGTGAAAATTCATCATCCATTGTTGTCTTTAGAGATCTTCAACTTGATGAAATTTGAACAAAAATTGGTAGCCTTTGTTTGATTGGGCATCTTTGTTCCTTTTCTAGTTTCTTTATTTGAATAGTTTGTGCTTTTTGTTGAAAAAATGTTGTCTTTTTAATATCTATACCTTTTAATGTTAAATTTTCTTGGAGTGTGAGTACCTCTTGAATTTATCATGTCATTCATTTACTTGGGTAGGTTACCTTGCCTATGTTTCTCATGTGTGTAGGGTGACTATGCTTGTATAAGGTGTTTGAGATTTGATGAGCACATGGTTATATTGAGAGGTGGGGTGTGTGGGGGTGGCAGGGGTAGGGGGTGAATCAATATAATACAAACTTTTACTTTTCCAAACTCAATCAATCACATCAACTACACATATGCAAGATCTAGTAATTAAGAAATTAATGAGAACACACAATTTATGTGGAAACCCTTTCGAGAGAAAACCATGGAACAATGTTGCTTATATATATATCTTCTTTCTTCTTCTTGTAGGCTCCAACCTACTAGGCTCCAATCTCTACTTGACAAAATTATAGGCTTCAACCCCCACACAAATTGAACTTCAACCCATTATGAGGTTCCAACCTCTATCAGATAGGTTCCAACCTATTGGAGGCTCCAACCTCCACGCAAACTGATCTCCAACCCAACAAGAGGCTCCAACCTCTTAATCCTTCAATGCTGATATAGTATGTTTCTCCACAAGATCTTCCTCTCGCAAATCTGATTACAACTCACACATTATCCTTCTTCCAAATTTGATCACTATCCACACAATAAATTTCCTTCACAAATCTGATTGCAATCATGCACAATCTTCCTTCCAAATATGATCACTATCATGCACAATATCTCTCACAAATTTGATCCAATCTATGGACCAATTCTTTTCACACAATAGATCATATTCATGACATTATTTTCACATAATTTTTTACCTTACCATCTACTCAAATTCACTTTACAATCTGCTCTTACTCTTCACATATATTTTTATTTACCCATCATACATAGGCAACATCTCTTCTTAATATAGATCTGAATTGCCTTCCATTTTCTGCCCCTTTATCTCTTTTGAATATGCTCTTTTACTCAAAAAAATATATATCATTAAAGTTATTCTCTTTACAACATCAATACTGTCTTCATATATTCTGATATAATTCTGAATTACACTTCATTTTTCCTTTTTGGATCTGCTTTTTATTCACATAATATTCATTGGAATTTTTTTCTACTCTTCACATTTATTATTTCATTTTATATCTTTATCTTCATATGAAAAGATGCATATTTTACAAGAGAGATGTCCTTCTAAAATGATATGCCCTTTTATTGAAACTAATTCCCAAATCTCTAATCAAGTGCCACCTTTTAACATTTTCTTTCTTTTATATTAACTATTTTTGTTTACTTTAATCACAAACCTTTGTTATTAATGAGTCGTTTCCTTTTATCTGTATTAACATGATCACTCCCCCTTCATTAATCATAATAACTATCTTCACAAATACAATTTCTGATCTTCTATAATTCAAATTATTGCTCTCCTCTATAATAAATTCGTTGATCTTATAACATTGATCACTTCCTTTGTAAAAACATAGAAGACACCTTTTGATAAAATAATTTAATTTAACTTGGAAAAAATATAGTTGTAGAGATTTTTTTTGGATTTCACTATGTATATTTTTTGATCGACGTTTCAGATCACACTTAGTGATCCATCATCAAGAAGAGGAAAATTGAGTGTGATTCGAAACGTCGATAAAAAAACATACACAGTGAAATCTAGAAAATTTCTCTACAATATTCATGGATTGTGGAAAACTCATACCAACTAAAAACATAGTTGGCCACCCTTAGAGATAATAACATAATTTGATCTTGCAAAAGCATAGTCGACCATTTTGAGCATATAATTAATAGCTCATTTATGAAGTAGACCCAACACTGTCGTTTCCTTGAGGATGATCTTGCTCCTTCATATCAATGAATACTTACATATTATTCTCTACTTCATATTAATGAATATACTTTCTCCATTATGTTTAAATCTTTAATTTAAACATAAATATTTCTAATTTGATCTTCCAAATATCCAAGTGTATAATAGGTAGCCTCTTAATGGTTAACTTCTTATAATAGGCCATTTCTCTTTGCCTTGATCCTAATGAATTCACTTATAACATCGTGCCTTTGACATCAATGACTGCATGTCTTCTCACCTTTGACATCAATGATAAAATTTCCAACAATCTCCCCCTTTTTCATTGATGGCAACACTAACATAATTCTCTTCTTTTGCATTGCTCCCCCTTATTGCATCTCTCCCCCTTTGACATCAATGACAAAGGGATTTTAGTATACTTCTTTCCTTCATTATATTATTCTTCCTCTTTTTTGTGATGCTCCCTCTTTCTTGGGCTTTCCCTTTCTCTACTTCTCTACCTTTTTCTCTTTGTAGCTTGAGTGATATGCTTCCTCTATAGCTTCCAAAAAATATTTTGGATGATCTACTTAAGTTTAACACTTCAAGAACTTGTTTTATATTATCCATCATTCGCTATGCAACTTCAAAAATGGAAAATGCTTTCAACTCTTCACAAAGAATCTCCTCCTTTCTATCATTCCTCCACTTGACATTAATGGCATCATTCTTCCATTCTATAATTCTCTCTTTTTGAAATTTCCTTGTTTCTACTTGTTTAGAGTTGGAAAGGGAAAATTTGAGAGGAGAGCTTGTAGGTTCATCTTTTGGGAGTGTTCTTTTTGGAATGCATGTTTTGAGACAAAGGAAGAGGAAAACTTGAATATTTTAGTAGAGAGAAAGAGTGGATGGTTCAAAGAAGAGGGCATCATGGAGGAGGCTACATCTCTACAAATGACGTAGAAAGATAAGTCCTCTTTACTCTATCTTGTTTATAATTAATGTTATGAGAAGTATGAAGGATTATTTGGTTGAGTGTTTTGGAAAAGGGGTATTCATTTTATTGTTATTGATTATGTTAATATGTTTTGAAAATGGTAAGAGTTGCAAGGATGTTTTATCTTTGCAATGTCTAGTTTTGTGATGAAAGGACCTAGTGTTGAGTTACTATCTTGTGTGTTGGTTTAAATGTTTCTCCTTGCTCAAGGGAATGGTTAGATCCTTGAAATGGCTTGATGATACCATTTATGGTAGGGTGAAGAGAAAATTTTCTCCTATTGACATGATCCCTAACTATCATGTTATGTTGTTCTTCTTGTAAATTGAAGATGAATCCAATTAATTTTCCTTAGCTTATTTGGTTGAATATTATTTTCATGTGTTTTAAAAGTTGGATAAATCTTGTAATCCACCCTTGATATAAATAAAAGAAGAAATGACATGGGTTTAAAGTAGATAAGAGAATAAAGTTGTCCTTGGATATAATAGGTTTAAGTTGAATAAGATATACATGATTTTTTTTTGAGACTTGAAGGAATAGAAAATCCACATTATTGGAGGATAAGTTGTACATTAGGAAATCTCTATGATTCATGTTATATAAAACAAAGAGTAGATATTCTTGTTGTGAGAATTATTAAGTTGTAGAAAAAAGAAATGAGATTATTGCAAAGAAAATAGGTATGCATGGGTGATCTTGTTATGCATCTTATTTGGGTAAAATGTGTTAATCTCTACTTTCACCTCCATTATTTTATCTTGTCCCATTATGGGTTATCTCTATTTTGTTTGAAGAAATGTAATCAAGTAAAATATATTTTAGAAAACAACATATAGGTGGATAATACATATTTAGGCATTCATTTGAAGATGCAATAAATTTTTTATTTTTCTCTTTGTTAAATAATGTTAGTAAGGATATTTAAGTGCTCGTAATTCCATATACTTTACATATAAATACGATGAGCTAATTATTTAGCTATTAAATAATAAACATCAAGCTTTTTAAAACATAGATTCTCATAGATTTAATATGCTATTATCTCTGTCATGCACATGTTGTATGTTAATTACATGCACTAATATATATATATATATTAATAAAAAGGGGTAAAATTTTTATTGAAATCAAGAAATTAATAGTACATAAAGATCAGGAAACCCGTAGGCTCCCACAAAGGGAAACACTAGAATCCCCATCCAAAATAGAAACCACCATCCATACAACCACCAACACCTTATCCCTCCATATCATCAACAATAACCCTTTCTAAATCCTGACAATAATCAGGGGATTACTATCCCCACCCCTCAATCTTCCAATCATCCGCATGCTTCGAAGCTCGCTTAGCCAAAAAGTCAGCAACCCTATTCCATTCACATGGAATGTGAGCAAAGGACACCACTTCCAACATAGAGCACCTTTGCAAAATTTGATGAACCACCAATGATATCTTCCAATTAACTTCAGCCACCTTTTGCTTGTGCAACATATTGACAATAATCTATGAGTCAGATTCACAGATAATCCTACGCCAACCCAAGGCACAAGCACACTCAATAGCCCAAAGAATCTCCAACCCCTCCATAAAGTTGTTAGAGTGCCTCCCTTTATGAATGGAGAAAAAGAAAGTAATTGAACCAGAACAATCCCTTCCAACTCCACCAATCCCAGAAGGCCCAGGATTACCCCTAGAGGAGCCATTTGTATTAATCTTGAAAAAAACCACTGGAGGAGGCAACCATCTTCCAACCCTTTGAACCTTCTTTTTATCCCTCCTACCTCTTCTAACACAAGCAGAGACCAAAGTCAACCCTTGCAATCCCAATCTATTCACAATATCATCATCACTTCTTTCCAATAGAAAAACCACTTCACATTTGTCTTCCATCATCTCATACCAACAAATTTGTGCCAAACCTATTGAACCATTAGCCTATCCCCCCAAAAAATTCTATGATTCCTTTCCAATCAAATTTTCCAAAGGATGAATGTAGGAACAATGCACCACACAATCTGGAGGAAAGAGGTCTGGGAAGGGGGTCTTCCCAGACTACTCCAAAACTCAACCAAGGAAGAAGCATGAATACATGGATGTTTCCAAAAACCCCACCATAAATTCTAGAGCAGCATATAATAAGGACAAAAAAAAATAAAATGGGAAGAATCCTCCTCACTACAGTCACACAAAACACAAATAGAGGGACCCTGGAATCCCCACTTCCGAAGATTATCCCAAGTTAAACATCTATTCCAAGCTAGAGTCCACACAAAACAATTACACATTGGCCATGAAAACTTGTTCCACACATGTTTCCACCAAGGGACCTCCATCCCCCCAAACTTACGAGATAGTAACTCCTGATATCCACTAGCCACAGTAAAAGCACCCTTTAGATTCAGACTCCAAGCCATAATATCCTTATCCCAAAGAGAACTGCAATGCCTACTAGCCAAAATATTTCAAAGCTCACAATCCTCCTCCAACTCGATAACATGCCACTCGCAAGGACCCTTCCACCTGGCCAACTCAATCTGCCCACAAGGATAAAAATTCTTAAAATCACTTACCCTTGACCAACCAACCTCCAAGAAGCACTGACAAAGATTCACCAAATTAGGATACTGATGCAAAATGGGGGAAAATCCATCCTAAGAATCAGACCAAAAGAGAGCCTCAATCCCCCTATTAGATATCCAGAACAAGCCCTCCTTGATCAACGCAACCCCTTTCTTAAGCGTTCCCCAAATGGTGTAGGAGCACCTGGACCCAAAATGTCCTCAAAAGGGGAAAATTGCAAAAAATGATTTTTCAATTGTAAATCCTTGTAAAGGGGTCATATAAAAGTCATATTTAATGTATTAGAGTCCTCAAATAGGTCTTTAGTTGATCAAGAAAGAAAGTTTGCAAAAATATACAAAAATGCAAAAAAGATGTAAAAGTTGCCAAACTTACAAAAAAAGCAAAAAATAGGAAATTGAAGGGTCATGAGGGAAAAAGAATAGTTATGGTTGATGAAATAAGTTGAAAAGGTATTTAGTGGTTGGGAAAAATCTTTAAAAAAGAAAATGTGGGGGTGAGCAAACTCAAATTTTTGTATCTTGGCATCAAATTTTGATAAATAAAGCACTCTATTTTGTGAAATATGTGTTTTCTCTTCTAATTTTAGTCTTTGTACAGATAGACTAGAATCTTATAGGCTTAATTATTGTTTTTATCTTGTAGAGTTATGATTATTCTCTCTTTTGGAGAATATTTGAAGTCTTTTTATTAAGATTCAAGTCTCTAGGAGCATTTTTACAGAACTTGGTTTGAAATTTCCAATTAGTGTTTTGAGAGTCTAATATCTATTCACACACTACTCCACCAATTTAGTCATGTTGAATCGGTGGGGTAGGTTAAATTAGGTTGTAAATAGTAATTTTTTTTTCCATTGGAGTGTGTTTTGATGCAGGAATGAAGAAAGAATAGATTTATTATTGCTGCCCCTACAAAAAACTCATAAATTTTAAGAAAAAGTGATGGCTACAAGTTGGAATTCAATGTATAAGCATGTAAGTGGTTGGAGAATGTTTTCCAAAGTTGGTGAAGACCTATTGAAGGATTTTTGAAGTAATTTCAAGGTGGCATAAGGTTTGGTGAGGTTTTTTTCCATAAACCCTTGTTTGCTTGGTGTAAAATGATGCTAGAATGAGGGTTTCATAATTTGCTGCTAAAATAAATAATTTACTTGAGACTAATGGAATATTTGGTAGTTTAATGATGTTATCTATGAATTTTTTGGGTTGAGCATGGGTTTGGAGTTGTTTTTAAGGTGGCTGCTTTGTATTTTTGGCCTTTTTGGAGCCCATTTTTTCTGGGACAGTCAATTTTCTATTTAAACTTTTCAAAGTAATAGTACTTGAGTTAAAGATATGTTCAATGGGGCTATAATGGGTTCCTGAAAATGTATTGTACCTGAGGAGATTCAAAAGGGTTAAAAGATATACCCGATTTAAGCTATTGTGAGAAAATTGGCCTTGAATGCCTAGAAAGTGAAAACTGTTGAAATAGTGATTTGAATGTTAGAATTTGATTTAATTCTTCCTTATTGATGTTGTAAAAGGTGTGTATATGGTTTGAGTAAGGTTTTGAAGGAAATTATTTTGTTTTTGGATGTTTGAGCAAGATGATCCCTTGTGCAAATGGTGGTTTGACTGTGAGAGCCAATGAATATGATAAATCAAAGTTATGAGAATATGATATTCATTTATTTACATCAAAAACATGATGATTAAGCTGCCTTGGAAGTTTGGTTCAGTTTGGAAGTAGGAATACTTGGTTTTCTGTCATGATTCGTTGTGGAATTAGTTGCAATGATGAGTGAATTGAAGCATGTTGAATGAATGAATTGTTTTCAAAGTTTTCTAATCAAAAATTTGATTTGTTTCTATTAAAATGATGAAGGCTGAGGTGTTTTGAATCTGATAAGGGATTGGAACATTGTTTTGGTGAGATGGCTTGTTGATGCCTTGTGAATGGTCAAAGAACTGGTTGGATTTTGTTTAGTAGATAAGTGAAATTGGTGAAATGTGTAGTGGATATTGGTGATTTGTTCAATTTGATCTTCTTAGTTGAGTTTGGGTCTTGAGTACTCTAGAGGATTTGTGTTTTTGGTAGATGCCCTTGCATCAATTGGTATCAAAGCTAGCTGTTTCTGATAAGTTGGTTGAGTTTTTGTTGTTGAGTTGTGGTTGGTTGCAAGTGCTTGATCCATCTAGCTATAGAGATGAAGAGTTCTGAGAAGTTGTGTGTTGGAAGACAAGCTGAGGTTTGTAGTCACCATCCTCTAATGGAGATTAAGCTAGATAGAAGGTGCAAGGAAAAGAGAGAGACATCTTCTAGGATTTGCTGTTGGGTAAGATGGATGGTTTGTTAAGTTGTGTGGTGAGGTAGTAAAGGAGATGGATACCTAGTTGTGAAGCACTTGAGGTTGCAGCCTGAAGAGTACTCCACTGATGGGAATAGATGAGAAGTTGAAAAGAGGAAGAAAAGTTGGGCAGAGAAGGTCAAGGATGAATTATGAGAAAAAAAGAAATGACAAAAAGGAAAAAGGTAAAGAAAGGCAAGTGAATACAAGAAGAGTCAGAGATGAAGATAGAGTTGAAGGCAAAGACAAAGGCAAGAAAAGAGAAAGAAGAAGAACAGTCCAAGGCATAATTGAATTTTTTTTGTAGGTACAAGAAAAGTTGATGCAATATGTTTCCAAGGGACTTGGAAAGTTTTGTTGGTTGGTTGTATGGTGCAGAAGCACCTTGACACAAAATATCCTAAAAAGGGAAAAATTGCAAAAAATGAATTTTCAATTGTAAATCCATGTAAATGGGTCATATAAAAGTCATATTTAATGTATTAGAGTCCTCAAATAGGTCTTTAGTTGATCAAGAAAGAAAGTTTGCAAAAATGTACAAAAATGCAAAAAAGATGTAAAAGTTGCTAAACTTACAAAAAAAGCAAAAAATAGGAAGTTGAAGGGTTATGAGGGAAAAATAATAGTTATGGTTATTGAAAAAAGTTGAAAAGGTATTTAGTGATTGGGAAAAGGCAATGTGGGGGTGAGCAAACTCAAATTTTTGTATCTTGGCATCAAATTTTGATAAATAAAGCACTTTGTTTTGTGAAATATGTGTTTTCTCTTCTAATTTCAGTCTTTGTACATATAGAACAACATATTATAGGCTTAATTATTGTTTGGATCTTGTAGAGTTATGAGTCTTCTCTCTTTTGGAGAATATTTGAGGTCTTTTTATTAAGATTCAAGTCTCTAGGAGCATTTTTACAAAACTTGGTCTGAAATTTTGAATTAGTGTTTTGAGAGTCTAATATGTATTCACACACTACTCCTCCGATTTAGTCATGTTGAATCAGTGAGGTAGGTTAAATTAGGTTTTATATAGTATGTTTGTTTCCATTGGAGTGTGTTTTGATGCAGGAATGAAGAAATAATAGATTTATTATTGCTGCCCTACAAAAAACTCAGAAATTTCAAGGAAAAGTGATGGCTACAAGTTGGAATTCAATGTATAAGCATGCAAAGTGGTTGGAGAAAATTTTCCAGAGTTGGTACAGACCTATTCAAGGTGGCATAAGGTTTGGTGAGGTTGTTTTCCATAAACCCTTGTTTGCTTGGTGTAAAATGATGCTAGAATGAGGGTTTCATGATTTTTTGCTAAAATAAATGATTTCATTGAAAATAATGGAATATTTGGTGGTTTAATGATGTTATCTAAGACTATTTTGGGTTGAGCATGGGTTTGAAGTTTGTTTTAAGGTGGATGCTTTGTACTTTTGGCCTTTTTGGAGCCCATTTTTTTTGGGACAGTCAATTTTCTGTTTAAAATTTTCAAAGTAATAGTACTTGAGTTTGAGATATGTTCAATGGAGCTGTAATGGGTTCCTGAAAATGTATTGTATCTGAGGAGATTCAATAAGGATTAAAAGGTGTACCCGATTTAAGCTATTGTGACAAAATTGGCCTTGAATGCCTAGAAAGTGAAAATTGTTGAAACAGTGATTTGAATGTTAGAATTTGATTTAATTTTTCCTTATTGATGTTGTAAAAAGGTGTGTATATGGTTTGAGTAAGGTTTTGAAGGCAATTATGTTGTTTTTGGATGTTTGAGCAAGATGATCCCTTGTGCAAATGGTGGTTTGACTATGAGAGCCAATGAATTTGATAAATTAGAGTTATGAGAATATGGTATTGGTTTATTTCCATCAAAAAAATGATGATTAAGCTTCCTTGGAAGTTTGGTTTAGTTTGGAAGTAGGAATAATTGGTTTGTTGTCATGATGCCTTGTGGAATTAGTTGCAATGATGAGTGAATTAAGCATGTTGAATGAATGAATTGTTTTCAAAGTTTTCTAATTAGAAATTTGATTTGTTTCTATTAAAATGATGAAGGCTGAGGTGTTTTGAATCTGATAAGGGATTGGAACATTGTTTTGGTGAGATGGCTTGGTTATGCCTTGTGAATGGTCAAAGAATTGGTTGGATTTTGTTGAGTAGATAAGTGAAATTGGTGAAATGTATAGTGGATTTTGGTGATTTGTTCAATTTGATCTTCTCAGTTGCATTTGGGTCTTGAGTACCCTAGAGGATTTGTGTTTTTGGTATATTCCCTTGTATCACCAAATCACAAAACCTTCACCCACCAGAGGATACCTAGGAAGTTCCTCCTTCAAAACCCTCGGGAGGTACTTGAGAGCTAAAATCTTGGTCCAGATATGATCTTGCTCCACACACCACCTCCAGTAAAGCTTAGCAACCAACACCATCCTAGACCAAGTCGACTGCCACAATCCAAGACCCCCCAAATGCCTCAAACTACACACAATATCCCATTTTACTAGGCTCCACTTGGTAGAGGACAAGCTACCCACCCATAAGAATTGTCTAGCCAGAGAATCCAAATCCTTCACAAACCCAACTAGAGCCACCTGTAACATGCACCTATAAATAGGAAGAGCCTGCACCATAGAATTTAGCAGCTGAACACAGCCAGTAAAGGACAACCATTGATGAGTCCAATGATTAACCTTTGCACAAAAATTGTCCAAAATATTCTACCACAATTCCCTAGGAAGTCTACCAACAAAGATAGGAATACCAAGATAAGTTAGAGGGAGAGAACCAATCTGAAACCTCAAGATATGGGAAATCATTTGCTAAATTAGCCTTAGAGTATTGAAGAAGAAAATGAAAGATTTATCTTCATTAATCCTTTAACCAAAAGCAACAAGATAGATATCCAAAGCCTTGTGCAAATTCATAGCTTCTTTGATCTTAGCCAAACCCATCAAGGCAGTATCATCCACAAATTGTAGATGAGATTGAGGAGGTAAACCATTTCCCCACCCCCATCCCTAGATAAAACCCAACTCCACTTTATGTTTCATCAATCTCCCCAAGCCTTTAGCAAGAAGGATAAATAAACAAGGAGAGAGAGGATCCCCTTGATGGAGTCCTCTAGAAGCACTAAAAAGAGAAGAAGGCTCACCATTTATCAACACTGAGAAAGAAGTGGAAATAACACAACTCGTAACCCACTGGACCCACTCCTCAACAAAACTGAAGGCAATAAGATTTTTTTGCAAGAAGGACCACTTCACTCTATCATAGGCCTTTTCCATATCAAGCTTGATGAACATAGCCTTTTCTTTCAAGGATGCCATTGAATGAATGGTTTCAGTAGCAATGACCACCCCATCTAGAATTTTCCAATCCTCCACAAAACCACTCTATTCCTTAGAGATAAGCCCTCTAAGCCATTGCTTCAGCCTTTTGGAAATCAACTTGGAAATGATTTTATACACCACATTACAAAGGGAGATGTGTCAAAATTGACTCAAACGATCTTCCCCCTCACATTTGGGAATGAGAGCAAGGAAAGTAGAATTCAAAGCCCTTAGCATCTGTTTATTCTTTTGAGACTCATGAACCACCTCCAAAATGTCCAACTTAATGATGCCCCAAAATTCTTTATAAAATTCAACTGGAAAGCCATCAGGGCTCGAGGCTTTCCCTTTCTTCATCTAGAAAATAGTAGCCTCCAATTCCTCCAGTGAGATGTTTCCCAAAAGATGCTCATTCATCTCTCCAGTAATCAAAGAGGGGATACAAGATAAAACTTGATTTTCTTCCACCAAACCATCCTAAGAATCCTCTCTAAATAAAGAAGCAAATAACTGTGAAGCCTCTCTAGACATATCGTACAAAGAAGATAAATGCTCACCCTTATCATTCACAAGAACAGGCATAGAATTTCCATGTCTCTCGGCCTTCACCGAGTTGAAGAAAAAAGCAGTGTTTCTGTCTCCCTCATGTAACCACTCAACTCGAGCCTTTTGTTTCCAATAAATTTCCTCTCTCAACTCACACTCTTCCAAATCTTTCAAAGCCCTTGCCTCCTCCCTGAGTAAATCCTCAGAAAGACTAAACTCCCTTACCTCTTGAGTGATGACATCCAAGTCAGCTTTAGCAGCAACCTTAGCATGAAAAATATTGCCAAAGCACTGCCTATTCTGCCTTTTGAGTTGATATTTTATATATTGTAACAGTTTGGAAAAAGAATACATATTAGTGCCAAAAGTAGGTCTTCCCCTCCGCCACCATTCAACCACATGCTCTTGCAAAGAAGAATCTCTTAACCACATAAGCTGTAACTTGAAAGAAGGGGACTGAGCAACATGAGTTGAAGTAGCAGATAACTTAATAGGCCAGTGATCCGATCCCCTCCAGTCCAGAATCTCATAGCAAGTAGAACAAATCCTCCAACCCAGAAGTAGGAAACCAAGAAATGGTCAAGTCTCTCAGCAATACAATTCTCTCCCATTCTCCTATTGTTCCAAGTAAACTGACTATTATGAGGCTTAATGTCAACCAAATTCAATACATATATGTTATCCCTTAGAAGGAAAGCAGAGGGCTCTAATATTGCAATACACCCTTCTTCTCATTCAACTCTATAATGGAATTGAAATCACCTGCAATAATCCAAGGGAAAAAAGGAACAACACTCCAAATGAAATTAATATGAGACCACAATATCTGCTTACTAGGAAAATTAGTAGGCACATACATGTTTGAAAGAATAATAGTTTCCCCCGACTCCAAACTTAAAGCAACCACATAGATGGAAGAATTGGAGGAAATGCACCAAGGAGGATGAATCTTCAATGGGTTCCACAGGCAAGCCACACTCTTAGCATTCCCATGAGCCCCAGTACACTAACAATCACCTTACCACCACAACTTAGGAAACAAACCAATCATACCTTCAATGGATAACTTAGTCTCCTATAAAAAAAAAGAACATCAGGAGAATGGGTTCTCACAAAATCATGAACAACTTTTTGTTGAGGGCCACTGCTCAAGCCCCTTACATTCCAAGAGATGACGATCATTTTGGAGGGTTAGAAAAATGGGAATCCGGGGTCTTAATAGATCTAGACTCCACCAAAGTATCCCCCATCATCTTTATATTTTTCAAATCTTTCTTTCTCCCAACTTTAGAAGACTTCTCAACAACCCCTTTCTTTTGGTCTTTCTAAAGAATTCCCAACAAAGGAGAAGCCTTGATACGTTTTACCGAATCAGGACCCCTTTTAATAATGGATTAGAGATCTCTCCCTACCCTCCATAAATTGAAGTGAAACCCTCATTCCCAAAAATTTGCAGAGCAAAGCATGCTTCAAGTAATACTCAATAGCCTCCACAATCGAATCTGCTTGAATCATTAGTACTGACATATCTTTACTTTGTTCTAGGAACCCATTGATTTTTGGAATACAAGGACCTCCATATGGAGAAAATCCTCCATTCCCCAAATAATTAGAAAATAAATTATTGTCAAAAACCTTCATTGAAAGAGATGTTTATTTTGCACCAACTGCTGTGCTAAAATCCAAAGCACCAGTGGGCCCGAAAGCCTCCCCATGATCCATTACCGAGGCAAAGCCAAGACAAAACCCCTAGTTAACCCAAGAGCCCTGAACAAACATTGAACAAATGAAAGAAACAAGAACCACCGCCTTATACCTCCCACTACACTACAATCCAACCACACCAACAATAGAAAGAAAGCACAAAAAATAAAAACTAGACCCCCAAACTTCAATAAGCACCCACCCCTACACAACGCTCAACACTCAAAAGGAACATAACACACTTTCAAAGGCATATGGCACCTGTCAGGTAACATGCAGACTGTGGCCATCTAGAAAGCACCTGCCTGCTGCTACTGTCGCCATCCATACACTAATATTAATTAATATCAAACCATTTGTTTATTTTTATTTTAAAGGTATATAGTTGATAAATAAATTAAAAATATTAAAAAATATATATTAAAAAAATAGTGAGGGTGGGAGTGGGGGCTCGATCCCATTCCCAATTCCTAGTTGTAGAGGCTTAGGGAGTGGGAAGATGCCATTCCACTCTACACATCTGTTATAGGAAGGGGGTGTGGCCCATAGTGGGAGACGTGACCCCTATAAAGGGGTGCAACCACCTCTATGTTTCCTAAACGCCTCTCCATTCCCTACACAACTGTGGTTAAGATGTAATTAAAAAAATAAGAAAATAAATACAAAACTAGTTTTAAAACTACTAACATATTTGGTGTAGGCTACGCTTGTCAAAGACTTTTTTTTATCACTAGTCTAGTTGCACCTAAAGTAGAATAGTTGACTAATTAACTTGTTTGTTGTGTTTTAGGAATTCATGAAATTTATGCTCTCCCAATGTACTTAGTGTGATCTTGGAGATCAAAAGTTTCACATATTTCCTTTATGTTTTAGATTATAACTTAAGGGTGCTAATTTGTGTATGCTCTCCCCTTATGATTCATGAGATCTTGGGTGATCAAAAAAACCTAACATTCCTTTCCCTTTAGGATTCCTACGTGGGGAATTCATCACCCCAAGGGATGACCTCAACAACATGAATTTGGTCGGTTATATAAAAGGGAAACATAAGTTATACCTCAATAGTCATCATCATGTTTGGTATAGCCTTGGGGCCCCTATTTCATCAAGAAACAATTTGAATTATCAATTAGTTGTCACATGCTTGTAGATGGGCTCTTGTTTACAAATCTAAGCCTCATGCACCCTTGTATAATAAGGAAACCTAGGGAACATGTATATCCTAGATAATAATTTTTGGTTGTCTCATTTTTGGTGCATTGTATACTGGTTAGGCCCAAGAAGTTACCCACAACATACTTTTGAGCAATAGAGGTAGATCTCACTTTGGTTAAGGCTTAAAACTCCAAGGTAAGGGGTGAATAGGTGGTACATGACCTTGCATTTCCTATCTAGCCATGCCCTTAGTAGATAGTATAAGTGTGGGCTCACATCATACTACTTTAATAATATAGGATTATGCAAAGTGTTTGGTGTGTTTGCTTGTGCGAAACTAGTATATGCCTATCAAATTTAATACTTGGAGTTCAAAATCAATCATTATATTGGTTATATGTTTTTTAAGTCTTTCCAAGAATCTCCCTAATAAACTCATTCACTTATATCAACACATTAGCTTAGGGTCTTTGTGCTTCTATTGTTTCAGTACATTCATTGTTTCAACACATCGAATATTTCAACACTTATGTGTTTTCAAAGTTTCATTCCCTTAGTATAAAATTATCCCACCCTCGTGCTTTTTTATTTCAACACATACACATCTCAACACATACACGTCTTTGCATATTTTCATTTCAACCTCTAGCTTTCACCTCATTTCAACATAGTCCATACCCACTATCCTTCAAGACCATTAGTCCTTGTTCATAGTCTTCATCTATTACCATCCCCAAACTTTAGATCCACAATCCCTAAATTTACCCATTTATCTTTTATCTTAGCCTCATCCACAATCTCATATTATCCAAAAACAATTATTTTGTCCTAATCACCTTATCCATCATCTTCATATTATCTCCAAGACTTAAGGATTTTATCTTAATCACTTCATCCATATCACACCATTCCAAAAATTTAGGACTTTTTTCCTAATCATCTCACCTACATCAAGTCTTATGTTAACCTTATGAATTTTATCCTAATCACCTTCTCCGTCATCTTAATATTATCCCTATACTATAGGATTTTTTTCCTAATCCCTTCACCCATATCAAACATTAGTCCAAACATAAGGACTCTTTTATCCTAATTTACCCCATTCATGTTATACATTAGTATCACTCATCCACCCATATTTTCCTTAGTGCATCGACATTGGTCCATCCAAATCAAACTTAAACCTACACAACAAAATTTAGTCCATCAAACCAATCCTTTCCAAAAAATTAATGCATATTCTCCATCCCAAATTGACATAAATCTTAGGACATTGGTCTTGCTTAGCCATCCAATTTTATTGGAAGCCATCCTTTAGGTCCATTACTTGTCCAGGTCAAAATTTAGCCCATCCCACACCATTAAAACCAATATTAGAGCCTTAGTCTTAACCAATATCCAAATCAATCCTCCAAAAAATATAAATTCATTTTCATTTTCAAATCATCACATCCAACCTTTGAGCCCAACAAACTTAACCTTTGCTACTCATTGATCTAAATCTCACTCTCCATCCAAATTAAAATTCACTAATTATCCTGCACTCTATAAACCATCCAAAAGATTAAATCCAAAATTTTGAGACTTAGGTTATCTTGGACATCAAGTCACTTTATACCCATCTTCATAATTCAATACCCCACCATCTTCAAAACAAATCCTTGGGAAATTTAAAGCCTACTTGTGGATCCCCATTTTAATAAAAAAATCATCTAAAACCATCATCTAGGACCCTTAATTATCCTATGTCCTACCATCTAGTGCTTGGGACCCTTAATTATCCTAGGACCCATAATCCAACCTTTTAAACTCTACAATCATCCATAGATTCAAAAAATATTGATAAAATCCAAACATCTTTAGGATCCAAAATTGTGTTACATCCATAGTCCATGATTAGCACAATCAATATTTTCATCCACATAGTCTATCCAACCATTAGGAACCATCCTATTGATCCAACTTATCCATCCAAACCATCTAAAGATCACACATAAAATTATCTAATTCTATCATTCATTTGGGATCTAACATCCCTTTCCAAAATACTCATCCAATACAATCATAGTATTAGATATTGGGTCTAAAGGGTTCCACTTTTTTACTCATTTGATTTAAATCCAACTCATAAACCATCAAAATTAGTTCTTTTCCACCATGATTAATGGCTCCTATCACTAGGAAAATTGCTAAATTTGGAATGCTTGAAGAAAAGCCTTTCCATGATCAATCTCTCATAGAAAGGTTTGTTGGAAATGTTATTGTCATTGATGTCAAAAGTGATATCAAAGGAAAAATATATTCTTGTTGCATTCACAACTTATTTCTTTTCACTTGGTTCCCATCAATGAAAAAGGTAAGATTATTGGAAATTTTATTGTCATTGATGTCAAAGGCGATATGAAAGGAGAACTACTCGCTTCACTTAAGGGTAGACAACATTATTTCAAGGTGATAAAATACATGTATAATTCCTAAGTGGTGGCTGACCTTCCTCCACCTTGGTGTTCACTTTGCAAGTTGAAAATTAATAATAATACTTATGTTGTTGGTTGATCTCCTTCTCTTTGGCCCCTTTCTTGGGTGAATTTAAATGTTTAAAATAAGTTTTATTATGTCAAATCTTTATTGACCTCCTTTTGGCGAGGTGCATGGTTTGGATATAAATACAAGTTATTTTGGAGGTTAGAAAGAAAGTTCTTCAATGCAAAATCATTCCTTTTAAGAGCAGAAATCATAAGAAGAGTAGAAATTAGGAAAAAAAGAGTAGATTTAAGAAAAAGAGAAAATTTATAGCAAAAATTCAATTAGATTTATGGCAGATTTATATCAAACTATCAAGGAGATTTATGGCAGTTTTATAGGAGAATTTTAAGGAGATTTATGGTAGATTTATAGGAGAATTTTAAGATTTATAAGCACACTTACAAGCAGATCTTAGGAAGGAAATTTACATGACATTCATGCTTTGAAGAAGCAATATTCAAGAAGATGAAAGTTTTGTTCATTTGGAGCTTGGTGCCTCATAATTGAAGAGATTGGTGTCTCTTGCTAAGTTGGTGATTAGTAGTGGGGATTGGTGTCTCCAGTGGGTTGGTGCCTACAAAATTTGTAAGAGAATTTTATTTTATTTGTGGTTGGATTTGGATAGTAGATCCAAGAAGTCCTTTCTCTGTGGTTTTCTCTTGAAAGGGTTTCCATGTAAATCTTGTGTTCTTATTTTTTGATGTTGTGTAATTTAATTTATTGTGGTTATTAATTTGAAAAATCAAAAGATGATCTTATACTAATTCTCCCCCCCTCTCAATTGGTATCAGAGCTGGTTCCTTCAAATTATAGCTTAATCGCTAGAAGGAAGATCTCAAGAGCACGCATGGATTTCCAAGAAGGATTCTCCTCCAACAAGGTTCAATTGTGTGATGGAAAAAACTATGTTTTTTTGAGCATAAGGATGAAAACCTACTTAATGGCCCTTAGATTTGATATTTGGAAATCATCGGTGAAGAAATCTGTATCTCCATCATCTCCACCAATAGATCTTACAACAAAGAAGGCAATTGAAAATAATGCTAAAACCATGAATACAATTTTGTGTGGACTATCAGAATCAAAATTTGTCAAAGTGATGCATTGTGTGTTGGAAAAATAAATGTGGAACAAACCTCAAAAAACCTATGAAGAAGACAACAAGGTAAAGAAAGCTAAACTTCAAATACATAGAAGACAATTTAAAAGTTTAAAAATGGATAAAGAAAACATAGTAGCCTATCTACTTCATGTGGATGAAATTGTTAACACTATCCGAGGTCTTGGAGAAAAGGTTGAGGATACAATGATTGTGAAAAAAGTATTAAGGTCTCTTCCCTTTATATTTGATGCAAAATTTTCCACGATTGAAGAATGAAGGATCTATAAAAAATAACTACAAATGAGTTATATGGGATGCTCACGACATATGAAATAAGAAATGAAAAGGAGAAGTGATAAAAATGTGAAGCAACATTGAAAGTTTCATAGAAGATGAAGAATAAAGAGCTTGAACCAAGCGATAGCTCCAACAATGAATTTGATGCGAATGAAGACCACTTTGTGAGAAAGCTCAAGAAAGGATCCAAAAAATACAAAGGTAAGTTACTCTTCAAATGTTTGAAGTGTGGTAAAATATGTCATTTTTTTGCTAAGTGTCCACAAGTAGAAGATGATAATAGTGATGATGAAGATGACCATCACATGAAGAAGGAAAGAAAATACCATCAATACAAAAAGAGTTATAAACAAGGAAAACATGAGAGGAAGAATTTTTTTAGCAAGCATAAGAAGAGCCTCTACTCCAAAGAAGATAGTATCTTATTCCAGGAGAGTGATGAAAGCATCTTTGACAGTGATAGAGAAGAAAATCTCTTCATGGAAATAGAAGAAAAGAGTGATACCTTAGAAGATGAAGACAAAGCAAAAGAGAAGATGGATTCAAAAGAGGAAGAAATTGTTGAAATGGATCTTGAAAAAGAATTCATTTGTGCCTTGAGTGAAACCAAGAAGCTTAAGAAAATGAATTTGAAGCAAAAATTGCAACTAGAGAAATATGAATAAGAGGATCATGATTCAAGAGAAAAGGTGTCACAAAGCCTTGAAGAAGAAAAAAATACTATTGTTAACCTAAAGATTCAACTTGAAGAGGAAAGAGATAGAAGATGAAGTGAGGTTTCAACCAAAGATAAAAGTAGAAGACTGTAGAAGGCTTGAATACGAAATTGTTTCCTTAAGAAAGGAACTAGAAAAAAAAACTAATGAGTTGAACAAAAGCATAAAGTTTGAAAAGAGCACCAAAGAACACTATTGAATTTGGATCCATTTTCTGACGGCTGTTCATTGGTCGTTCGACAAATCTTTGTCAGAAATGCGACGAAATGGCGAAAATATTTGCGTCGCTATTTTTTCATCGAAAGGTCGATGACGAATTAAACGTCGAAATAACGGTGAAGAATCGTCAGTCGTCGGCGTCGTGAAATGGATTATACTTTCATCAGAATATCGACGAACACTTTGTGTATCCACCAATGAATTACACCAGAAGTTCGTCGTCAGTTCGATCAAATGGGCAAGGAGTAGCGTCGAAACAACACCAAGAGTTCATCGCCATTTCAATGAAATGGGAAAGGAGTAGCGTCGAAACAACACCAAAATTTTGTCGAACGTGCGACGAAATAAGCTAGTAGTGTCGAAACAACACCAAGAGTTCGTCGACTTTGGGACGAAAATACCAAGGAGTAGCGTTGGAAGAACACCAAAAGTTCATCGAAAGTGCGATGAAATGGGCAAGGAGTACCATGGAAACAATGCCAAAAGTTCATCGAAATTGTGATGGAATGGGCAAGGATTTACGATGAAACCTTCGTTGCAGCTATAGAAACTTCATCAAACCTTTCTGTTGATTCGTCAGTGGTTTTTTCTGAAATTAAGACGAAACATCAAATTTTTTTTTTTAAATATTCGTGGAAATGTACCATTGCGGAGACTGACTACTAATCATACATACAGACTGCATATTGGTTTGATGCTTCAAATGATGCATTTCTTATATTGAAAAGTGCATTACCTTATTGAGCTTCTCTTTGTTTCGAGAATAGTTTAATATTCTCTACTTAACAAAGCCAGCTCCATTAATGATTGGAAGGTCATTGCCCCCCCTCCCACATCCTCTCAATTCCCCATACCCCAATCATGTAACATTAATCATTCATTCATCCATTAATAACATATAACATTCATTCATTAACATATAAAATTCATTAATTAACATATTCACATTCATTCATTAACATATATTCATTCTTTCAGTTTTTACATATTATCAAAAATATGGTTGTCATTATATGATTACAATCACTTTTTTTTTTTGTTTCTTTTTTAAAGCTACAAAAATCTGAAGTGGAGTATCATTTTCTAAATCAATGTCGTCCCACCTTTAGTTGTTCTCCCTACGCCATTGATGGTGATCTTAATGTACGCCTAGTCATCTTCTCATGACGTGGATGCCGCTGCAAGGGGGGTCTGCTGCAATAAGAAAGAAATGTTAAACTGATATGTTTTATTATTATTTTTACAAGTATTTCATTAATTAACAGAATATTAGAGGTGGTTCTCTTTGCGATGGGTCCACATCATGTTCCTAAACTTTTGTTATAGACTCATGCTCAACATGTTGAACACCCTCTAAATCGATGCGTAGTTTATTCTGAAGGTTACATTAATTAATACACCAATTGAAATTAAATATGTCTAAAGGAGAACATGAGGGTGGTCCTCTTTACTTGATGGGGCCACATCATGTTCTGATCTTCTCTAGCTTGATCATGCTCAACACGTTGATCACGCTCTACATGCTCTAAAGTTGAAACACAGAAGGTTACATTAATTAATACACCAATTGCAATTAAATATGTTTAAAAGAACTTTAGAGTGGTCCTCTTTACCTGATGGGGCCACATCATATTCCCGATCTTCTCTAGCCTGATCATGCTCAACATGTTGATCACGCTCTACATGCTCTAAAGTACCGGGATGCACACCATGACCTTCATCTGCACGTTCTGCTCCACCCCTCCTGCGGTACGCGGCAATGTCATATGCGATTATTATCATTAGCAGATGTTTAAAACAAATAGGCATGTAATTACTTTATCTTTGGAAATTAATATTGAATAGATTGCACAAGTATTCAATTTTAAATAAAATTTATTGAGTTTGTTACACAGGTGTCGGATGCAATGGAAGATTGTGTTTGCCAGTCAAGACTCTTAGGTGTTTAGCCATGGCTCCATAGCCTTGCTGGAGAGAGGTAATCTTGAGGTCCTCTTCGATTGGGAACTACATTTGAATTGAGCCCTACAGCTTGCAGAAGATCATGAATTTTGCTTCTATGGTGTGATAAAACCAAAATTGTTTTCAATTTATTATAATTTGGATGCAATATTTCATTTATTGATACTTACAATTTGTGCGGCTAATTTCATATAACCACCAGAGCCAAGTTTGTGTTGCTCATGCTTTTCTAGTCTTGCCTTTGTTGCCTTCGATGTGTTGGGTAGCCTATGAAAAGTTTGAAATAAGTTAGATTATGTAAAAAGAAAGAGTGATTAGTATATAATTACATTGTTGATAGTATCACACATAGCATACTACTTTTTTTTTTTTTAATGGAATTTCCATAGCATACAGACATTGAGAGCAAATAAAATACAGAGTTCAATCCATGAATTATAGAAAATAGATTTCTGTTGGTTATGTTCATATCACTGATTACATTGCAAAAAACATACTACAACTGCCTAAATATTAGATGGTGATAGTTGTCTATGCTACCACATTTTTCATACATGTCTACCAAAGCATTTTATCAAATAGTTCACTGCCTTGTTGCTATGGCTAAAAGCCTAAAATAGGCGCTTTCAAACAAGCTATGGATGCTTGGAAAAAATCTATCAAAGCATAATAGTAAGCAATAACATAGACAAGGCAGTGAACTGTTTCAAAAAATGCCTCAAAGAAATAAGGTCTCATGGTGATGGAATGCCATGACAATCCATAGCAATTTTTCTTGTGCTTGGCATTTCATTATGGCATTCCATCACCATGAGACCACATTTTGAAACATTTTCAAATAGTTCACTACCTTT
>VDFB02000007.1:40304730-40341047 GCA_007258455.2 Sequoia sempervirens | reverse complement strand
CAACTCACCATAGCCCTACATCTTGGCCATGGTGGCTCAATATTAACCGTCTATTTCTCTAGAGAATTCAAATTCTTCTATAAATACCCCTTCTTTCTCTCATTTAGGGACCTTATGCATTTGATACCAAACTCTTGTCATTTTTCCATTTGAAGCCATACTTAGCCAATTTTCACATGTTTCCTTCATCATAGCACTTGAATCCACTATTCATCTACTTTCAACCATCTTGCATCTTTCATCTCATTTTCCATCCAAGGAGCAACATCGTGAATCACATCAAGGGCCAACCAAGAACAATGCAAATAAAAGGTATATCATTTTTTTTTAATCTTGCTTTTATTTGTGTTCATCATAGCCTAATCGTGAGGTGGTCTTGTGTTTGTTTTCTCTTGCATTTCTAAGTTGTCTTGCATTTTCAAATAGATCACAAACACCTACACACATTTTTGGCATGCCCGATGGGACCCACAAACGGGTCTCTTGCTCTCAAGTTTTATGTTGTTTCACTATTTGTAGGTTCAGGTTGCAAAGAGGTGGACCTGCCCTTGTAGAGAGGCAGACCTGCTCATGGATAGGCGGACCTGCCTATAGATAGGAAGACCTGCCCTCAGAGGGGCGGACCTGCCCTCCACAGAGCCCAGAAATAGCAAGTTCTTCCAACTTTCAGCAGAGGGGCGGACCTTCCCTTGCCAAAGGGTGGACTTGCCCAAAACAGAGGGGCGGACCCGCCAAAAATAACATTTTTCAAAAGGTAAAAACTGTATTTTAAGCACTATTTTATGTTGTTTTGAGTACTTCTAACCTCCTAATGTGTGTTGTTTGTGTCTATGCAATGATTTGATGAGCATTTGGTGGAGAACAAAAATGAAATTACTAACAAGTTTCTTGCAAGGCCATTCATTTTGAAACTTTTATTAGTTGTTTGCTTATCATTTTTTGTTAATGTAGGCACATAGCTTAACTAGGAGGGGTCAAATTTACATTGTGTGTTGTGTTTGTGGTAGGCTATTGACGTATCCAATCCCCTTGTGTTGTTTGGCGATCCTGGGTGACGAGAAATTGTAGCTTACCAAGTCCTTGAGTCATCTTTTTTGTTTTTTTAGGGGACCTACTTGGGAATTTCATCACCCCAAGGGACGATCCCAACCACGTGTACCGGCAAGGTATACAAAGGGGGGAGGCCAAATTTGTACCCCAATCCATCCACATCATTATTGGTGAAGCGTCAGCATGACGTGAAGAGTTGGTCTGAGCCTTTAGTATCTCGCTAAGGTTCCAGACTCACGCTTGTGATGGGCTAGTGTTCATAGTTTGGGCCTCACGTACCAAGTGTATATCGAGGACTCCCTAGCCACCTTTTTTATCCTAGATAGAGGACTTTGTTGGCCATACCATTTCTACTAATCTTAGGATCATGTTGTTTGAACTATTTTCTTTATGCAAAACCAGTGATTTTTTGTTCAGTCAAGTCAGTCTTATCCTCTGATTATTGTTTGTTGTGTTTTGGGTCCTTTGTAATAGTCATTTTTGTGAAAATCAAGTTCAGATTCATGCAAAGGGGTAGAATTTCCCTTGAAGAGGGGTGGACCTTCCCTACCAGGGGCGAACTTGCCCTCTGTCTCAGTCCCTTTTCAGCTTGTTTTTGTCAAATTTGTCCAGCTTTTTGTCAAACAGGAAAACCTGCCCTTGAATAGGCGGACACACCCCTTCAGAGGGGCATACCTTCCCTAGTAGGGGTGTACCTAACCCTAGTTGAGAGAACCTATCCTCAGATGGGTAGACCTGCCCTTGGATAGGCATACCTGCCCCTTGAACAGTTAATTTTACTACCCGTTTCATCATTTTGGGCACCCGTTTCATCATTTTGATCACCCGTTTCATCATTCTGATCACTTGTTTCCCTATTCCAAACATTTGTGCATCCGTTTTTAGAATCCATTCCCTATCCCGAACACTCATCCCCTTGATCCGAGCATCCATTTCCTCATTTCATGCACCTGTTTACCTATTCCAAACAACTATTTTTGACTATTTTTCATTGAATATGCGGACCTTCCCTTGGATAGGCGGACTTTCCCCTTTTAGTTGGGTGGACCTTCCCTTGAATAGTTGTACCTTCCCTTCAAACAGTTCCAAACAGCTATTTTTTCCCATTTTTCACTGAATAGGCAGACCTGCCCTTGGATGGGCGAACCTACCCCTGGATAGGTGGACTTTCCCCTTTTAGTTGGGTGGACTTGCCCTTGGATGGGAGAACCTACCCTTGAATAGGTGTACCTGCCCTTCAAACAGTTTCAAATAGCTATTTTTGCATGTTTTTCACTGAATAGGCGGACCTGCCCCTTTTAGTTGGGCGGACCTGCCCTTGGATGGGAAGACCTACCCTTGAATAGGTGTACCTGTCCTTCAAACAATTTTTTTCATCCTCCATTCAGTTGTTCCAAGTTCCATTCATCCGTTTCAGGTTATCATTCGTCCACTTTGAACTTTCGTTCATCCAATCTGAGCATTTGTTCCCTCTTTCAAATTGTTGTTCACCCATGGTCGTTCTTCTGTTCCAATAACCATTCTCCCCATTCTAATAATCGTTCCCCCATCCCAGGTTTTCGTCTCTCCATTCTAAGTTGCCATCCATCCATTTTGAAACTCTATTCATCCATCCCAATCACTAGACTTCGTTTCAAGGGTTTTGATTTTTATGCAGAAACTTCTAAAGGCCATAACTTTTGACTCGAGTGTTCGATTGGGCTGAAATTTTATGGGTGGTTGCATTATGAGGTGGCATGTGGATTCCCAACCAACCCTTAGTGGTTGGTCCCCATTTAGGCACATTTTTGGGGCTTCAAACTTTCCACTTGACCCTCAAAATCACAATTTAGTGTTTTTTTTAAGTTTTTGAAAAATCGTTTTCGTTAATAACTTGGAATGCATGTCTCGGATTTGGGATGTTAGTTGGAAATTCATCCTACCTTATTTTTGGGTAGTTTTTGGGGGAAAATTGAACTCTCAAAGATATCCTTGTGCAATTTCCTAAAATGGCAAAATTTGACAATTTTTAAAAACTGCCAAATCTGCAAAATTTTGATTGTCAGCATCTTACGTCCTCTAGTTAAAACCCCTATACTTGGTTTAGAATCAATCCTATCATGTCCTCTGATCCAATCCCAATCTGAGTTCTGGTCCATCTGCATTCTCCTAAGGTCATTCATTCATCATCTGAATCATATAGGTGCATTATTTGAGAGCATCTCTAGGTTAGGTATGCCTCATCGTTTTTTCAATTCAAATCCCCTGAACTTGATTTTAGGTTATTATCTGAATTGACCTAGGTTTCTGAATTGATTGTCATCCTCAACATCTACTTAGGATTGTCATCCATCCTGAGTTAATCATCATCATTGGCCCAATCAATCCACTTTCAATCTCAAAGTGAATTTAGTGTCATAATCATCTATTTATCCTTTAATCTGATCAATAAGTATCCCAAGTCACGTAGGGTAATCTTTGAATGGGTTTTTCCAATCCCTTTCATCATCATATCCAATCCATCATTCAATCTTATTAATCATCAATCAATCTTATCCAATCCAGTCCAATCACATCCTTATCCAATCACCTTTGACCCAATCAATCTACTTCCATCTCAAAGCAGGTTCAATGTTGAGATCATCCTTTGGTAATCAAATCCAATCATCGAAATCAATCCCATCGCATCATCCAATCACCCTAATTTGAGCTTTAATCCAATCCCGATCTGAGCTTGACCTAAATCTCAATTTGAGCTTTAGTCTATTTCCATCCAAAATCTTTGATCCATCATATTTATCCTTTCATCATCATGAATCCTTATCCTCCATCAATAGTATTCAAGGAAAACCCTAATTATGTTGACGATGATAACGAAATTCTTGTCGATCAAGAGGTATACGACATAGATCCCCTTAACACTATCATCACTAGTAAACTTTTCCCAACCGCTTTCCAAAATCCAATCCATCCTCCAAGCTATCTTAATAATGCTCCTCATGCTTCCTTTGACAAGGGATATCCATTATTGTCCTTGCCTGCATCGTCATCATATCCTTCCACTACATCATCTTCCTACCCAACATCCATGTATTCTTATCCCAATCCACCATCCCAACATTCATATTCTAATCTTCCATCACAATACTCCTATTATAAACCTTCATCCACATATCCACACTATCTTAATCATTTTTCCCATCCTAATCCTACATTCACACCTTCCTATCCTAATCCAACATCCACATTTTCTTATCCTTACCCTACGTCCACACCATCTTATCCTAATCAAACATCCACATCCTCCTATCCTAATTCACCATCCCAATATCCCTATCTTAATTCTTCATCTACTTCCTCCAACACCAACCAACCACCTGCAGCTTCCTATTCTAGTATGTTATACGATATTCTTACCTTAACCTTCCATCTAACCCCAATCCCCCCTCCAATCCTAATCTTCCATCTACTATTACTCTCTCATCCAATCCTATTCCTCAATCTAATCCTACTTCACCAATTTGTAATACCAATCCTCCACCAATCTCTAATCCTTCGTCTATCCCTGTCACCCCAACTAAGCCTAGAGTATGCACAATCGTCACACCATAAGTTATCCAAGGACTTATCACAAAGAAGACATCCCCAACTCCACCACTTGAAGTCATGGAACCATGCCATCCCAACCCATCATCCATGGTCACTAGTGATGAGACTCTTCTCCAACCCACGCCTATCATTGTTGTTACCACCCCTAGCACTACTCCAACAATTGAAACCATCACACCCATCGAATCCATTGAACACCCACCTCCTACTCCGAGAGCCATCAAACCCATTGAAGACACCCAAATCCAATCCACTCCACCTACTCCTAGATCCACCCAATCCATCAAAGACACCCAAATCCAATCCCCATCTCCTACTCTGAGACCCATCGAGCCCATCGAAGACGCACAAATCCAATCCACTCCTCCTACTCCTAGTATCACTGAAATCCATTCCCATGAATGCTTTGAATCCCCCATCCTTCCATCTCCCCCACTTGAGGAGTCCTTCCAACACTCAGTCATCATGCCACCCACACACGATGAGTCATGCAAAGAGCTCAATCCAAAGCATGCCAACATATCCCCTTCTCCATATCAAGATCCTACCATCCCATCTAGTCCTATTCAAGATCACACTCCTCCATCCACTCCATCTCATGACCCCCTTGAGATTGAATATTTCATCGCTCCATCTCATAAGCCCTTATCTCCATCTCCATCACATGAGCTCTTATCACCTACTGTCACAAATCCAAATCCTATCATATTGCCTAATCCCTCTCTTGATTCCTTATCACTCACTCATCCTGATTCAAATGCTACTACCCAATCCTCTCCATCCCATGATCCTCCATCATCGCCTAAACCTACTATGCCCTCACCACTTTTGTACCCCATTGGTACCCTTGCACTCTTCCATGGTGGTCTCCTTGCAGAAGAAAAATAAATCAAATATGTCACCCATCATCCTCCACCTAATAATGGACTCGCATCATTCTTCCATAATAAAAAAGATCCTATCATGGATCGAATGCTAAAGAACATGAACTATCAAGGAAAATGTTTAGGCCTTCATGAGCAAGGTATTTTAGAGCCCATCCAGGTCAAAGAACACATTTGTATGCAAAGTCTTAGACATATTTCTCAAGACTCAAAATCTAAAGATGTTGGTACAACCTCTAGACGTCCTCAACAAGCCTCTTCCAAAATAAATATAGGCACTTCCCATCACTCCACCAGATCATATGTTTCCATCCCTCCTCCTCCATCGTATCACCTCAAAAAAACTGTCCATATTCCTCCTTCATATGCTCCATCCATTTTGGGTCCTTACATCCCTCCATCCACCATCTCCCATCCTTCATCTACTCCATCCATCTTGGGTCCTTATGTCCCTCCACCCACTACATCTATTTTGGGCCCTTCTATCCCAAAATCACCTCCTCCATCTCGTCCTATTCATCCTTTCATCCATTCATCACCTATCCATGTCATCCATCATAAACATCCCACTCGCATGTCCCCTAATCAGGATCAAAAAAGTCATGTACCTACACATCCTCCATCTACACATAATCCCCATAATCTTACCTCCATCGCTCCACATCATCCATCTCCTAGCACCCATCCCATTGCTATTAAAAGCACTTTGGATGCTAAAGTAAAAATGTATAAATCTAAACATCCACATGAATCAAAAGCTCCTTGTGTCCCCTCTAAAAGACATGGTGATGAAAAGAAAAATCAAATCCAAAATCCAAATCAAATCCATAGGCCACAAAGGCCCACCAAAGCAAAGATCAAAACCATGTGGATCCCAAAGAAAAAAGATGCAATACCTTCAAATGAAGCATCCATAACAACATTCAAAATTGCTAATCCAAAAGCTAATCATACACCCCTTTCATCTCCTAAATTTGTTTTGAGTCCTTACGTCCCAAAATTCACTATCCCATATCCTCCATTATCCCCACATTCTCCATCCATTAACCCTCCTATCCTTTCACATACAACACCACATGTGCCAATGTTGGTCCTGAACAAATCCACCCATCACACATTCACCCCATCATTCCATCCATACCCTTTCTAGCATCCCATCCATTATCCTGCATATCTTCCCCGTCAAATCCCTCTAGTTCATCCTCTTGCATAATCCATTTATCCTAATAAGGTTGTACCAACATCCAACGGTCGCTTCAAACATGGGCTCTTAATACTTTGTATGGAATTTGATGCTTGATTCCTTCATCCATCTCTTTATCGCATGTCTTTCACATCCACTTATCCGCCTCCCTATCCTTATCCATCTCCATCCGCATTCTATCCAAAAATTCAAAAAGTCAAGAAAATCCAAAAAAAAAAGTCAAAAAATCAGAAAATTAAAACAAAAAAAATAAAAGAGTAAAGAGAAATAATTCGTCCAATGGTGAAAACTTGGCAAACAAGCACCTTGGATAAGTACCATGATGAAAACCTGGAAAACAGGCGTCATGTGTAAATCCCCCATCCAACTTACTTCCACACTTGGGGGAAGCTTCATCCCCTTCATCCATCAACTGCATCCCCTTCACCCCTCTCCTCCATCTAACATATCTTCCATATCCCACCTGTCATATCCCATTTAACCCAAATCCTTCATCCTCCTTGTGATCTTGGTCTAGATAGGGGAAAACATATAAATGTGCTTTAGACATCTCTTGGCATACATCCCCCTCATCCATACACTATCATAATCCTTATTCGCATCCATCTACCTTCCCTATCCACCTGTCATGCTACCATTAATATCCCTTCCTTATCCTTGCATCCTATCCATATCCATCTCACTCCCTTATTTTCCTATCCTTCTATCTTTCATCTTGCATGCCTCATTATACATGGCATATCTAGAATGGGGGCACCTCTTTCGTTGTGACATAAGTCCTTGGAGACATCCATCCATCATAGAATCCCTTCCATCTCCCCATACTTATCTTCTGATCCATCTAACTGATCCCTTTCAATCTCCCCATCCTAATATTTCTATCCACCCATCCTTCTCTGCTTATATGTTCATCCCTATCCTCATCCCATCTTGAAATCCCTTGTCATTGGAATTTAGCTATAGGCTACTCCCCATGCAATCCAATGTCATCAATCTCATTGCCATCACTTTTGCTTCTTTTGCACATCTTTTCAATCTCCTATCCTTTCTCATCATTCATCTCTCCATCATATCATCCTCCCAATTCATTTTGATGATTTGGATAACTATCCCATCCCTGAAATTTGTGTGATCACCATCATCCTATCCAATCCAATAGGTCTATCCTATCTCATTGTATTGGTCCCATCTTTTTATCCTCTTATCCTAGTCATCTCATCATCCTTTATCCATCGTTTGTCTTTGTCAAACTATGTTGCCCATGCGCTTTCACGTAGGCAAGGTCGATCATTTGATCTACCCCCTGGGGTTTTGTCTATCGTGTCCTTGTCATCCATCGAGGTATCCATCATCCTCTTTCGCTTTTATTTGTGGTCTTTTATCAAACTACAAGGGCTCTGCGCTTTCACGTAGGCAAGGCTAATCTTTGATTAGCCCCTGAGCCCCTAGGTCTTTAGGGTGTGTCAGTCTTGTGTCTTGTGTCTCGTCCCATGTCGTGTCATCAAGTATGTCCTTATCTAGTTGGTTCTTAACAAATGAGATCCATCAATATCATGAGATCCAATCAGTTTTGAATATCCTGCGTCATATCGATCTTTTATTTTAGTATCCATCATTGGTCTCAATAGGATGCATCCTTCCTAACAGAACTCATCAATCCCATCCATCCCCTTGATCCTATGGAAAAGGATGTTTGAAATTGATTATGATCTTTTGATGCTTTTATATTTTGTTTATCATTTGAGTTCCCTATCATACCTCGTCATGGTCACCTTGATCCATCATATCATGGTGTGCTTTGATTGGTAAACATAGGGGCATATCTTGATCTTTTGTTTGTTTGTCTTCTTGGTTGTCCCACGTAGTACCCACCAAGATCCTTGTGGTCTTGTGTTACAGTAGGGCATCCTTGTGTGCTTGTGGTTATTCCAATACCTAGACCGACCAAAGTCATCATGACTTTGGGGTGTTGGGATAGCCTTCTTGTCTGTTGTATTTGTTCCATGCATTAGACACTAATTCACCTTGGTTCCACATACCCTGGCACTTGGTGTCTTATGTTATAGCAAAAATAAATGCTCTGAAAATGGAAAATTGCATTAGGATTGCATTTCATCTCCCATTCCATCCTCTCATCTATCCAAATCTCCCCATCCATTCATCCTTCATCACTCTCCCTCCTTTATCCATCGAATCTCTTATCATCATTTCTTCAATCTTCTTAGTATCTTAGATTGGTTATTCTAAGTATCTTATCCTCCATCATTTTTATCCCTTCATACAACTCCCATCTCAGTCCAATCCTCATCCATTCAATCTAGCTCAAATCATCTAATCGTATCCTTGATCTTTTTCCCATCCTTGCTACAAGCCTTGATCCAATCATCACCATCCTCATCATCATCGAGATGTATCCTTCCCTATCCTTTGGTGTTGTTTCGGGATGTATCCTTCCCTCATCAACAACCCTTTTTATCAGGATATATCCTTCCCTATCCTCATGTTTTTTTGGGATGTATCCTTCCCTCATCAACAACACTTTCATCATCATCATCATCGAGATATATCTTTCCCTATCCTCGTGTTGTTTCGGGATATCTCATTCCCTCATCGACAACACTCTATCCATCATCAACCCATTTTGGCTTGTAGCTCGACTGGGGCAACATCACATTTGTCCTTAAATCCATTTGTGCTTCATCCATCTCCTATTGCTTATCATCCTCTCTCAATCCATCCCTTTGCATCATCTTCTTCATCTCCCTTTGCATCATCTCATCCATTTCAAGATCACACCTGTGTCTCTTGAACCTGCATGTCCTCTCGAGGGGCCATCCTTCATCCCTAATCTTCATTGTCACTCCCATCATCTTTCCTCCTAGTCACTCCTTTGAATGACTAGGGAATCTTTCCCAATCTAACCATCTTCTTTTGGGTTCTATGTTTTAATATTCTTTGAAATGATGCTACTTCGTAAAACCATCTCAAAGAGGGGAAAAATGTAGACACCTAAATTTGGACACTCACATTTTTCCAAATTTGTCCCCTTTTGTCTAAACATCCCATTATCCGCGTTAATTAGGTAATATCGCTATTATCTAATTAATATCCTTAAATTGCTCTAAATCCCTAAGGTATTTAGTTACTAATTGAATACCTTACCTCTTTAGTCCCCCTTTCATCAAATGAATTAAATAAATATGACATTTATTTAATTCCTCACATGTCATCACTTTTCCTTAATCCTAACCCACCTCTTAATCTCTTTATTAGGGATGTGCACGTGCCTAATCCTTGATTAGGATGTGTCACATCCTCCAACTTTTGCAAGTTGGCTTCTAATCCTTATTAACCACTAATTATCTTCTAATTATTGACCAATTAAGCCTAATCAATACCTTGGTCAACTCTCCCCATCCCCCAAGGAATTTTTAATTCCTTTTTATTCATCCAAGGCTCCTCTCTTTCCCATGTGAATTTTTAATTCACTTTTATTCCTCTAAGGAATCTTCTCTTCCCCATGCAAGTTCTAGAACCTTTGACTTGTCATATCACATGTGCCAAAGTCTTCTAGAATCTTTGATTTGTCACATCAAGTCAAATGTGGGTAAGTACTTACCTTTTTAAGGACCTTGTTTTATCCAAGGTACTTTCCACCTCTCTTTTTGGAACCTTGTCTTATCCACAAGATCTCTCAATCATGTGAATTTTAAATTCACTTTTATTCACCCAAGATTATCCTCTTCACTATGTGATCATTGAGAGGTCACATCACCCATTTTATAAAGTACTTGTCCTTCTTCCACATCATGTACCCTCCTTCCATCTCATGTGCCTTTGTGACACTTCATCCTCCACATGGCAAGATGTGAGGGCTTGTGAGTCCTCAACTCACCATAGCCCTACATCTTAGCCATGGTGGCTCAATATTAACTGTCTATTTCTCTAGAGAATTCAAATTCTTCTATAAATACCCCCTTTTTTCTCTCATTTAGGGACCTTATGCATTTGATACCGAACTTTTTCCATTTTTCCATTTGAAGCCATACTTAGCCAATTTACACATTTTTCCTTCATCATAGCACTTGAATCCACTATTCATCCACTTTCAACGATCTTGCATCCCATCTTGCATCTTTCATCTCATTTTCCATCCAAGGAGCAACATCATGAATCACATTAAGGGTCAACCAAGGACAACACAAATAGAAGGTATATCATTTGTTTTTCTTTATCTTTCTTTTATTTGTGTTCATCGTAGCCTAATCGTGAGGTATTCTTGTGTTTTTTTTCTCTTGCATTTCTAAGTTGTCTTGCATTTTTAGATAGATCACAAACACCTTCACACAATATCCATCCCATCAAACTATAGACCAAAAAAGAACTCCCTTCCTTGTGGTAACCCAACAAAGTCAATTGTCAACCTATGATGATCCAATCCACAATAGTCTATTGTAGGAAGTAAACCATCAACTATCCTAGTTGGCCCAATAAGTTATTCAATTGCTTTCATCTTATAATTATACACCACACTTGGATCCCACATCCTATGATTACCACAAGCATCTAAAGAAAATTGCTCCTATAACCTTGTGAAATTACACTCTTGATGTTCTTCCCATAAACTATCACCATTTTGAATCTTTGTAGTACAAGGAACTCAGAAATCATTATGCATTATTTCATCACTTTTTCATTCTCCTTCATGTTTCCAAGGGTAGCTAGGCTCCAAAATGTAATCCTTGTGAAACTCATCATATCCTTCAATTATTTGTTTGACTTCCATGGTCCTCTTTTTTGATTCTTGTTCCTTGGGTGTAGTTGCAATAGATGACTGATTTTCAATTTTGTAGACTGAAAAATGAACCAAACTTAACTCTAGGTTGAGTTCATCAACCCCTTTCTCCTTGTCTTTAGAAAAATTGATAGCATGATCCCTATCTGAAAGCACTTGCAAGTAATATGATTTCATTGTTTATAAAGCTTCTTTCACTACATACAGATCTGCAAGAGTGGATCATCTTTCAACCCCTTTTTTACTTCCATCAACTTGGGCCTTCCAATAAAGATCTTCAATGAACTTGTGTGTGTTATTAAAATGTATTAAACCTACAACAATCTTATCCTTAGCAACTTTCAATTGTTTCTTCAAATTTTGTGACTCACTAGGCCAATGATCAAAATCAGTTTCATACAATGAATTTTCTAATTTGTCTTCAAGAACATGCCTCTCAAAATTAACTACCTCTATAACATCCTAGCATAATTCATGCTTTGAGGTTTATACAACATTTTGTTCAAAAGGAATTTCATCCAAAACTAGCTCATCATAGTTCAAATTTTCCAAGTTCATTATTTTAGCTTCCACAACTTCATTATGAATGACATAATCATGCATTAGTGAGCTACTACTAGAAGGAATACTTGAATCATCATACCTTTCAAATTTGTTGTCAATGTAGACATTGAAAAATGTCTTCAACCTGCAAACATCATTTTTACACTAATTGTCATCTTCCCACATAATTAAATAATTTTTCAATTATTTAATTATCCTTTTATTCCATATTCTTCTATTAATTAAATAATTCATTATTTAATTAATTCACTTTATCTTTATTCTTCAATTGATTAATTAAATAAATTTTAAATTTATTTAATTACGTCACTAATTACTTTATCCTTCTAATTTAATTAAATAAATTATCATTATTTGTTTAATTATCCCTTTTCAATTTTTTAAAATTAAATAATTATAATTAATTATTTAATTATTCATTCTTCCACCTTCTAAATTAAATAATTATTTTAATTAATTATTAATCCTCTCATGCAAATCTAATTCACCTTCTATCTAACACTTTCTTTTAGTTCATCTTTCATGCAATCAGTTATCTTTATAATTAGTTGAGTTAACTCTATAATTAGCTCACTTATCTTATCATTTAATAAGTTAACTAATTGATCTATTCTTCTCAAGCATTCTCCACCATTGATCTTATTTCATCACCTCTTAATCCTCATCTTTCATCTAATCTAAATTTCTATAAAGAAAGCTATCAACCTCATTCTAAACCAACCACATTATTTGAGATTTTGCTATCTTACATTCATATTGAGCTTATTGCAGATTGTACACATTCCATATTTGAGAGCAAACAAGAAAAATTGAGAAGAGTAATGGAGGGGAATCAACTTTGGCTTTGGATTTGAGGTATATTTGCTTTATTATTTTTCCATCGTCATATTGTGCTTCATTGTTAGATTAGGGTCTAATATGGCTGAAATAGTTTTGTGGTTGCTATCGATGATTTCATGCCATTCATCCTCATTTTCCTTGTCGACATTCAATATCACCATACGCCTCATAATCCTTACTACATTGATATGAGTTTGTAGCCAAGGCTATTGTTTTGTCTTCTTCATCAAATAAATCTTAGCATTTGAAAATGCAGGTAATTATGTAGCTTTAAAACTTGTAAAAATATGAGATTGTAGATCTAATTAAGTGTTCTTTGTCACAATTCTTTGTGTATGATTATCTATTTAGATCATTTTTACCAATTTTAGAAAGAGACTGAATATTGTAGAAGAATGAGACAAGAAGATAGAAGTGACACAACATATACGTTGACAAACCCTTTCGAGAAAAAACTCCACCATCATAATCAATAGTGCTTGTATTATTTAACCTTAGAATAAGATTACAATAATTATGTATCAATCCTTTGCTTGATATGCTTCCTTTGCCTTCAACAATTCTTCTTCACAACCTGCAATAAAATCTAATAAAACTCTCTTCAACTTGTTGCAATTAATAGACAATAATGAGCATTGAAAACTCCAAAAAATTGTCAATTACAAAGCACAAAGCTCCTCTCAAAAAACCTACACCTATTTTTTGCAAGTAGAGTTCCATCATGTAATATGAAGTCAAAACCAATATCTCCTCAATTTAGGCGCCCCAAACTGAACTCCTAACTAATCATTGGTCAAGAAACTATCTTCCAAGCTTCTCCTCAAAGTTGGCGCCCAACAATGGGCCCACTTAACTCAACCTTGTAAATATATTCTCATGCAAAAGGTGTTAACTCCAAGATGCCAACTTGGTCGCCCAAGGTGGGTCCAAATCAATCTTTGTTAATTGAAACATATCTCTCCATCAATTCATGCAAACATTATGCATGATTGATCATCCCCACTTAACTCAATGTAGCCACCTGTTATCTGTCATGCAACTCAAGTCATTAGCATGCAAGTCAAGTCAACTAAAGTCAACTAACATGCAACTCAAACTAACTACATGTAATTGAAGATAACTGAACTAAACTGATACTAAATTGAACTAAACTCCACTCATGTAAATATCAATCCCTAACTTGTAGGATCTTTACATGCCTTACTAAAGTGTTAAATATCTTCCAAACAGTTAACTTAAGCAAGGTGGGTTCCACCTTCCATGTGGGTGCCCCATGTGCTCCTATTTTTTAGGAGCTCTTCTTGGGTGTTCCCACATGTTCCTATCATTTAGGAATAATTACAAATGTCAATTTACATGTTCATTCATTCGAATTTATCTCTTTGTAATCCTAGTGTTGGGGAACACTTTCCAAGGACTTAGGAGATACATGAAATATGTTTAGGATTTTAATTAAATGGCATCCTATTCCCAACATTCTCCCAATTGACATTATATATTGTAATTATTCTAAACAAAGAATCATTATTATAAATCAAGTACAGGCCTCAAGGCCAATGGCCTTCCTGCACCAAGAGAACTTATCTATAGGAACTGGTTTCATAAGATAATCTGCAGCATTGATTAAAGTGTCAACTTTCTCAATCAATACCTTCCCACTCTCAGCCATTTCTCGCACAAAGTGATACTAAACATCAATATGCTTAGTACAAGCATGATACATAAGATTTTTGGCTAAACAAATAGCACTCTGACTATCACATTCAAGTTTAATTTGCTTGCAATTAAAACCAATACCCTTCCCAAGTCTCTGTAACCAAACTACCTGTTTGGAGGCATGTGTAGTAGCCATGTACTTTGCTTCTGTGGTAGACAAAGCAACCGTGGGCTGCCTCTTACTCATCCAACTAACTGCAGCTCCAAACAAAGTAAAACACAGCCAATTGTTGAGCTCCGACTGTCCAGGTCTTTTGCCCAATCTAAATCAACAAAACCCTGTATGTCCAATAATCTATGCATAATATCAATATCATTAGCACCATGATAAACCAAACAGTAATCAGAAGTACCTCATAAATATCTAAACACCCTCTTAACATAAGTCCAATGTTCTTTACCAAGGTTAGACATAAACCTACTTAGAACTCCCACTGCTTGGGCTATATTTGGTCTTGTACAGACCATTGCGTACATTAAACTACCAACTGCACTAGCATATAGAATTTCAAACATTTCCTCATAAAAAAAATCAAATTTAGGACTCATGTTTAAACTTAACTTTGTGCCAACTGGTAAAGGAATATTAATTGGTTTACTTTCCTACATGTTAAACTGTTTCAAAATAGTATCAACATAGTTGCTTTGACTTAAGCAAAGCTTTTTGTTACCTCTATCTCTATTGATCTCCATACCAAGGATATATTTTGCAGCCCATAGATCTTTCATCTCAAATGTGCTAGAGAGTTGTGCTTTCAATTCTTTGATCATTACCTTGTTGTTACCAATAAACAACATGTCATCAACATACAAGATAATAATTAAAATCTTATCATCGATACATTTTATGCAAACACAGTGATCTCCCTCACTCTTAACATAACCATTTTTCAATGCAAAAGCATCAAAATTCTAGTACCACATTCTCAATGACTGTTTTAATCCATATAAAGATATCTTTAACCTGCAAACCAATTCTTCTTTTCCTTTTACAACAAAACCATCAGGTTGCCTCATATAAATCTCCTCATCAAGATTCCCATGCAAAAAAGGATTTTTCACATCCATTTTCTCTATCTCAAAATCATAAGCAGGAACAATAGATAAAAAGAATCTAATAGAAGTTAATTTAGCAACAGGAGAGAAGATTTCATTAAATTCAACTCTTTCTCTCTTGCAGTAGCCCTTGGCTACTAATCTAGCCTTGTACCTTTCGAGATTACCATCTGCTCCAATTTTCTTTTTAAAGATCCATTTACAACCAATAGCCTTTCTTCCTTTGGGCAAACTCTCAAGATCCCATGTGTCACAAGTATCCAAGGATTCCATTTCCTCATGCATAGATTGTGACCAAAGCTTGTTCTCATCTGAAGACGAAGCTTCCCTATAAGATCTAGGTTCATCATTGGTACTCATCAAAGAAAATATACAATGAAAATCAGGTGGGCTATACCTATCAACAGGATTTCATTTTCTCGTGGATCTTCTCAAAGGGGTTTCTTCTTGTTCCTCAATATGCTCATCATGAGCATCTATCTCAGAAGAACTCTGTGAACTCTCCTCATCCAATCCATCCAATTGTTCTTCAACATGTGCATCTTCATGCTTCTCAGTATTTATCTCAAAATGCACTGTTCAAGAAGTATCCTTCTCCTTTGGTTGTTATTCTCCTGAATAAGCTCTAAATTCCCTGAAAATCACATCTCTAGACAAAGTAATTTCTCAGGTTAGAGGATTCCAAAGCTTGTAACCTTTTACATTTTCACCATAACCTATGAATATGCATTTTTGTGCTTTTGGATCCAACCTAGATTGCTCTTCATTTGGCACATGAACAAAAGCCTCACAACTAAAGATCCTTAAATGCACAACACTAGGTTTCCTACCTAACCACATTTCATGAGGAGTTTTATCTTCAATAGATGAACTAGGAGATCTATTGATTAAATAACAATTACTTACAGCCTCGGCCCAAAGGCACCGATCTAGCTTAGCACTACTTAACATACTCCTAGCTCTTTCCATTAAGGTTCGGTTCATCCTTTCTGCTACTCCATTTTGTTGAGGTGTATATGGAGCAGTTTTTTGTCTCAAAATTCCCGCATGCTTACAATAATCATCAAATTCCCTAGAACAATATTCACCACCATTATCTAATCTCAACACTTTTATCTTATGATCTGATTGTTTCTCAACCAAAGCCTTAAATTCTTTAAACTTATTAAACACACTAGATTTTTTATGCATAAAATAGATCCAAGTGTATCTTGAGACATCATCAATAAATGTTACATAATATCTATATTTTCCAATAGAGTCAATATCCACAGGGCCCATTACACCTGAATGAATAATCTCTAATAATCTTTTAGCTTTATTTGTTCCACTAGGAAATAAAGATCTAGATTGCTTTCCAAACACACAATGCTCACAAAAATCATTTTTGCCAATATTATAATTAGGAATACTGTCAACCAATTTCTTATTAAGAATGGTCCTAAGACCTTTTTCACCAATGTGGCCCAATCTATGGTGCCACAACATACATGTATTTTCAGCTTCAATTACATTGGTTGATTTATTCAAATTGGAGGTATTAAGCTTAAACAAAGTCCCAATCTGAGATCCTTTAGCAACCACCATATTCCCTTTCACCAATTTGCAATCACCTTTGTCAAATGTCACATGCATTCCAAATCATTGAACTTAGATATAGAAAGTAGATTTCTAGCAAGTACTGGAATATGTAAAACATCATTAAAGGTCTTAACCCTACCATCACTGAAACACAACTTTACCTCTCCTTTTCCCACAACCTTTGTTGTGCTATTATCTCCAAAGAAGACATTCCCTCCATTCTATGCAGTATACTTAGTGAACCACTCCTTGTTAGGAGTCATATGATAAGAGCAACCTGAATCAATAAGCCAAGAGTTATCAACAACAGTATTAGATGAAATGGTCAATGCATCATTACTGTCATCTGAGGATTTCTCTGTAGAAGCATCAGAATTTTTTCTTGCTCTTACAATCCTTCTTTACATGTCCAGTTTTCCCACAATTCCAACACTTTACCTTACTCTTACCAGGGGTTTTAGACCATCCTTTTGACTTTACCTTTCATTTCTTGTCCCTTAGGTTCCTTTTCCTTAGGCCTACCTCTTACAAACAAGGCATCTTGGGATCCCGTTTTAGACTTCCTCCTCATCTCCTCTGATAGGAGAGTAGGAATTATATTGTCCATCTTAGGATCTACACCACTACCACTTATAGCAACAATTAGATTTTCCCAAGATTCTGGTTAAGAACAAAGTAACAAAATCCATTTATCTTCATCTTCTAGCTTTACATCTACAGATGCTAACTGACTTAGAATCAAATTAAAAGCATTTAAATGATGTGCAACATAATCACCATCTTTCATCTTTAAAGAATACAACTGTCTTTTCATATACAACTTATTAGTAAGACTTGCTTTGATAGATATCACCTATCCTCTTCCACAGTTTATATGCGGTAGTTTCATCTGAAACTTTCAAGAGAACATCATTAGCAATACATAATCTTATGGTCCCTCTCGCCTTCTTATCAAGCTTAGCCCAATCCTCATTTGACATCGTTGTAGGTAACTTTATCTCATTACAAATAGCCAACCACTGATCTCTCTCTTCAAGGAGATCCTCCATTTTTAGTTTCCACATCTCATAACTAGATCCATTGAATCTTTCAATATCTAGATGAGAATTAGAACTCATTGTAACGCACTTCTTTTACAAAATCAACAATAACACAATAGTAAAAAACTCTCACTACAGCAAAAAAACCTTCAAACTTTTAAGAGAAATGTGTCCCAACCTCTACCCAACCATTAGCTCTGATACCAAATGTTGAAAATGGAGGTAATTATGTAGCTTTAAAACTTGTAAAACTATGAGATTGTAGATCTAATTAAGTGTTCTTTGTCACAATTCTTTGTGTATGATTATATGTTTAGATCAATTTTACCAATTGTAGAAAGAGATAGAAGATTGTAGAAGAATGAGACAAGAAGATAGAAGTGACACAGCATATACATGGAGAAACCCTTTTGGGAAAAAACTCCACCACTAGAATCAATAGTGCTTGTATTATTTAACCTTAGAATAAGATTACAATAATTCTATATCAATCCTTTGCTTGATATGCTTCATTTGCCTTCAACAATTCTTCTTCACAACCTGCAATAAACTCTAATAAAACTCTCTTCAATTTGCTGCAATTAATAGACAATAATGAGCATTGAAAACTCCAAAAATTGTCAATTACAAGAGCACAAAGCTCCTCTCAAAAACCTACACCTATTTTGTGCAAGTAGAGTTCCATCATGTAACATGAAGTCAAAACCAATATATCCTCAATTTAGGTGCCCTAAACTGAACTCCTAAGTGATCATTGGTCAAAAAAATATCTTCCAAGCTTCTCCTCAAAGTTGGCACCCAAAAATGGACCCACTTAACTCGGCCTTGTAAATATATTCTCATGCAAAAGGTGTTAACTCCAAGATGCCAACTTGGGCGCCCAAGGTGGGTCCAAGTCAATCTTTGTTAACTAAAACATATCTCTCATCAATTCATGCAAACATTATGCATGATTGATCATCCCCACTTAACTGAATGTAGCCACCTATTATATGTCATGCAACTCAAGTCATTAGCATGCAAGTCAAGTCTCAAAAGTCAACTAACATGCAACTCAAACTAACTACATGCAACTGAAGATAACTAAACCATAATTGAATTGAACTAAACTAAACTAAACGAATTGAACCCGATACTTGAACTAAACTCCAGCATGGCAAGATCTTTTGCTCTAATACAATTGAAATAACCTAGCAAGGAAATTTTCAAACAAACTTGATAATTTAAAAAAAAAAAATCTTTGCAGAAATTTTATCAAACACTTTGCACATGATCAATTATGGAATGTTCCTAAGTGCAAACACTAAGAGTTGCAACTACTAACATTTACAATCATAAATCCATCATAAAACCATAGCTTTCTCATAGAATTTCAAATTGAAATTTTGTCAAATAATTTACAACCAATGTTAATTCAGCATATTATCACACAAATTAAATTTCTCAACCCCAGATACTCCAACTAGCTTTTTATTCACAAATTACTAATTGTGGTACATAACAGTTAACCCATGATAAAAATATACATTGTTGTCATACTCTATAATATTCAGAAATTCCTCATAAAAACCCACATAAATATTTAAATATTAATAAATTCATTTTCTTGTTGACCTATGAAAAGTAGCGATTTAGACCAATCAGCAATTCCCCAATACTCGCATTCCTCCTTCATAGTTGTATGGCAACCTCCTAAATGGTACGGCTGCCTTTGAAAATGGTATGGCAGCTTTATTAAATAATGCAACTCTTTAAAGTTGTGTTGACTTTTAATACTCCATTTGTGGTTGCATTGGAATTAAGGTTGGCTTAATGCCTTCTTCATGCATCAATTTCTCATTGGTGAAGAATATACGAAGTGTATGACACCTTTGAAAGGAAATGTGAGATGGTATGGTTGGGCTTTAGGCTTAGCCAAAGACATTAAAATTTTAATTTTTTTATTTCACATGCACTCAGAGCACAAAATCACTACTCATACTCACTTGCACACATTGCACAATTTTTTTTTCCCTGATTTCTTCACTTCTAGCATACACTACCTATAAATGTATATTTTTTTATAAATTAAATAATTTTGTATCAACACATCTGATAACATGTAAAATCTGTGTAGATAAATCGTTATGTTTTAAATTTGTATTCGCACACATTCAGCACAAAGACAATTTATATGTCAAATTGCTCGAACAAAATCGGAGGATTTTCGTTCCCAAATCCCAAATCTTTAGCACACTATCAATCCCTAGTTGGAATTGCACTACCTTTCGAGTTTTTGTTCATTAAGAAATCCATTGGGGTTTTCATCCCTTTGACAAGAAATCTAACCACAGAAACAAATCTCCAAAGAGAAATAAACAATATCCAAAATAATGCAAATGAACTCACAAAACTCCTTTTATAACATTTTCTAGGAACTTTCCAGAAAACACAATATAAAATCACTTTATCAATTAAATAAGCTTTATATCCCCGAAAAGTGATTTATTTCATTATTCTCGATACCCAAAGTCACTTTATCAGCATCTCGACATTTAAAGCTTTCCATCCTAGTTCCAACGAGCTATAACATTAAGGTGACCATTAAAATATTTTAATTAAAATAGAACCTTAGTAAAATTAATTATATATAGCTCAAAATTACATCCAAATTGCGGAAACGGTCTTAAATGCATCAGAATCGAAAACTGGCTATGCAAGAGTTATACCAATGATGAATGATGATAAACGAACTTGACCGAGTGACTTACTATGAATAGACGCTCTCTCCAAGATTCTTGGAGAACACACCAAAAGTCATAAATAACATCGAAATGTGTCATTAGAGTCTCTTAGATCATCTGACCTCACTAGTAACATCAAATAACCCCTCTAATAAGGCTAACATACACCAAGAAAGTCAAAGCCAACTATAGTGCAATAGAACCCAAAAATGGGGACATTACAAAGAAGTGTGTGAGGATAAAAGAAAAATACCATATCTACATATGGAAATATAAGAAGAAAATCATTGTAAGAGGTATACATGTAGATTTAAGAGAAGATTTTATAGCAAATTTGTGAGGAGATCATGCAAATATAAAGAAGTTTATGCAAAAAATGAAGAGGGGTTTATGGCAAATTTATAGAGAAGAATACAAATAGATTTGAAGAGAAGAATTTGTTTTAAAAAAGTAATTTTTTGTCATATATTGATTCACCCCCTCCCCCCCCCCGTCCCCCCCCCTCCCTCTCAGTATAAGTGTGTTCTTCATAGATTGCTTCTATGTGAGAGAAAAAATTAGTCATTTATGTTTCCTTTTGTAGAATGATATAAATTGAACTATTCATGGTTGTTTTCAAAAGTTTTGACATATAGAATAGAGTATTAAAAAGAAAATTAATGAAAATGGAAAGGCAATTTTTTAGAGGATTGTCCTAAAACCCTTATATTGGACCGAAAGATTTTGCAATTAAGTCTACACCTAAATGGGTTGAATGTACACCCACAACTATGGTATTTTCTCAAATTTTCTTTGAAACCCTTGAGGGAGGTCCTTCAAGAAGAAGAAATCAAATTAACATTGACCTATATGAATGCACGAGTCCTAATGTCATTAAACCTAAAAGTTGATTTTCTTAATGTACTCTATTATCAAATAGACAAAAAAATTGTTAATATTAAAAAATTGGAGGGACTATCATCCTATATTTTTTGTTAAATGGATGAGCATTTGAGAAGAGATTGTCACCTTTTGGCTCCTAAAACTAAAATGGTACCTAAAATAAATCCCAATGCGAATAACTTTGTAGAACCAAAGGATGAGGATATAATTGAAAAGATACAAGGTCATTTATGCCTCAACTAAACAAAACGATGGTGTGGTTGAAAAACTAGATACTTCTATCGACATGGACAATAGCTGTACTCTTGATATGGTTCTTGATGGTCTTAAGGTCCCCCTGGGTGCCACCCAAGAAATCCAGCTGCTACAAAAGACCATAAATCTAAAGGTTAATCCACCAAGTTCCCAAACAAGGTATGTAGGTGGTTCTAAAATGCCAAAGTTCAATTAGCAAACAAAAATATTATAGAAGGCTTGGATGTGAAAAACTCTAAAAAGGGTGCTTGTAAAGAGATCAAGGAACTTGATAAAAAAAAGTTCCCTTTTAGGAGAGGATAAAGGTAATGAAATAAAAAAGAAATCCATTAAGCAACAGAATGGGGTCGGTAGGACAAAAAAATCAAACAAGAAAAAATGCCCCATTGCTTTAAAAGACTTCTTAAAGGCTCCAAATTACGTGCCCCCAACCCACCTTCCCCAATCTAAATGAACATCAAATGTGTTGGTTGGAATGTGAGGAGTGTTGAAGCTTAGGACAGTAAATCAATATTTAGAATGTTTTGCAATAGTGTTCATATCATTGATAGCATGCTTCTCCAAGAAGTCAAATCTATATGGTTGTCTTTTGAGTGTGCACTAAACTTCATTTGGAAAAAATCTTAAGTTTAGCACTATCTATGATAAGAGCAAGGGAAGCTTGATTTTCTTGCTTGTAGAGAAATAGGCCCAATTTTTTACTAGTTCTAGATGCTCTACCTACAACAAGTTGTGTTGGGTTGTAATTGACAATGAGGAATTTAACTATGGCATTTATTCCTTGTATGCTTCTAAGGATTATAGAAAGAGATTTGAGCTATGGAATTAGATGGTTCCTAATCTTTCTAATATCCCTCTCATTGTGGCTAGTGACTTAAACATAGTTGAAAACGAGTGTGATAAGGAAGGGCACTAGATTTGGATGAAGGATTATGAAAGGTTTTATTGGGAAAAAATTAAAAGATTACTCAATCTTAGATAACCTTTGGATAACATTAAGGGTGAAATAAAGGGATATGGTACACATGGTGTAACTAGTAGAGTGGAGCAAAAAGCTATGTACCAAATTGCATAGATTATATTACTCTATATAAGTTCAACTTTAGGATCCGTAATAGAAATAATGATTTTATTGCTAAGACATATACCTTATCTAATCATCACCCTTAAAGCTAATATATATATATCCTTTAGAAAGAGGAGGGTTTATTCAAATCAAACTCTTAACCTGTTGAAAGATAATGATTTCATCAATGCTGCAAAAATGGTGAGGGATTTCATACAAGGTCAAGAAATCAATGTATCTATTACCTCCAAATGGAATATGTGCACTAATGCCTAGTAGGAGCTTTTTAGGATCGTGGGGAGAACTAAAGCATATATAAGGAGAAATTGGACTAGGAACCATGAAGAAAACTTGATCACAACTAAAGAAAAATCGTAGGAGAATCCAAGCAATGTTAACATAAAAATCCTTATAAACAAAAGTAGACATCAAGGGTTAAAAATTAGGACCAAATAAGAAGTGATGACAAAGGTACTAAGTATTTCTTTAATTTTCCCAAGGCTAAATTTAATAAGGAAAAGATTGGTCAAATATCTAATGAGTGTGATAAGACAACTAATAAATTTCACTCCTAAAGTTTGTTCACTTCAAATGTATTAATGAGAAAACTGTGAAAAATAGGGAACTTTGTTGCAATATTATCCCCAAGAAACTCAATAATGAGGAGGAAAACAGAGAGGGAAATTCAACAAGAAGAAATCAAAAGTGTTATCATATCACCCAAAAATGACAAATCCTCATACAATGATGGTCTCCCAATTGAATTCTATAAGAACTTTGTCTTAGGAAATCAATAGTGCATGATAGAATAATAGTTATATAATGTAACTCATTGGACTCATCGATTGTTGTCTACAACTGCTAGAGTTACTCTTCTCAAGTCTATTATCCAGGCCCTCCCTATCTACAGGTGCTTTGTTCAAGCGGCCCCTATGTATTTCCTTAGGGAATTTGATGCTCTCTCTCATCAATTTCTTTGGAGTGGTAACTTGTTGTCTACTAAGTGGAGCCTTGTTAAGTGGGAATCTGTGTGTAGACTGAAGCAGGAGGGTGGTCTTGGTTTACACTGCTATTTTGAATGAGCAAGTTCTTGTTGCTAAGCTTTACTGGCGTTGGTGTACCAATCAGCACCAGGTATAGGCCCACATTCTCAACCACAAATATCTTAGGGGTGTTGCTTCTTTTGAGGTTCCTCGCTATCCTCTAGAGGGAAGTGGTTCTTTGATTTGGCATACTTTGAAAGTGGGGGCCCAGTTGATTAAGCATACATTTTTTTGGATCTGTCATTCAAGATCACTGGCTCTTTTTTGGTTAGATTCTTGGGATGGTCACCCACCTATTCTCTCTTTTCCTCACCTTCAGTCCCTTTGTGATGTTTTTTCTACGACTGGCTGGGACACCGTTGAGAATTACATGATTGTTGAGCATTGTGGATTAGTTGTTACCTTTCGTTGGAAGCATCCTTCTGAGTGGCCACCAAGGGGGTCTGAGGGTGATAGGCGTGAGCTTGCTCAACTTCCAGCTTCTGGCTTCTTGTGCTTGTAATTCTTTGAGGGGACCTGATGTTTTGGCTTGGGAGGGTTCTGATGTGTCTGGGAAGTACTTTGTGTCCACTGGTTATAAGCAACTAGGTAGGCAGTTGTTTGGGGATATTGAGGTCCCTTGGTGGAAGCAAGTTTGGCACAAGTTGTCATGGCCCAAGTGCAATTTCTTCATGTGGTTAGTGGCTCAAAATCGATGTCTTACTTGGGATAATTTATGCAAGTGTGGTTTCCAAGGCCCCTCAATGTGTGTGTTGTGTCGTGATTCTAAGGAGAGTGTCTCTCATCTCTTCTTCCATTGTTCTTATGCTAGGGAGATTTGGCATTTTTGGTGGAGGGTGTGGAATACGCCCTGTGGGCATGTTTCCTCGTTGGCTGAGTTTGTGGATTGATGGGGCAGGGCCCCTGTTTCTACTTCTTTTCTTCAAGCTGCTTGGGCTATTGGCCCATCCTTCATTATCTGGAACCTTTAGTTGGAGAGGAATCGTCAGATTTTTTAGGATGTGTTGTTGGTGGCCCCTTGCTTGTGGTGGAAAATTTTGCATCCTTTGGGAGAAACTGTTGCGGCTAAGTGTGATCTAACTGAATTGGTGGGTCCTTGTGATGTGGGCTATTTTAATTTTCTTCATCCTCCTCCTCTGCAACGACAGCTCATGCGCAACAGATGTAGACATCCTACCCCAAAGGTGAATAGGGAGGGAAGATGGTCCCCTCCACCTCAAGGAATCCTAAAAATTAACACAGATGGCTCTTCTCGAGGAAACCCTGGTCATGCTGGAATTGGTGGTGTTGGTCAGGATAGCTCTAGAGATGTTCAGTTTATCTTATATGTTTATAAGGGTCTTCATACTAATAATTTAATGGAGGCTCAAGCCATTTTATCAACTGTGGAGCGTGGAAGTCAATTGGGGTGGCGCAGGATCATATGTGAGTCTGATTCCCAGGTTGTGGTGAACTTGTTGAATAGGCGGCATTTAGATGATGTTAGTTGGCATTTGGCATTGATTGTTGAACAAATTCTCAACCTCTATGCTTCTTTGGAGTCTGTTACTTTCACTCATATTCCTAGAGAATGGAATGGTGTTGCTGATTGTTTAGCTAAATGGGCTTTTCATCATATTCATGATTGGAACTTGGTGGATCAGGGTCAATTACCCCCGGGTTTGTCTCAACAGTTGGATCACTTGGTGGAGCTTGATAGGGCTATGTAAAGCCCTTGCTTTGTACTTCTTGTTTTAATAAATTTTTACCCCTCTTTTATGTTAAAAAAAAAAAACTTATTCATTAGGGGTTAGTTATTTGTTAAGATGTTAATTGTTAATTAGCTATTGGTTAGTTGGAAGATGAATGGCCTTATAAGCCATAGAATGTAGTAATGTGTTGAAGATGAATAATTAATTTGTTGTGTTGGAGCCTTCGGCTATCCTTTGTCGCATTTCCAATATAGTATCACAACAAGTGTCTTGGACCTCTTTGTTTTCCCTCCATTCGATTGCCTCTATTCCACAACGATGCTCACAATAGTGATGCAATGAAGACCACGTGCAATAGCCTTTGTTATTTGTCCACCATTCTTGTGATTTTGTCAATAAAGATGCAATGTGTACCACATACAAATATAGGACTTCATCATTCATCTACATTTGGTTTCTATTATCTTTCCATATTATTTACTCATTTAATCATTTTCGCTCTATTTTGTTCATATTCATATTAAAAATCCCAAAAAAAATGTACATTAAATTTTGTATTTCAGTTGCATTTTTTCATTGCTACAACAGTTGTTCAAAGCCCTAAAAGATGTCTTTGTAGAAATGAAAGGTTGTGCCTTCCATTTGTTTTATACAATTTAATAGAAGTCTCTATGATGTTAAAAAAATTATTGGAGACGTCAGATCTTTAGAGGAGTCACCAATTACACCATTGAAATGTGTTGACCTCCCTGCAATATACCATGACGAAAAATCACATATTTTTCAATTGAAAATATCCCCAATATTTGGGGTTATAATAGTTGCAAGCAAATCTCAAAAGCATAGTTTGGAACCTACCAAAACAAATGCATATGTAGCAACTCGCTAGACTCGTTGCTTTGTCAATGGGAATGATTTCTCAGTCATATTAAGGGCATTGAAGTTGCAATTTGCTAAAATCCCTATCAAAGTTTTATGTGAATGATAGGATATTGACCTTGAGCAAGCATACGAGTAATGATTTGTGTTTGAAGGCATTGAATGGGTATAGTATTCTATTATCTATCATGTGGAATGCAATCCAAAGAGCATGCAAAGGCATTCTATGTCAAGAGTTTTAAGTGCTACTTTATTTAGCATTCTTGAAGCACTAGCAAAGCGCCTTGAAGAAATAGAAGAGTGTATGAAAATCTACCATGCACTTGTTGGGATTCAAATGTAGTTTTGTGAAAGTATTCGTCTCAAATTGGAAACCCATCCGAAGAGAGACTTTGGTCATCATTGTTTTAGTTTCTCTCATAGAAAAATTCATTGATATTTATTACAAACAATTATGTTGTGCATGGCATTGCAAACTAACTGTGACTAGACATAGAAACAATTTCAAGGTCATTGTAAAGTGGGATCTTGTGATCAAAACTTATGTGAAGGAAATGCACAAAGAGGTAATTCAAACCAAACATTACATTGTATCATGTCTTCTATATTTTTATTGATGCCATCGTTTGTAATCAACTTTTAGTCAAGAAGACGTCGAAGGACATATTGAGTTCATATAATTATAGAGGAGTCCTAATTTCTCTATAATTGGATAAGTGTTTTTTTTAAGAAATGAGGCTGTATTTATCTATCAAGAAAATAATTTTCAAAAAAAGGGAAATTAATATTTTTCGAAATATTTGTACAATGGGTAGAGAAGTTGGACGCATTATTGGTGGAAACTATTATTCAAGGAGAATTGGAGTTCTTTTATTGGAGGGAAAATATGAAACAAGTGGATCTCGACGGCAATTTGAAAGATGGGAGGCAATGACTGACCAAAGCAACTGTTGATACAATGTTAGAATAAAGTTCCTATGTCAGCACTTAAAGGAGGTGTTAGGAATTTAGTAATGCATGACATAGAATAATAGTTAGATATAATGTAATAAACAATAAATTAGCATGTTAATGTTAACTTATTAATTAGGTGTTAGTTATTAGTTAAAATGTTAGTTGTTAGTTATTAGGTGTTTGGAAGTTGAATGGCTTTAGAAAGCCATAGAATGTAATATTGTATGTTGAAGATGAATAAATCTTAAATACATCTATCTAAAAAGACGCCAAGAGATATCAATGTTGAGGTTCCTATGCAATTTTATTATATATTAATTTTGATATATATATATATATATATCACAAAATGAATACAAATTAATCGATAAATCTTATTTATTTATCATTTATAATTTAATCGCTTAATTAAAAAATGTGTATCTTTAAAAAATTATTCAAAAACAAAATATATGCACCCTTTTCTAACAAATAATATTTTCATAATAAAATATAGAAGTATAATTTTATTTATGAATTGCATATTAGAATTATTTTTTTTACCATTAAAAATATTTTTTTAAAGTATTATTTTTGAAGTATTAAATTTTTTAGAACATATGGAGAAAGTAATATTTTATTTATTAATTACATTTTGGATTTTTTCTTTTTTAATAATAAAAATATTTTTGATAAGAATTATTTAAAAAGATTAAAATGTACAAATTTATATTTTTTGTCTCGTTATCACTTAATTTCTTCCTAAAATTATTGCTACACCTTTTTCTTAGTATTTTTTTTGCAATTCAAAATTATTTTTTCTGTTCTTTCGCTCCATTTATTTTGGTTGGCACGGATTCATTGTATATCCGCACTTTAAAATATTTTAATTTAATATATGTCAGCACCTTAATATATTTTAATTTGTTTGGTGGAGCCTCAGGCTCTCCTTTGTCACATTTTCAATACTCCAATTGGGCTGCAAAGGACCTTCCAGAGGCGTACAATGAAGCATTCCATTGTGGGACATTAGGAGAAGAATGATAAAAACTTTTGCAAAAAGATGTTGACAAAATCTTTAATAAAAATTGTAGACTCGTCACACTGCATAATGTATCATACAAAATTTAATCGAGTTGTTGGCTATCAAGCTAAGGAAAATTCTACTTCAAGTGATTCCTTGGTCTCAAACAAGTTTTCTTAAGGGAAGATACATTCTAGAAAACCTTATTACTAGTTGGGAGGGCCTTTAAGTCGACCAAGAGGTCAAAGTGTTTTGAGCAGCCAAGATATTTTGCAAAATCCAATAAAACTTCCAAACAAGAATATACAAATATCATATGAAACATATATATCAATTATTAGGACAAATACATCAAAGTGATTATGAAATGGTTTGGCTTTACCTTCCTGTAGGAGTGACAGTTTGTCTCCCAAGTAAGATGCTATGCAGGCAGGTTTGCTTGCATAGAACAAGCCTTAGATGTGTTATCTGACATGACGCAACACGAAGTGAAGCTAGCATTGCTAAGATGAGGATGTGGTCTGGCCAGGTTGGCATGGACTTTTCAGTAAGTCTGGTGGGTAGTACAAATGTCACTTGGGAAAATCGCACAAAAAATTTAAACACCCACACATTTTAAGCAACAAAAGAGTGATGCAAAAACTATTCAAACTTTTTAAAATAACACTGGCTCATTATATCATTTTATCAACATTGTGATGATTTGGACTAAACTTCAAAGAGATTTTCCAGCAGCGATATTTTATCTCTAAACATGTAAGCCTTGTGATGAGTCCCACTAACAAAATGGTATCAAAGCCTTGTGAATTATCCAAGACCTAATTGATATTTAGATTTGAGGAATCCATGAATGAATTTTTTACAAAGCTTTATTAACATATTGCTATACCTCAGATTTTCATAGAAAGTACAAGTCAAATACGAACCTAAAACAGATGATTTCTGAAATGATCTTCCTGTTCATTTTAGCTTATTTTAGAATAGAACGTCTAACTCGACTCAAGGTCCTGGCAAAAGCAGTTTCTTAATGAAGAAGAAATTAAAAATAACTGGCCTTCAAGCAGAACGAAATTTTTGCTAAATGATTCGAGAACTTTGGGGGTCTCTACCTGCTTCCTTGTTGTCAGTGTCCTTTCACATGAACTGAATATACTCGTTTCAAAACGTTCACTGGGATAGTGGTCCGGAAATTCTTGTTAATTGAGAAACGCATAGCAGAGTGGAGCAGAGATCTCCATTTATCCTGCATTTTTATCATGCAAAAGTAAACGCCAAGCATGATCAAAACATAAACTACATAACTCATGAAAGTAATTAAGAGTTAAGAGAGGAAACAAGCCTTTAAGTCTGTTGCAGTGCGGAACTTAAAGGTAGAAAAATACATTTCTTTAATATCTCGCCACCTGGAGATTAAAACAGCATAAGTATTTTGGTGTCACATTAGACAAAACCAAGAACAACCTTTTGATGTTAAAAAGTTACATTTTATTTAGGAGACCACAATTACTATGAGAATTTTTTCTGTGCATCAACTATTATTATAAGTCTCATCAAATGTCTCTCTTTTGTATTAAAAATTAAATAAAAATAAATGCTATCTGAGTTTTCATATTAGAAAGACAGCTCGTAAAAAACAAATAAGAAATCCATGTAATCTGTTAATTTAAAAATATAATAGTTCACATTCTACAAGAAAGGATGATATCAAACTTTCTGCTCGATATCCTATTATAAATACAAGTTAGATATTTTAAGCAAGGGTACCTTCCAGTTCCAAACTTTTCAACTGCAGAGACCAGGCATTCTACTTCTAATTCATTAAATCGATGAGATGGCCGTCTCAACCATGCAACTTGGCACTGGACCCTCTTTCTAGAAGGACAATGGTTCTTTTTACCAGAGACTTGTACTTCATCTAGTTTTACTTTCTTCTCCTCCATACTAGGTTCTTCTTCTGTATAATGTTCCTTAAAAGCATATGTATAATCTGCCGTATTTGGTCTCTGCTTCTCAGCTGTATTTGAATTCAAAACATTATCCTTGTTTACTGGAGATTCTGGAAATCTGTTGCCAAGAATGTCCATCAAATCCACGTCTTTCCCCGTCTCTTCTCTAATTATGTCCTTTTCAAACTCATTCATGCATTCATAAGCTTGTGATGGTTCAATGATGTTATATCTATTACAATGCTCTGCTGAAGATGATACCTCTGTCCCCAATCCATTGTAATGCACATTCTCCTTATTACAATCGATATCATTTATTGATCCTCTACTGGTTTGAGGCATCATAATGTTTGAAATGCTACCACAATTTCGCAAATTCTTGCATTTTCTGGAACTTCGCTCTTCAACAGAAAGATGGGGGATGTTTTCCTGTTTCTTCACAAGGAAGATGTTTCCCTTCCAGATTTCAGGGGGACAAGCATTGGGTGACATATAATCCAGCACATTGGTTCCATCATTGCAATGTATACATGGCATGGTAGTTTCTGCATTGTCTGTCATCTTAGCATTCCATGGCTTCCTTGTTTCACCATCCTTTTGAAGAAAATTTATTGCATTTTCATTAATTACCACCAAATTCTCATCCATTCTACAAGAATGAACTGGAGAAATGTGACATGCAACCTGCTGTAAACCATGAATGTGACGTTCCTGCAATTCCAGGAATTCGTCATCTTTAACATCCTTGTCTTCTTGAGTTGAAATTTTCCTGTTTTCATTGTCTATGTGTTGTTTTGAGGAATTGGTTTTCATTAAATTTGATTCTACGACAGAATACTTTGTGCATTCCTGAAGTATGTCCAAAATCTTTAGATAACCTTCTGTAGCATTATTATAATGTCTTTTCAAAAGAATTTTCTGACAGACAAAGCAAAATGAAGTCAAACACAAACCTTCTCTGAAGAGAAACAAGGGCAAGTTTTATCTGCAATAAAAACATACATATCAACATGAGATCATATATGACATTTGTTAAAATTAACAACTGCCATTAACTAGTTTTCAGAAGCAAAGAAATGGGCACTGACATTTTACTGTTGCCATAGTCTGCATCATACTTTTTATTTCTAGAAGATCAAATTGGAGGTCTTTGAACTGACGTCGCTGCATATCACTTTGCTCTTGCATTGCAAACTCAATTTCCTGCAACAGTTGATCTGGAAAGATATTACTTGTTGGAAACAACTTACATTAGCATGCAGAACAAACATGCTTGTAGAGAGAAAATTATGAACGCCATAGCCTTAAAAGCAAAGTACTATACTACAATTCCAGAATCCATATTGGATTTTAACTCAAGTTCTTCTTATCGTCTATAATGTTGAATTGCATTCGAAATCCAAATGCATCCACCAGAGTTTAATACCTTTGCTGTGGCCTAAAATCTGCTTCCTTAGAACTATTGAACAAATAATCTCCAATGCTTACCTTGCAAACACGTTCCATCTTTTTCAAAACAGAACTGCCATTCGTAGTAGCCTCAATCCTGCATCATTGTAATCAATAGCATGTTGTTATAAATTATAGTTTCTTACATAATGCTTTGAATAATAAATCCTTTAGAAGATTCAAATATGGCATTCAAGAATTCAAAACAGGGGGAACTTACCTCTGCTTTTTTAATTTTGTATGTAACTCAATAAGGATACAAAAGATAGAAGTCATAGATTCGTCTAGTTTCTGAAAAGTTTTCAAGTTTAACCCAGCTCTTATTTTTTGCTTGATCTTTGCTATAATGAGCTTGATTTGCCTGTGTATGTTCAAGTTGAGCAGCCCAAAAGTTAATAAAATGCATGTAATCCACTTCAAGTAGATATAAACCAGATCAGCTTCTCTTAAAATAAAATGAACTAATGGATGGATTTATATGAGTACTTATCAGCTGATATGTGGCTATAACTTTCTGAATCAGAGTGTTCCCAGAATTCATTTACAAATGCTGAGGGCAAAAAATGGAAAAGAAAATGAGTAAATTTGGCCTTAGAGAATTGTCTCTTCGTCTTTTTGGTAGAAAGCAAGTATTATTAAGATATTTAATTTACCTTTGCATGTTTCTGCTGTTTCTTTAATGCCAAAATTCTCTACAGAAAACCTCTTAGATGGTTCCTTGCAAAGCTTTCCCACTCCTGTAATCAATAAAATACAGCTATCAGAAAATATTGGGCAATTTGCTTCAAGGACAATTTTTTTTTACCTTCTTTAGATGGTTTACTATGGTTCTACAAGAGGCTGAAGTTTAGGTAAATGGGTGAAAAATTTGATGGGTCCTTCATGCTAACACATCTCTATTGAAACCTTTGATGGAAATTTGACTCTTGCCCGATGGAAAGTGATGACAAGATAGATTCTTCTGTAAGAAACCAGGATTGACAGGTTCTCTCTGCAGTTCAGAGGGACAGCACCCTTGTAAAATTTGGTGTTACAGGGTTTTTTTCTCACTTTTGCCAAAGAGTGACAAAAGACAAACTTAGACAAAGCTAGAACAAAAAGAGTAACCTGAAAGCTAAGTAACATTGTCAGCAATTGCTCTAGGGAACCCAGAAAAATGTAAAATATGAAAGAAATAGGCCTCTTGGACAGATTAAATTTGCAAGATGGAATATAAGTTAAAGATAATCATATAGAAGAGACAAATGAAAACCTTTGTTCACCCTCAAACCACAGTACAAGAATTTGGTTAAATACTTGGAGACTAACAGTTCTTCAACAAAAATAAATTACACACAAATCACAATTGACATCTACACCCTCTTGAGAAAGTGTACGAATTCAAAATAAGTGCGCAACCTAATATTAATTTTGTGAAAATAATCTACTCATTTTCTACCCAGCAGCTGTACTAGATTTAATAGAAAGGAAACAAATTGTACTCAATTATAACTAAAACTGGAAAAATGACAACACAAGTTGCAAGCCCAAATTGGGCTGGGACAATCTTTATCAATTAGTTATGTGTACCAGGGTTGAAAAACTGGAGATATGGCCAATATTAATTTGAAAGTCATATATTGCAGGAGATTATAGATATGGTTAATCTCAATCACATCCAATTCTTTTCAATAAGATGTAACTAATATACTGTATACACTCTGCAAGACTCGAACCTGCATATAGGGGGCTGCATTCTGAGACCATACTCAGTCAGTCATGGAGAGGATACAATTTTTTAAGCACCAAAAAGACTAAGAAAAGACATTTTTTCCATTTTCAGTTAAATCTTTTTGTTCACTATATTTGGTTATATTAGTCTCATACTTCTAGTCCTGAGTTTAGAGAAGAGCAGCACCGTTGTAGCCTGTAGCTACATTGGCTGTAAGTAATTGATCACAGCATAAAAAATTACTGATATTATAAGGCATAACTCATCAATATTTTATATCAAATTATGTACTATAAACTTCTTAGTGGGATACGTAATGCCTTTATTTGGTTGAAATATCAGGAAGCATTAATTTTTGAAAATTGTAATCAATTCCCTCATTGAGTTTGTCATTCCTAACAGAAATACATGCCTGTATAAAAATATTTAAATGCAGTTTGCTCCTTATGATTTTGATCGTCACTTATCAATCTCTCTTTAAAAGTCAACAAGGACCGTTTGCGGCAAAAGTGTGTGTTTGTATTTTCTTTTGTACTATGAAATCAATGAGGTGGATAATTACGTAAGCAAGGTCACTCTATTTGATTACCATTTGACTTCTGACATTAACAAAATAGACTGTGACATTGGTGAGGCAAGAGGACTATTATTTCAATTTTATAATTGAATCTTCACTTCATTGAATGCTCTTTGATGGCTATTAGTGCTACTACCTGCTGTAAACTGCTCTTTACTGCTACTGACTGTTGTTCATGCAATAATATGCTATAATCGACTTCTCTTTGATTCTCTGCATGTTGTTGAATGATACTATGGAGTTTGGATGATTGTCATAATGACTCTGCATCTTAGGAAAACTACCAATCTGTCCTTTAGCAGTGAAGTTGATTGATTCTTTTGTATGTTTGTAATTCATTTCTTAAAGAGTTTACTAATTTTTTATGTTGTCTCCCTGTTTCAAGGTTTCATTTGTATTTTTCTAAAAGAATATGGCTTATGCAAGTAAAAGAACTGGTGGCAAACCAAAAGGATCCTTGCTAGAAACATGGGACACCAAGTGTTGGGCGAGGAGAGGTTATTTGTATCCATTGCACTAAGCCTATGAACGGTGGCATAAATAGACTCAAATATCACCTTGCACACATCTCTTGTCGAGATGTTACGCCATGTACAGTAGCTAGTCTAGATGTAATGTCCCAAATCAGATTTGAGTTCTCAGGCCGACTTGTGTTTGAAAAGAGTGTTTTTAAACACTATTGACAAATAAAATAATTAATAAATAGGATCCTTGTGGGCCAACCTCTCTTGAGGCGCCAATTCCAAATTTGAATTTAATAATTGTTTTAGCCGACATACTTCTTGTTGGCAGTTTGTTTAGTTTAAATTGGTGTCTAGCTCCTTAGACGAGTATCACAAATATTGGACAAGCGTCTTGGCAAGTACAGAGAGCATAGTTGCTCTGCTTGATCATCCAGGTGAGTGTGTAGCCTCGCACCTGGGAGTATTCGTGTTAGCTTCCATCACCATTAGCACTCATTCCAAGATTTGTGTGATTGCAAACTAAGGCGATTGGCACCAAGGAGCGAATAAGTCCACCATCCAAGTAGAGCCTTAGGCTCTGGACGACATCCATCAGAGATAAGCGCACACTCCAGTTTTGGTAGCGATCATACAACAAAGTGATATCCACAACTAGCACCCAGGTCACGTGATTGTTCAATGGGCACGCCAGAGATCGAACCTACAATCCACTTCACTCCATCACCAGGCTTCATCGTCCGTCCACGCCCCTCTTCGCACCATTCCAGCATACCACCCTTCGTCACTAGCTCATCTCTGTCACTCCTAGCCGACTCACCCCATTCCATTCCTTTGACATGATTCTGCCAGCATCCATAACATCAGGGAATATTATCGTTGCTCCTGTAATCTTAGACAACCAGGCGATTGTAGCCGACACTACTGTTAAGAGCAACGGCCATCATATATCGCTCCTTCCAAAATATCGTGCTTCACACTCAGAGTGGAGGTCTCAGCCCAAAGGGAATTCGCGTTAGTTCCAAAATTTCATATCGCAGCCACTAGTTGTATCCATGCAATTGTGTTCTCACATATTGATCATCTCCCAGATCGCTCAATTATATTGTTTGGAGAACTTCTAAATTTGTCATAGTTAATGAATAGCCTTGGAGACTCATTATTTCAATCCGGTTGTCATCTTTCAGAAGAAATTTTAATTTGCAGCATTATTATGAACTGTGGGTTGCATGTTTGAATTGAAATATATTATCAGACCCTTTTCGGTTGCCAGTGTTTTTCAGTTCATGTTGTGCCCTAGGACATTACAGTGGTATCAGAGCCTCAAACCCTACCAGCCTAAGGGTATTTTATGCAATT
>VDFB02000007.1:40284985-40304630 GCA_007258455.2 Sequoia sempervirens | reverse complement strand
GAACCCTACTTTGTGATCTCCATATGGAATTTTTTCTTGTAGTCCCATGAATTTTGAGAGCACCTCATCATTTTTGAATGTATCAAGAACTGGTGGTCCTCATTGGTCGTAGTCAATGAGTTGGGGATATACTAGGTAGATTTCATGATTTGGTCAGTCTAATTCAAAATATAGGGTGCTAATCATGCAAAGAGTGGTATCCTCAAAAATCCTAGGTAAGTTGGTCATGGGATCCTCATCTTCACTACTACTACAGACGTTGGTTATATCAAATGTAAAGTTATCTATGACACGACCTATAGATAATGGTATGCGTAGTTCTGCTACGGTTGGATGAGGAGGATTATTAACCCTTCTAACTAGAGGACTTCGGCCACGTATGGTTATACTTAGAGGGGTACATCCAAGGCCAAGATTTTCTATTGTTCGCTTCTTTGGAATGATAGGTGTTATAAGCCCATTGTCATTTGTCCCAAGTCTTTGATTTCTATCATAGCCCATTGCAAGCATCATTTGTACACCCTTGCTTCTATCATCCATTGGTAAATTAGTTGTTGGTCTCTCATCTTGGTATAGCATATGAGATGGATCTACCTCAATGACTTCTTGGCCAAGATCTCCCCAACTTGTAAAGTTAGGGTAGTCTTCAAGAGACGTTTGGGATGTGGAGGATTCATTTATTTGTGGACGTCCCCATTGTTGGAACTGTAAAATTTTGAATAATTTCAAAAGTTTTTCATACCCCTGAGTTTCCAAAATAATCATCACCATATGCATAGGGCCTCTCGTCATAACATTTTTCTCACATTTTGCCTATATTTGTCCAAAAAAATCCATCTAGGTATGGAATAATTCACATCATAATCCATATCGGCATGAGGATATCATGGTCTCCTCGACCCATTGTGTACTTCTGCTAGTATACGTCTTTGTTGCCTATCGGTAAGACATCTTTAATGTCATAGCGATTGGATTTCATCTACAGGCACTTATTGGCAGGACATTGTTCATTGTTTCGGCGACAGAAGGATCCCCATCGGTGTGAGTGCCATCATTGGATTGAAGTCACAGCGAAGTTGTTATGTCTTACCGATTAGCTCACATGGATTCATTTCGGCCAAGCCAAAGGACTTCAGACTGAGGTCTTAGCAAATACATTATGTCTCACCGACTAGCGCGAAACGAACAAACACTTCAGCCCAACAAAAGGTATTTGTGATGAGGTCTTGGCGAGTTTGATTTGTCTTACCAACCGGAGCTTGATGACACACTCAACCAAACAAATTATAGTCGGTAAGTGGTCTCACCGAATGGGTCGTGTCTCACCGACCAATGTATGAGGAAGCTTATTGTCCAAGCTAAGCGGTATCGATGTAATGTCTTAGCGAATGCCTTTGGTCTCGCCGACAGAGCGAAAAGGAATTAATCAATAGTTTTTCGAATGAGGTTATGTAGTCCTGCTGACTTATTTGTCTCACCGAAAGTGGTTTCATCGGTAAGAAAATCAATGTCTCAATGACTAGAAAAAGTATTACATGGTATGTCTCGTAAGACACAAGGTAACCGATATGACATCTCCTCGACATCAAAATGTCACAGCGAAGCACATGGGATGAATGGACATTCGTCGGTGAGACTCAAAATATCGATGAGACGATATAACATTACAACGATGAACAAAAGGATGACTTTTGGTGAAACATTTGCCTTTGGCATGACTATGGAATGTCTCAACGAATGTCTCAACGAGTGTTTGGCAAGTATTAATAAAAGCCCGAATGCAACTATTGGCTGACATGTGAATGCGAAGTGATATGTCTCTTCAGATGCAAATGTATAAATATTCATTTTCAAATGTAAGGAGAGACATTAGATGAAGAGATTAGATTAGATATCAGACATACAATAGATAGATTAGAAATGGATCCAGTAGAATAAAATTCTCAGAACAGAGACTATGATGTATGATTTCAAAATGGAGATATCAATGAAAATCAGTTGATGTGGCGGTTCATTTCTGGTGTCAATTGTCTATTGTTCTTATTGAAAGTATCATTAAGTTGTCTCCAGGGTTGGCCTTTCTGGTTATTTAAATTGGTATAACAAGTTTATATTTATTTTATCAGTGCACATTTGCTATATCTGTGTGGTTAATTAAATGGTTCTTTCAAGGAGAGATTAAATCCTTTTAATTGATCACAGTAATCAGGGAAATTCATCTAGATCATTAAGAAGAACTTAGTAATCATAGTCTTGCATGTTTATACAAGTTATAAACGAAACATGTGCCAAACAATTTGAGTGTTCTCCAAAAATAAGTTGCCCATTTCTATTTCATTTGACTCTGCATACCCAATAAGGCACTAGTCTTTGCATTTTTCACCATTTTTCACTATTCATTTTCTTTACATCTATTAACTGAACATATTAGGTTTTAGTTTTAATATTGTATACAATTTATACCAAATTTTGTCCACTCCCATTTGCCATTGTGGGAAAAACATTTCAAGAAAGATAATCACATTAAGTTTGCTTCATTCATATAGGTACACCCGCCTAGGTCTAGCAGCACCTGAAGAGTAGAAGGTCTAAAATATCTGACCTTGTCTGTTACCCTAAAATGTACCAAGAGATTGGCAACCTCTTGAGGTTTTCTGCCTACATTTTTGAGAGCTAATATGTAGAAAAAAGTAATGGTAAGGTAAGAGGAACAAGGTTATTGAATTTCTCTTGTGATATGTAATTAGGAAGTTACACATTATTGCACTTAACTCCTAATTATAGAATTTTCCTGATCTAGACATAATTGCGTGATTATGCTTTTTAACCATTGAAATTACAATAAGGTACAATTTAAAATCAATTATTGAAAAATAAATTGAATTGAACTAGAGAGAAATTGAGACAAAAGAGAGAAGAATGCGATAGAGAAATAGAAGGATCACAACGTGCAGATTGATAATGAAGTTTATCCATTGTGGACTACATCTCTGGGTCCACTTCTCAATGTTGGGACTACTTTATTGATATCACCAAGCGATATTATGCTTTGTTACAATACCCAAGCTCAGGAACCTGCAATAATCTCTACACAATCTCTCACTCTTTTACAATTTTTGGTGTATGCAAATACCTTGTAATTTTCTCTAAAAAAAAACTCTAACTCTCCACCTTTTCCAATAATTTCTAATCTCTATTTTTCTCTCCAAGAGAATTCTCTCCCTTACAAAGAAATAAGACCCCTTTTTATACAAATTTATTCGTTAATATGGCTTTAACCATATTATTTTGCAAATATTGCATATCTCTCGTTTACAAGTAAAAATTCCAACCAATTCCCCCTAATTACATAAAAGTCTCCAAAATATTTCAAAATCCATTCAAGTAATCCTAACCCCTTTTAAAAAAATAATGGCTCTTATAATTTGAGCCTTACAAAATAATCCTTGAAATATTCTAAACCCCCCTTCTAAATATATGTAACCAATTATTTTAAGCTCCTTAAAATATCATAATTCGTTGAAATATGAGAAAGGTGGTTAAAGGGGTTAATTTGTTGAAATATAAGTTTACGGGTTTTATTTTTCTCCTTGTTTTATGGGGAAGGTAAGAGGATTTTAAGGGATAAAATCCCAACAAATCCTCCTTTCTTCTTTTAATTTTTAAACCATACATGTTTTTTTTTTTTTAACAATATGGTTTAATCCATATTTATGCCACCTTTTTCCAATAATGGCTTACCACGTGGAGAGGTGAGATGACGCTGAGTGTCAAAGGCTGATTGGCTGTTGTGCTGATTGGACTGATGACAAGGTGTTTACTGGTCAACATATGTTGCCAACTTTGACCGCTTGTACATCTTGTGCAAATGGACTTCGTTTTCTATGAAACGAGTTGCATAAAAAAGCTCTCAGCGAGCTCTTCACGATGACACCCCATTTGACCACCTTTGACGACTTCAATTTTTTTCCCTTTTTTTGAGCCCTCTGATTTGCTGATTGAATAGAACTTTGACTGCTCACAAATTTTGTACACAAACTCCTTTTGAGCCCGTTCGAGTTGCGTCAGGTTCGTATTGGCAGGCTCTACACAATGACGTCGTTCTGAGAGATTTTGAGACTATGAAAAATTCAAGTTCTTCTGGATCCTCTTGGATCATTCCTCCCCATTGAGAAGCTTTTGGAACTCCAAAAGGTCTATTTATGTACAAATTGAGCTAGGGAAATGTTGCCCCACTTGCCCAGTATCATTTGTCCTTCCTGCTGAAATTTTGAACATGTGATCCATCACAAACACAAAGAAATATGAGATAGCTTTGATGATACCATCAACTGCATGTTCATAAATATTCACTATCACATTCATCATCCAAATAGAAATAACTAGCAAAATAACAAGCAACAGTATTGAATACACTGATGTGAAGGAAATAGTATCAACATTCTTGATCTTCTAAACAGGAACATTGTTAGAAAATGAAACATTCAAACACTCTTTTACCACCTCTGGTTGAAGGCCTGACTCTGCTTTCAACTGATCCTTATATTGTGCTATCTATGAAACCTTATCATGATTAGAATCACCATGCTTAGTATCACTAGCTGTTACAGACATAAGGGTTAAAGCATTGCTTGCATTTACAATCATCTTCAAATGCCCTGTGTTTACAACAAATTTGTCATTCTTCATGTGATGAGCTTTCACCATGTATTCAATTCCATCTTTAAACAAATGATATTTGTTATGTTCCCTATAGAAAATGTCCTTCCTATCATACAAATAAGGACTTCCCAAAACCATCCCATAGATGTCAAGCTGAATTACATCTAACTCTACCTCATCTACAAACTTGGATGTGATTGCAAACTGGAGTTTATGCTATTGTGACACATGTAACTGAGCATTATCATTCACCCAACCCAATGGATATGGCTTAGGATGAGGTGTTGTTTTTAATCTGAGATAAGATTAACTTGTGATCCACTATCTATGAGTGTATCAATCTTGCTTTGTTTTTCAATAGCCTTTATTTGAAACAATTCATTCCTCTTACTTTCAACAGGTACTTCATTACACTTTGATGAAGGAGCATAGGAACTAGTACTGAAAAAATGAATATTACCTTTGATACCCACAACTGAGATCTTGGTTTCATCATCAGAACCAGATCCAAGATCTTGCATGATAGTTGCGATCTTTTGCTTACCCTTTCGATCCTTGAACCACTTTGGCTTCTGATCGGGATGGAGTTTCCAAAATATTGCATCTTCGTGCCCTTCGTTCTTGCAATGTGAGCAATAAGGATTTTCATCCTCTTTCTCTTTCCCTTTCTTGCTTCCTTTTTGCTTACTTTAGTTCATCAACAAATTGTCATGGCTATTCCTTGAGCTTGTTTCCAAATGGATAGCTTGCACACTAACTTCATCAAGGTTAGTTGGATTAAACATAAGTATGGTATGCCTCAAATTTTCATGTAATCCACCTATATACTTTAACAAAGTTTCTTGTGTATATAATGGAATGCCTAAAATTAAAGCCCTCTTCCTAAACTGTTGTGTATATTCATGTACACTTTGTCCTTTTTCTTGCTTTAATGATTGCCAATTCATTACAACTTTTTGCATGTTTCCTAACGGATAAAACTATTTCTTTAATGCAGCAATAAACTCAAGCCAAGAAGAAATAATTTTACCATAACGACTTAGATCCTCCTATGTTCTACACTCCCACCAAATTAAAGTTGTGCCTCCTAGGCAAAGAGTAGCTAATTGTATTTTTTGAGAATCCTCAGTAAACTTCTGAACTCTACAATAGACTTCAATTTGCTTAATCCAATTATCTAGTTTATCTACATCTAGTTCTCCATTATAGACTAGCAAATCAAATTTAACATCTAGTTTTAACAAAGGTGAATTAGCTTGCATAGGCTGTTTCTTTTTAGAAGCATTAGACGAAGAAGAACAAGAGGATGAAGAAGATAGAGGGGATGGGGATAGAGGTTCAGGAGGGTCACCACCACCTCCTACTCCTTTACCTTTGTCATCTTTCGAAGATTCACCTTCCTCCTTCTTTCTCTTCTTGAGTTCTTTTTTCCTCTGTCGCTCTTGCCTCTCTTGGAAAAGAACTTCCACCATTGACTTCATTTCTAGGAAAGCTTTTCAAAATCCCCTCTCATCAAGTTCTGGAACTTCATGTTTAGTTACCATCTCTGACATCTTTGATGGAAAGGTCCTTCATTTCCTAATCTCTGGATTGAACTCTTCCAGTGCATCTTCTCCTTGCTTCAATTTCAACTTGGTTAGCATTCACTTTTGTAATTTATTACAAAATGGGCTCTGATACCAATTTGATCTGTAATTAGAAAGTTACAAATTATTGCATTTAACTCTTAATTATAGAATTTTCCCGATCCAGACAAAATTGCGTGATTATGCTTTTTAACCATTGAAATTACAATAAGGTACACTTTAAAATCAATTATTGAAAAATAAACTAAATTGAACTAGAGAGAAATTGAGATAGAACAGAGAAGAATGAGACAGAGAAATAGAAGGATCACAATGCACAGATTGATAATGGAGTTCGTCCAATGTGGACTACGTCTCCAGGTCCGCTTCTCAATGCTGGGACTGCTTTATTGATATCACCAAGAAAAATTATGCTTTGTTACAATACCCAAGCTCCAAGAACCTGCAATAATCTCTCCACAATTTCTCACTCTTTTACAATTTTTGGTGTATGCAAACACCTTGTAATTTTCTCTAAAAAAAAACTCTAACTCTCCACCTTTTCCAGTAATTTCTAATCTCTATTTTTCTCTCCAAGAGAATTCTCTCCCTTACAAGGAAATAAGACCCATTTTTATACAAATTTATTTGCTAATATGGCTTTAACCATATTATTTTTCAAATATTGCATATCTCCCGTTTACAAGTAAAAATTCCAACCAATTCCCCCTAATTGCATAAAAATCTCCAAAATATTTCAAAATCCGTTCAAGTAATCCTAACCCCTTTAAAAAAAATAACGGCTCTTATAATTTGAGTCCTACAAAATAATCCTTGAAATATTCTAAACCCCCCTTCTAAATCATAAAAATATGTAACTAATTATTGTAAGCTCCTTAAAATATCATAATTCGTTGAAATATGAGAAAGGTGGTTAAAGGGGTTAATTTGTTGAAATATAAGTTTACGGGTTTTATTTTTCTCCTTGTTTTATGGGGAAAGCAAGATGATTTTAAGGGATAAAATCCCACCAAATCCTCCTTTCTTTTAATTTTTAAACCATACGTGTTTTTTTTTAACAATATGGTTTAATCCATATTTATGCCACCTTTTTCCAATAATGGCCTGCCACATGGAGAGGTGAGATGACGCCGAGTGTCAAGGGATGATTGGTTGTTGTGCTAACTGGACTGATGACAAAGCATTTAATGGTCAACGTATGTTTCCAACTTTGACTGCTTGTATCTTGTGCAAATGGACTTTGTTTTCGATGAAACGAGTTGCATCAGAAAGCTCTCAGTGAGCTCTTGACAACGACACTCCATTTGACCACCTTTGACGAATTCATTTTTTTCCTTTTTTTGAGCCCTCTGATTTTTTGATTGACCAGAACTTTGACTTCTCACAACTTTTGCATACGAATTCCTTTTGAGCCCATTTAATTTGCGTCAAGTTTGAGTCGGCAGGTTCTACACAATGACACCGGTTCTGAGAGATTTTGAGATTGTGAAAATTTCAATTTCTTTTGGATCCTCCTGGATCATCTTGGTAGTGTGCAGGGAATCCCTTATGGTAGTTGAAGGGATGCAATATTAATGCTAGGAATCCTACCAAGAATAATGGATCCATTTATACAACAATTCCTAAGATCACTAAATAGCTTTCTCTTTTCTTTCCTCTTACCATTGATTCCATCAATTTTTCCAAATGCAACATAAGTTTTGTTAATGTTTTTGCCAAACCTTAGGTAGGAATTTGAAGTTAAAGGAGAGAATAAGGAATTACTCCTACTGCATAAAATAATTTTTGTTTAAATTAGCCCTGTTATATCTTGTGTTTCACCCAAATTAAGAATGTGTTGGAATTTATATCATCTTCAAATTTTAGGGTTTTCGTCTGATGAGGGCCTTTGACACATAGTTGTTGATTTGGTTGTGGATTTTCTTGAGCCCATTGTAGAGTTATGTATGTGAATTTCAATAGATCCATTAATTTTATAAGTCTATAGGTGAGGTAGGTTTGGCCATGGGTTTGAATCCATGAGTCTCCTCTTGCATCTACAAAATTTGTGAGGAACAAACTACCCATTAAAATTATAAGCCCTCTAGCTCATATGCTTGCTCCACAAGTTGATCTAATTCAATATTATATTCATGTATTTATTTGTGTATTTCCTTGCTTCCATAACTCATTATTCCCATCCTTCAAATTTGACTTTGTTACACCCCAATTGTGTAATTACTATTTACTATTACTATATAGGGTAAATATGAATGTAAAGTGAATTCTGGAGATGAATAAATTGTGCTTGACCCAATGTGAATGTTATCTCATTTGATGTTATCTCGTTTGATGCTATTTCAAGGAAAAGAACTATATTTATGTGAATGGATGGTTATTGAATTATTACTCTAACTTTGGAAATGTTTATGTATACTGCATATGCTATGATCAATTGTCTGTCATGTGCATGTGTTAGTGGATGCAAGTATATGTTTCTTTCCTCTAGGCGGAGGGGAAGTATCACTCAAGAAAAGATCTTGGTTTTGTAATTGGTAAAAGTAAAATATTTGAGCATACACACACCACATTAGAATGATTGAGTTGAGTTAGTTTGTAGGTAGTTGGTAAGTCATCCTTAGTTGATGTGTTAGCATTAGTAGAGTCTTGTTTACTTTTGTGTGCATTTTTGGGTGATGTTTATCTATTCGAACTTTGGAGATCTTTCTTGTACTATTATGATTATATTGACAAGTGGGATGTACGTGGAGTATGTGTATATATATGCACATACATGTCAATGGGATCTAACAACGTGTATATGCACATGTATAGATGTACCACCCATAAACACTTATCAATATGATGGTAATTGTGAATGGCTATATGTGAATCGAATGTGAAAATATATGTGTGTGTGTGTGTGTAGTATATACATGTATCCATATGTATATGTGTATTGATATGCACATATGTTGACAAACGGAAATGCTCATACAAATGCATCAATATAGATATACCTACATACACGTGTACATAGAGGCATATACTTTTATACACACACACACACATATATGCATACATTTAATATAATGTGTTTATTATATACTACCTTGTTTGTACTCTTTTGTATATATATGGCTATATGTGAACATATATATATTTGTGTGTGTGTAGTCTATACATGTATCCATATGTATATGTGTATTGATACACATGTATGTTGACGGATGGACATGCTCATATAGATGCATCGATATAGATATACCTACATATACGTGTACATAGAGGCATATACTTTTATACACAAAAACACACACACACACACACACACACATATATATATATATGCATACTGTTGGAAAATATGCCTCAATCTCACAGGCTGAAACCTCTGAGAAAGCATGCTTGTTGTGACACTCAAGTTGTCTGGCCGACTAGAAGTTGTAACCTTGTGTTTTGCTCATGTCACCAAGACAATGTCTTGCCGACTAGTGATGTTGCTATGACTTGTGGCCTTCACTATAACCTTCTACCGAGTGGAGACCTCTGGTCGATAGTTGGTGGCTATTGGATATCGGTGTGACTCTGGGTGACAAGCGGTGTTAGGGAGAGTCTTGGACAGTCAGTATGTCTCATATCGACAAGGGAAGTCTTGCCGATAGATATACACCTGTGGTCGTTGGTGTAACTCAAGGGTCTCAGAGAGAAGTCTCGATGACGATAGGAAGTCTTGCCGATATCAACATGACCTTCAGTCTGTCTGGCCGATGAAGAAATCGGTTTGACTTGTTCCTATTGGTATGATCTCTTGGCGACCGGGAGATGTCTTAGCGACAATGTTAGGGATCATCGGTGTAACACTAAGGCTTTGTTATGAAGTCTAGGCGAAAGCTAATGTCTTGCCAACAGGGGACACATCCAAACATTCTTCAGTGTAACTCAAAGCGATCGGAGAAACCTCTTAGCGATGGTGAATGTCTTGTCGATAGCCGATGGCTATCGAGGTAACTCTTGGTCCCAGGAAGACGTCTTAGCGAATGTTGAAGGTCTCACCGACAGGAACATCTTGTGGGATCTTCGGTATAACTCTTGGTGACAGATGAAGCTTTCGGGATAAGTCATAGAGCTTGGTGAGAAGTCTTAGCGAGAGCTACATATCTCGCCAACATTGTTTTATGTTGGAGTCTTTGGGGTAACATATGGAGATCGATATGTTCTCTTAGCGAAGGGCAATGTCTTGGCGACGGGTGAGAACTTTGGGGTAACCTTTATGTCTTGGAGAAAACTCTCAGCGAAAGATGTGAGTCTTGCCGACTTCTACTTGGCACTCGGTATGTTTGGGGATTTCGGTAGAGCCTTGAGTGACTCGCTATGATCTTCTGGCGAATGCGATAGGTCTAGGTGATTGCTTGATGACTCGATGTAACTCATGGAGCTCGATAGAACATCTTAGCAATAACAGAGTCTCTTGGCGACATTGATATGAAGTCTATGTGGCATTGGCAAGACACTGTTAGTGTCTCACTGAGATTCCAGTACATTGCAAATGCTATTGACCGAGTGAAAACTATCTGACGTGGTGAGATATGGACAAATCAGAGAAAGCAAAATGTGAATCATTTCTAACCTAGATGATTTGACAATTGTGATCCGATAGTTGGAAACAAACCGTTTCATAGAGCCGAAGTCGAAGAGAAGGAAAATTAGAGCAAATAGTGAGAAGACTAGTTGGCTAGCTAGAAGGCTGAGGCCATGAGGCCGAAACAGAGAAAGTGAGAGGCAGTGTTATGTTGCCTATTTCTCTCCTGATCAAGGATTGAATTCCATGGTTGATCTCTCATGTTGATTAGTACTGTATACTGTGTGAGGGTATTGCAATAGTACAAAGATTGTTTGGTTTGAGAGGTTGATCAGGAAATGTATAGAGGGAGAGTTGATTACCAGATAGTATCCAAAATGAACAAGATGAATCTCTAAAGAGGCTATGAGCCTGAATTTGTATTGTAACCATTCTGTTGCTGAATAATACAATGGCTTGATCTTTGGAGTGTGGGGTTTTTATCCGAAAGGATTTTCCCCATGTAAATCTTTGTGTTCTAGTTTTTTGTTTTCATCTTTCATGTTTGCTAGTTCGTATAGTAGAATCTGTTAATGCTTGCTATTGAATTTACATGTGTTTCTCTCAGATGTATCAATGTAGGAAATGAACTGTGTTTGTTCCGCATTTGGACATAGTTTTTCATGTCTTTGAGGCAAACTAATAGAAATGAAAGTTACTGAAGGCACTACTGTATGGAGTTTTTATAAGATGTGCTCCTAGATTTCCTTACAAGTGGTATTAGAGCCTTCTTCTGGTTGTTTGGTTCTGGATATTTCTCCTGTGAAGATTTCTTAGCTTGATAGGCTGGAAGAAATCTGGAAGAATGGACTGATGTATTGATCCTTTGATGAGTGGAAGCCTTGTGGTATTCTAAGACAACATGCAGCTTGAAGGATGGTTAAGATGGAAAAGGGAGTTGATCATGTTCTAATCTATGTCTCCTAGCTGGTAGACGTATAACCTTGGAGTATGAGGTGGATTTTCCTACTTTGTGGCTGTGTAGCAGTAAAGCTTTCATATTGGTGTCTGTGTGATAGGCTCCTGGGTGATATGGAGAAGCCTAGATTGTTTCTCAATCATGGAAGAGAGTGCTTATGTTAGGTGGTGGTTCCTGGTGTTGGAAGACACTATTTCCTATTAACCTCAAATGCTTGAAGGCTATGAAGTTAATCATTAGATGATTTGCAAGCTTCTGAAATAGCCTTTCTCTCTTTCTTGGATGCATGTACATGGTGGTGGTTTAAAGTTGGCCTGAAAGGGGCCTGGATTCTCTTGAACTGCTGGTTTCTTTCTAAGGATGATTTGTACTTGCATGGCTCTATGGTTTTGCAGGTTTTACACGGTTAAGCAAAACTTGTGATCATGTGGAGTTGTTGTTAAGCTATTGTCTAGAAACTGACCTTTTGGGGTGTTGCTGGATGAGATAGTTGTAGGTTTGCATGCATGCTTGGTGCATGGTTTTGAGTAGGTATGACTCTTTCTCTGCATGGGAGTGTTGGTAAGTGTTTTGTCACTCAGCATTCTTGTGGTAATGCTTGTGGGTTCCTTGATTATGGTGCTCGTTGTGGACATGATTGGAAAATCAGATTTGGCATGATTTGATGTTTGAGTCATGTTGTCTATGTGGTTATTCTCTTTGATATCTCAGTGTTGTAGTTTTCAATGTGATAATGGTTTTGCATGTTTGATGTTTGTGATCTACGAGTTATGTAATTGATGGATTAGCTACCCATTGGCTGTAGTGAGATAACTTGGATGTGGACTGTCTTTATCCATGAGGTTGATTCATTGATGGTGCAGATTTGTTAGCTGGCCTTGTCTGTGGTCACTTGTGCATTGGTGTGATTGCTTTGAGATGAGAGGATGGATATATTAGAGTACTTGAATAGTCAATTATGGGAACTTGAAACAGTTGGTCATGATGCTTGGAAAGCTCAGGTGTCAGGTTTCAGTGGGAGCTCTAGCAGTGACTGTGGATTCATCACATGGTGGTGAATGGTCTTCTTTAGTGTTGTAGAAGGGTTCTTTTGATTTTGCATGGAAATTATTTGAAGATGTGCAACATCTTGGAACCATGGAGGATGCTTGGAATCTTTGGCTAAGGTGTTGGTGGTGCTTGACAGGTGATGTTGTTCTTAAGTCTATTTGCATTATGTCATGGTATACTCTTGCTTGTACACTGGAGTTTTTTGGCATTGTGCATTGTACTTGAGACAATGGTAGAGTCACTTGAAGTATGGTATTTCCTATGGGGATGTGTAGATCATGGTATCATGATAAGTTCCTGATTTAGATGATTGGAGCTTTGATAGTGATCTAGTAATTCTTTGTGTATTGAGTTCCTTGATTACTTGCTTGATACTTCATGATAGTGCAGTAATGCAGATGGAGTTTAGCATGAGATGATCGGTTGCTAGTACTCATGGATACATGAAGAATAAGGTGAGGTTGTCTTTCTCTTATGAGAGATGTGTTCCTACTTGTTACTCTTGTTAAAGTTTATTAGCAGAAAGTCTGAGAAGCCTACACCTAGGTTGAGCGTGAGTTCAATAAGAGACCTATGAGGAGATTGCTCTTGCATTAATTATGATGGCTTATATCTATTGAAGGAGTATTCTTGTTCCCACTCTTGGTCTACTTGGCAGTTTATCTGAGAGGTATTTGGTTCATCATATCTTTCAAATGTATTTAAGCTCACTTTCATGATATGGATCTTGAATTACTGTTTAACTTTTGGTTCTAGAGGATTCATATTGGAAGTTGTAAAGTTTGTTTTATCTCCTTGAGCTTTTGTGTTGTCATTTACTGATGAGAATTGGTAGGAGATGATGTATGGGCTAATTTCCTGAAATGGGAAATGTTTTAGCTTGATCTTCTTTAAGAAGCTTACATCCATATTGATTACATAATATTAGAAGTTGGTTTGATCTTGGTGAATTGAATGGATGGATGTTGTTAAGGCTTTCTTTTGGGATGTGAAGAAGATCATTCTTGACAAAGTTGGCTGTTAGAAGTGTATGTAGGAGGATGTTCTATAGGAAGATGATGTGCAGAGTTTCTCTCTGTGACCTTGAAGGTTTGTGGTGAGAGAAATGTTTCTTGTGGCAGGTTGTTGCAGGTTGTGCATATCATTGGGGATTTTTCCTTGGTACTATAGGGTTACATTTTCTTTATGCTGGTATTGGTAGGCTTGTGATGCCTTCTGATCTTTTAGATTTGGATTTATCAGGCAATGGGAGTTCCTGTATGTGTCTTGTCTTCTTCAACTGGTTGACACCAGAACTTGTATTTGCTGTTAATAGATTGGAAAAAGTTTACTAATGGTGATACCTATGAGATATGTGAGATTGGATAGTATAGCACAAGCTGTGGGTGCTATTTTCAGTCATGTGGGTTTATCAGTTGGATGGAAGCAGTCAGTCTGATTGTTGTTCTAATTGATGATGTTTTGTATCGTGTTTCTGGAGAATGACTTCACTGTTGTGTTTTTTTTGAAGCTTTGAAGTTAATATTGCTTCTGTATAGCGTTTGAGCACAGTGAAGTGATAGTAGTATCTTGTTGAAGATGTCACTGGGATCTTTTGCTTGTGTTCATTGGAATGGTGCTTATGCACCTTGGCGATGTATCTTTCTTCCACATGTGGAAGATGACAAGATTGTTGCTTGAATGGTGGACATCTTGGAAGTTGGAGCAGAGTTCTTGATAGAGCATGAGAGCATGTTGAAATCTATGTGGTTTCCTGGAGGGCTGTGATCGGTTGTTTTGTTGGACTGTGAGTTGCAGTTGGATGCTTGGTCTTTGATATAGATTGTCTAATGGACTGTTATCTGTCGAATCATGTTGATTGGGTGTCTTGAGTATTGCAGGGTTTGAACTGGTGGAACTAGTGTGTTCCTAGTTTCTGGCTATTTTGGAGGTGCCTGTGTGATCTTCGTCAAGTGGGAGATTGTTGGAAAATATGCCTCAATCTCACAGGCTGAAACCTATGAGAAAGCATGGTCACTGTGACACTCAAGTTGTCTGGCTGACTGGAAGTTGTAACCTTGTGTTTTGCTCATGTCGCCAAGACAATTCTTCTGTCTTGCTGACTAGTGATGTCGTTGTGACTTGTGGCCTTCGCTGTAACCTTCTGCTGAGTGGAGACCTTTGGTCGACGATTGGTGGCTATTGGATATCGGTGTGACTCTGGGCGACAAGCGTTGTCGGGGAGAGTCTTGGACAATCGGTATGTCTCATACCGATAAGGGAAGTCTTGCTGATAGATATACACCTGTGGTCATCAATGTAACTCAAGGGTCTCAGAGAGAAGTCTCGACGATGATAGGAAGTCTTGCCGATATTGACATGACCTTTGATCTATCTGGCCGATGAAGAAATTGGTTTGACTTGTTCCTATCGGTATGATCTCTTGGCGACTAGGAGATGTCTCAGCGATAGTGTTAGGGATCATCGGTGTAACACTAAGGCTTCGTTATGAAGTCTGGGCGAAAGCTAATGTCTTGCCAACAGGGGACACATCCAAACGTTCTTCAGTGTAATTCAAAGTGATCAAAGAAACCTCTTAGCGATGGTGAATGTCTTGCCGATAGCCGATGGCTATTAGGGTAACTCTTGGTCCTAAGAAGATGTCTTAGTGAATGTTGAAGGTCTCACCGACAAGAACATCTTGTGGGATCTTCGGTATAACTCTTGGCGACAGATGAAGCTTTCAGGATAAGTCATAGAGCTCGGTGAGAAGTCTTAGCGAGAGCTACATGTCTTGCTGACATTGTTTTATGTTGGAGTCTTTGGGGTAACATATGGGGATTGGTACGTTCTCTTAGCAAAGGGCAATGTCTTGGCGACGGGTGAACACTTCGGGGTAACCTTTATGTCTTGGAGAAAACTCTCAGCGAAAGATGTGAGTCTTTTTGACTTCTACTTGGCGCTCAGTATGTTTGGGGATTTCAGTAGAGCCTTGAGTGACTCGCTATGATCTTCTGGAAAATGCGATAGGTCTGGGAAACTGCTTGATGACTCGGTGTAACTCATGGAGCTCGATAGAACATCTTAGCAATAACAGAGTCTCTTGGTGACATCGATATGAAGTCTATGTGGCATCGGTGAGACACTGTTAGTGTCTCACTGAGATGCCAGTACATTGCGAACACTATTGAACAAGTGAAGACTATTTGACATGGTGAGATATGGACAAATAAAAGAAAGTAGAATGTGAATCATTTCTGACCTAGATGATTCAACAGTTGTGATCCGATAGTTGGAAACAAACTGTTTCATAGAGCCGAAGTCAAAGAGAAGGAAAATTAGAACGAACAGTGAGAAGACTAGTTGGCTGGCTAAAAGGCTAAGGCCATGAGGCCAAAACAGAGAAAGTGAGAGGCAGTGTTATGTTGCCTATTTCTCTCCTGATCAAGGATTGAATGCCATGGTTGATCTCTCGTGTTGATCAATACTATATACTGTGTGAGGGTATTGCAACAATACGAAGATTGTTTGGTATGAGAGGTTGATCAGGAAATGTATAGAGGGAGAGTTGATTACCAGATGGTATCCAAAATGAACAAGATGAATCTTTGAAGAGGTTATGAGCCTAAATTTGTATTGTAACCATTTTGTTGCTGAATAATACAATGGCTCGATCTTTGGAGTGTGGGGTTTTTATCTGAAAGGATTTTCCCCATGTAAATCTTTGTGTTCTAGTTTTCTATTTTCATCTTTCATGTCTGCTGGTTCGTATAGTAGAATTTGTTAATGCTTGCTATTGAATTTACATGTGTTTCTCTCAGATGGATCAATGTAGGAAATGAACTGTGTCTGTTCCGCATTTGGACATAGTTGTTCGTGTCTTTGAGGTAACCTAATAGAAATGAAAGTTACCGAAGGCACTACTGTATGAATTTTTTTATTAGATGTGCTCCTAGATTTCCTTACACATACATTCAATATAATGTGTTTATTATGTACTATCTTGTTTGTACTCTTATATATATATATACATATATAAATATATATTAATGGTTATATATATATACATATATATAAATACATGATGGTATTTAAATATACATATATGTATATAATATATGTATTATATATAATAATATATATTTAACATATTATATATATTAATAGAAATCGACTATCACTTACCATGGTAGAAGCTGAAGGTTGACTATTGTCGATAATGACTATGATATTCGAGGTCGACTATAGTCATTTGAGACTATGATATTGGAGGCTGATAGAATAGCTTATGACTATTTTGTGAAGCCGATTCTCACTCTTTCTACCACATGATATGAAACATATGAAAATGCATTTTGTGTTGTTGTCATATATCGATACAAGCTTGGACTTGGTTGACACCTTTGATAGAGATCAACTTTGACTTAGTAAACATTTCTGCCATGTTTAATATATCTATTGGAGACTTTGTCAAGTGTATTTATCATCTTAAACTGACTCATCTCTTATGCAATTTGATAGTGCTTGGTGTTATGTTTTGAAGTTGACTGTTTCTGATGGTAATTACACCAAACAAGGAGTGTGGATAAATTTGGCGCCACCTCTGGAAACCAAATTGTTTTATATGTATATTTCATAAGATAATTCGAATTGAGCATATGCAGATTGAATAAGTCTGTGATTACTATTAGTATTACAATCGACTTGTAGGTGGTTTTTGCTAAGTATGAACTTAGGAGGTCACCACCTTTCTATTGTGTTTCATGTGTTTCTTTGCACAAAGCTTGCTATCCATTAACATGCCTAAACTGTAGGTTATGAGGTTACCAAGTTTCTGTATAAATAGCTGAGCCATTTCATTTGGAAGGGATGCATTCTCTCACAAGATTACATATCTTTCACATTCTCTCACAAGATTGCATATCTTTTGCATTCTTCTTACTAGTCATTATACTGCATTATTTCCAACCATACTCTATTTTAAATTGAGAGAGAGAAAGGGAGAGAGTTATATTTAGTTTGTGAGGAAGTTGTTTTTGAGAGGATTAAGCTATCAACTTGAGAGATAGAGTTTCTTTGTGACATTCTTAAGGAGTTGATTATCAGGCTTGCTACTATTGGAAAGGGCTGCATTATTTCCATTTGTTTGGATAAGCGATAACAGGCATGGGGATCTCTTCTTCTTTGTTATTTTACTTTTGAATGATGAGTCTTGCATGTATGGTTGAGTTGTCTTTTCCAGTGTGTGCATTAGAGAAATTAGAGTGTCTTGAAAGGGAAATTGAAGCTTTTATCATGTTTTCATGATGTGCTTTTAAGTACTCCATAATAAGAGATGGGTGTTTATCATAGGTACTATATATTAGGTATGTTTGAACATGAAAGGAACTTGTGATACACTTAGCTAATTTAAATGATTTAAGTAGGAAAGCTTGTGTTTACTCCTAGGATAGACAATACAAAATGGGAGGGAGTATGTGTACTTACTTGTTAAGTAGGTTTATTCCAAGTAGATTAAAATGGTGATAGGTTATCTTTGTGATGATAGATTATCCATTGAAGGAAATAGCTATACGTAGTTTTAGATGGCCTTAAGTCAAATTGGCCTTGAGTAGTGTATGTGATAGATGACCTTCAATAGGAATACTGAATGTAACACTTTGGAAAAAGTAGTGGGAATGTCCGAGGCTCCACTGTAGATAGTGGGAATGTCGAGACTCCACTATCCATTCATCGTGATCCAGTACTACATGCTAGTCCAAGATTGTGGGATTACAAGTTCTATTTATGTAGGACACAACACTATGCTCAGTTAGTTGTCATTTTCGGTTACTCTACCAATCTCTTTTTCAAAGGGAAGGGTCGTCTATTGAATGATAGATGTGTGGGGGACCGCATTAAGAGTCCGTGGTTGGCAGAAAAGTTCCTGAGTGATGCTTCTCCTCCACAGTAGGCAAAAAAAGAAACAAGATTTGAAAGGAAGGATCCTGGACCGTCTTACAACTATTTGTTCTAAAGCTCATTGAGCTATGTATGTAAATGTATGCATTCTTGTATTGATGTAACTTGTGACTTGTTGAAATGAAAAGGAATCCTTATTGTATTATGCTATGCATCTTTGTTCGTATATTCTCAATAAAGAAAATATTATATTTATTGAATGGCTTGTTACATAGTTTATTACTCGTAAGGTGAAAAATTAGAAATTTTTACTTCATTGGAGGGTTAGTATGTTACAAAAATTTCGAGTTATCAATTATTCTCCCACTTCTCCCCTATCAAAAATCTATTGCAACTAGTACTTACCCAATATGAAGCATAGGGAGGTTAGGCCACTATCTATATAAGGTAGGGGCATTTAGTTCCATTGGTATTTAGTTTTTCTTGGGATTCTTTTTGAAACATGAATAGACACTCATGATAGTTCCCACAACTCTTAATTTTTTTTTTACACCAATTTTTGAGAGAAGAATAAAGCATGCCCTAGAAATTTCTTGTTTATTTTTAAATTGTATATTATGGCTCAAACTATATAATTTTATGCATTTAAATCTAGATTATTATGGTGCATTATATTCTCATTAACAAATTTTTGAGTTTTGTTTCCCATTTTATGCAAGTGATATATTAAATCTTCTATTAGGGTAAGTACTACACCAAGATGGTTCCCAAAAAAGGGGCTTAAGTGGCCACACTTTTTTTTTTTCTTTTCTGAAATCAGGAAATACTGACCTTGGACATGAAATTGAGGATACTTACACTCAAAATTTTGAGATGGAACAAAAGAAGGATTCAAGTGATCCAAGTCTACTTTCTAAAATACTAATTTATTTTGAAAATGGTTGAGAT
>VDFB02000007.1:40090926-40284885 GCA_007258455.2 Sequoia sempervirens | reverse complement strand
GGGAAGGAAAAATGCATTGAATGCCACATGGCTCAAGGAAAAGGACATGTAAGATGGAGTAAATGCCTTGTTAGATGTACATGTCAACTTGGATTTTTGAATTCAAGCTTGAAGAATATTCCAAAAGATGCCTTGTTGAGGAAAATAGAGATTTAATAAATCAATTAAATCTATTTTCATGTGCAAGTGGTAAATGCTAGAGGATGGGACATGATAAGAAATTAAATTAATCAAGGTTAATTAATTTAATGAAGGAGATTAGATGATGTGACAAATTTGACTTAGGTTTGTGGATTTATTTAAATCAAGTATGAGAAGAATGTGGTAAGAGATTAATTAAATAAAGATTTTGATTTATTTAATTAAAAGAGATGATTGTTAGATTAAACTAAATAAGGTTTTAATTTATTTAATTTAATAGATAAAATTTAGAGATTTAATTAAATAAATTTTACTATTTAATTAAATGGGGATAATTAGATCAGATGATTGATTTAATTATCGAGAAGAGGCGAATTAATTAGATAAAATGATTTATTTAATTAAGGGAAGGAAATTGATGAATTTAATCAAATAAGGAAATTTGATTAAATGTTTAGACCGAGGGATGATTTAGGATGAAACGATGTTAGTAGTCAGGATCAGATGCACAATGTCAATCAATACATTTTACGTGTCTATATTTTTCCCCTCTTTGAAGCAATGCACTTGTTGCGTTGGTTCAAAGAATAAACGATCTTTATCAAAGCCAAAAAAAATTGTTATTTAAAATCTTGCCCCATTGCTTCCTGGTGAGAGAAATCATGCCAATATATTACCCCCTCGAGAGATTGGATGAAAATTTCAATTTTTGGGTGATCTCACAAAAAAGGGGACAAGGTGCCCGACAGGTCTGAAAAGGCTCCAGGAGGCCAAAAACGTGTCTAAATGCCATAAAATGATGTAAAACAGGCCTCAACTAGACAAAAATAGGTTCAAGTGTCCAAAACCTTAGCAGGATAGCCAATTAGGGTGAAAAAACCCTAATTTTCAAGCTTAAAAGGGGTCTAAGGGGTCACTTTCAATTCATTTTTACACAACCATCTACCAACCCTAAGATTTGAGCTTTGACCTCCTGACGATATGGCACAATGACAGCTTCCGATGCACATTTCCAACCGAGTCCGTACGTACCAGCTTCCCCCAACATTGGGGCATCGGTAAGTGATCCTTACTTGAGCTCTGTTTTTCATTTTTTAACGCTCATTTAATGCTTTCAAAGTCAGTCCTTCTGTAGCGACACTATATAGCGCCATTCATAAATCAAACTGCATCGCTCGATGTCAAATTGCACCATGGTAGTGGAGTTTGGAGTTTGAAAATAAACTCCAAACTCTGACGTTGAGCTCATGGCCGACGGGGTGATTTGAAAACTGCAACATGATGGTCCTGTATCTTTTCAAAGTGTGTCACTAGGAAGGAAAGTGCACCGCGGCAGTGTGCTTTCAGCCTTTTGTGCCCAAAAATTAAACTGTGATGCCTTCACTGATTACAATGTTGGAGTGGTTACTTGGATGCCCAACAAAGAGTTTTTCCAAATTTTTAACATGATGAGCCTTCTTGATGTAGGATGCGGTGAGGGAGATCTACTCCAGAGAGCACAGGTCACGGGATCTATTCCGTTACTTGCGGGACTTGAGTGACAGGGATCAGCATCGACTATGGGACATGGGGCTATGGTAAATTTCCTATGCAGCGCCCATTTGCACCCACCTAGGGATGATGTTAGCGCTTGTTGAGAGATGGCACAACAAGACTTCCTCCTTCCACCTTCCCACTGGCAATGCCACCGTCACCTTAAAGGACATTTCGAACATTTTGAGATTGCCGATTCATGGTTGATGGGTCATTTTTTATATGGATGAGGGGAAAAATTCCTGTCATAGGTCCTAGGCATGGAGGACATCATTATTTGTGAGGGGCAGATCAAGCTCAAGTGACATAGGGCCCTGGTACCTCCCTTTAGCTTGGTTGTTGCAGCTATTATTTTTGGGTCTTGTTGCCCCAGATAGACGAGGTTGGTACTTCAGTCCCGATTGGGGACTCTGTTGGGAGCACATGGTTCACGACAGACCTATCTATTTTGCTTGGGGGCCAATGCTTTTTGCATCTTTATACAAGGATCTTCACAAGTACGTCTACCTCGATGACAGAGCACTCGAAGCAGGTGTGACACTTCTCCACATATGGGCATTGGAGTACATTGCTGTCCTTCAGCCATGGATTGTTACAGTTCTGATGATGCTAGACGATCCCCTCGTATGGTGCTATAGAGGTGGTGTTTCCTTTACACACACAAGCGAGCATGGGATCCCCTACTAGAGGAGGGTCCTAAACGAGATGTAGGTATTCACATGGCAACCATACCTTGGTTGGCCCAGATGGGCCAGTGATGCAAATCAACTATTTTAGGCCTGCTAGGACCGCTTCATGCAGGGGCAAGAGCACACAATGATTGAGAGATATTTGCCCGGGCACGTGCAACGTCAATTTGGTGAGCCCCAAGATCGGCCAGATGACAATTATGTGGCTGTCTTTGCTTGCACCATGTCATAGGTTTCATAGGGGTGATACATTCTTACCTCGGAGGCCGTGGACAATTTCAGACAGTTGGTGGCTCGACCTTGGGCTTACGATCAAGGGCTTGTAGATCTAGGTGTGACACAGGCATATTGGGATTGGTTTCAGCCTCCTCTATGTTTGAAAATTGTAGGGGCAGTCCTCGATCGATAGAGAATGAGAGGCAGAGGGGGAGGATGAGGGGTGAGGGATGGTGCACGACATGAGCAGCCTGCCGGGCCTCCAGTTCAACCAGATGTATAGATGCAAGATCAACAGGAGATGCTGGTAGGTGTACCACCACAGGTTGAGGATCAGCCTCAAGTACAACCTCCATGAGAACAACCAATAGTGCAGCCAATAGGGCAGGTGGATCCCCGAGATGCATTGATTGCGTAGTTGCAGGCCCAAGTCTAGACCATGACAGCTGAGAGGGATTAGGATAGGACTGAGAGAGATTAGCTTAGGGCTGAGAGGGATCAGGCCATATAATAGAGATAGGCCGCAGAGCTATAGGAAGCTACAGAGCTAGGTCGAAGACATCAGTTGGAGAGCATGGCAGCCTCCTCTCAAATTATAGTGTTCGTTCGGTCCTACAGGGATGTCATCTAAGAGGCCGAGGATTATCGGATGCATTATCATGAGGCCGTACCTAGAGTAACATGGGTCCCAGAGTACTCGCAGCGGACTAGCCACAGACCAGCAGAGGGTCATGGTGATAGGGGCGATGGCAGCATACTGGGGGGTAGACCTTGATATAGATGATACATTTTGTGCCTTATGGGATCCTTTTTGATAACACGATGGGCCTTTTTGTACTGATTGACATATATGTATAGTGATCCGATTATTTTGTACTATGACAATTACATTATTGATGATATATATATGAGCTGATGATGATTTTGATGTGATGTGATGCGTATCATTTATTTATGCATGGATGATTTTATTTCTATATGTTGTGCAATGATGTTTATGATGTTATATGATGTATTTATGGATGCATTTATTTCTGATGATGTATGCATTATGATTATGACTAACAGATCTATATTATGTTGACGTATGATATGCATATGTATTTATGTGATGCAAAATGATATGATATGTAATATGCAATATGCAATATGCAAAATGATATGGAAATGATCTATGTTGTACACCTGATATGATATGAATCCTACTTATATATGAAATGATTATGGATGGATGTACGCTTTGCATGTAATGAATTTTTATGTTTCTATTTATGCTGATTTTTGTGATGCTATTTATGAGATGATATGGATGATTAGTGGACAATATAATGAAATGTTGATGCAATGGTCATGTTTTATATAATGTGTATTGATGATGCAAATGAGATGGTTTTTTAAGATGCTTAGAATAACAAATATTATCCTAAACATGTTAAATATATGTAATGTATGTGATGCATTTACTGTGATGTGCTATATGCAATAATATGATGATGTTTTATGCAAAAATGAACGTAATGTGTGAGATAACCTTATGATGTTATGCAAGTATGTATGCAATGGATTATCTATAATGCTTATGTACCTATTATGTATGATTATGTAGTAGGTAATGCGAAATGGTTATGAAATGTTAATGCAATTGAATGTTATATGATGATTGATGTGATGAATGCAATGTGATGCAAAAAATGGATGCAATGTAATGAAAATGGATGTGCTTATCTACGAAGAATGCTTATAATAACATGTTTATATGATCATGGAAATGTAATGCCTATGTTTCCTATATGATATGTTTATGCAATATGCTAATGATCTGTGGATGTAGGATCGATGACGATGACTGAAAGAGAGGGAGTCATTTCAACAAGACACAAGATGATGAAAATGCAAATGATGATGATTGCTTGCCAAGGAATTGGGATTTTCAAAGGGCCAATTTTCTTATGTTTGATAACACACGTGGTGCAATGCATCAAGGTATAGAAAACTAGGATGGTGTTGTACCTAGTGTGATGGACTTTGACTTGACAAATAGATAGGAGTATCCTTGTTCACACCTAACATACGAAAACCTTGCTAGGATGCACTTTAGAAGTTTCAAACATCTCAGACCAAAACATGGAAAGGTATAACCAATTAGTGTAATAGTCAACAAGCTATCCAAAACACCTTCCATACATACCTAACAAAGCAAGTATTCACCAAGGTTATATTACAAGAACGTCCAACAAGCACAATAGACAAAAGATAATGATCATTGCCCCATTCCTATTTCTCTAAATCCTCTTGTTCGGATATCATCGAGGAGTCCTTGGAATGAGCACAATAAGATAAATCAAAAGGATAAAGACAAAGTAAACAAACAAGCTGATGTTCTTCAATACCGCTAACCAAAAGGGGGTGTGATTTTTAAGGATAAGAACCGAAACTATTTCCAAAAGATAATGCCCATTGTAGGAAGGATTCATCCTAGGACATGTTAGTGGATGAAAGCACATCATTTAATTTATCCAAAGCATTCTTTCAAATGATTGATATGGGACCAATTGGATGATAGGTTATCGACACAAAGAGTTGACCAACTTGTTTACTCACTGACTTAGACCTAAGACTTGGTGATTTGAGTTTTCACTTTCAGCCTGCTAGACTTGTTTTTGATTGTCTTACCAAAGATTGAGGATGACGATTGTTTATTATGAGTGATGTTATTGTAAGTGAAAGCGAGATGAGATAGATTAATTTTTTGAAATATTTGGATGTTTTTGATCTTTTTGAGATGTTTATGAGGTTATTTTTGGTATTTTAGGGATTTTGCAAATGTTTTGATTTTTGATTTTTCAATGTTTTGGGGTTTTCTGAGATTTTGACCAAGAGACTAACCTAAAGACCTATCCTAGGGGCCTCGGGGGATGATAAACAAATTAACCTTGCCTACATTATACACACAGAGACCATGCAGTTTGACTAATGACTTGATTGATTTACAAATGATGATATACATGATGAGATGTCAATTTATTGTGATGAACTCCTAAAGGACTGACCTAAGTGTCTCAAGGGATGATCAAATATCAACCTTGCCTACGTTCAAGGCTCAGAGACGCATAGTTCGACAAGACGACTTTGTTTTTTCAACTTTTTGACCTGTTTTGGGATTTTTGATTTTTTTTTTTTTGGATTTTCTGATTTTCTATTTTAAGGACTTTAAGAACATACACGAATTCAGTATGATAAGAACATGCCCCTAGCGTGATGCAATAGACTACTCTGATAAAGGTAGGACAAGTTGACCTTGAGGATGGGTTGAGTAGTACTAGGAGGGATCATGATGTGAAAATATGACCAAGCTATGGTGCGATGCGGGTGGATGAGTGATGGATGGAGATCTGAGTGCGATGGATGATGGAAATGTAATGGATGGATGATACATAACAAGTCGTAAAGATCCTAGTGGATGGAAAGCGCTTATTTACACAAGGCACCTATTTGCCAGGTTTTCACCAAGGTACTTTCCCAAAGTGCCACCGAAGTGGTTTTCACTAGAGGACGATTTTTCTCTTTACTATTTTTTTATCCTTTTTCAGATTTTTTAGATTTTTTGCTTTTTTATTTTTTTTGTTGTCACCAATATGCTCTGTTTGCTAGGTTTTCACCAAGGTAACCATTTTTTCATGACATTTTTATGATTTTTTGGTTCTATACCTTGAAATATTTAGGCATAAAACTTTTTGAGGTGAGAGCTATTCATGGGCTCTTGCAGAGGCCCCTTCGTGTTGATAACTGATATGCCCCCGACTTGTAACTTTCTATGATAACGAATGGTCCTAACTAATTAGATTCAAATTTTCCTTTGCTGCTTGGGTTTAGGGCTTTCTTCTGATTCTCCTTCAATACCAGTTTTCTGACTTGGAAAGTCTTGCTTTTGATTTTCTTATTATAGCTCCCTTTGAGTCTCTTCTGATAGACTTGAAAATGATTCTAAGCATCTATACGTCACTCGTCCAGTAGCTCCAACTCATTCAATCTTGATACTCGATACTCTTTATCCGTGATGGGGTTTTGCAGTGAAATCCTGAGCAATGGGAGCTTGATCTCAATGGGGAGTACTGTTTTTGATCCATAGACCAGGGAGAAGGGGGTGGCGCTGATAGGTGTGTGGATGCTGGTTTGATAGGCCCAGAGGGTGGGATTAAGCTACAAATGCCCGTCACGACCTGCGTCATTGATTTTTTTCTTGAGGATTTTCAAAATGGTTTTATTTGTAGATTCTTCTTGTCCATTTCCTTGGGGATAGTATGGGGTGGAGAAGTGATGTTGGATTTTGATTTTTTTACATAAGTCACATACCTCCTGATTCTTAAATGGTGTCCTATTATTTGAGATAATGGCTTGTGGAACACCATAGCGGCAAATGAGATAGTTCAGGATGAACTTTGATATTTGCTTCCCAGTTATGTACGTCATGGGTATGGCTTCCACCCACTTAGTAAAGTACTCCATGGCAGTTATGATAAATTTGTGGCCGTTAGATGAGGTGGGTGTGATTTTTCCAATGAGATCGAGTCCCCACTATGAAAAGGGCCATGGTGTGACAATAGGATGAAGCTCTTGAGCTGCAGCATGGATGAGGTCCCCATGTTGCTAACATTGTAGACACCTTCTGGCATAGTCATGTGCTTCTCTTTCCATTGTGGTCCAATAATACCCCATCCTCAGCAGTTTCTTGGCTATGGTCATTCCACTCAAGTGTGAACCATAGATACCATTGTGTACTTTAGTTAGAGCGGTTAATGCCTCCTCAACGTTTAAACAGTGTAGTAGGGTTCCTTCTATGCTCCTACGATATAGGGTATCTCCTAGGATGATGAATCTGGATGCCTTTTTTACAAAGGTTCATTTTAGGTTTGAAGGTAAGTCGGTGGGTATGACTCCTATTCGAAGGTATGTGTAAATGTCGTGGTACCAAGGATCACTGGGACCAATGATTTCGCACACGAATTCTGATTCTGGTACCTCGAATGCAGGTACGAGAAGCTGCTCTATCAGGAATTCATATTTTGGAACGTTGTGGGGGATATCCAGTAAGGATCCAATTGTTGCCATGGCATCTGCTGCTCTGTTGTTGGTTCTAGGAATCTGCTCAAATGTTATTTCAATGAAGGATTCTTTAAGACTCTCCACCAATTTCTTGTATGGAGTGAGCTTTTCATCCTTGGTCTGGTATTCATCATTCACTTGATTTATTATTAATTGGGAGTCTCTGTATACTCTGAGAGCTATAACGTTCCACTACACTGCTATTCTGAGACCTATGGTTAAAGCCTCATATTCTGCAATGTTATTGGTGCAGGGGAACACCAGTTTGTAGGACCTTGTTATGCAATCCCCTTGTGGGGTGATAAAGAAGATGCCAGCTTCTGATCCATGCTATGTGAATGAGCCATCAAATTATAGTTTCCAGTGGTCAGCTATGTTGAGACTGGAAATAGATTCATCTGGAAACTCTAAGACCAGAGAATTCTCTGAATAGATTGGTGCTTCTACAAGTTGATCTATGATGACTTGGCCTTTGATTGCTTTCTGCTCCACATATTCGATATCATATTTTGTGTGCCAACATGTAATGTTTGAATTTTTGTGATGCAAACACTACTACTAGGCATGCTTTCTTAATGAATGAATAGTTTAGCTCATGCCCCACCATTGTTCTGCTGATGTAATAGATAGCCCTTTCTATTCCATTTTCATCATGCTGAGCTAAGAGAACTCCAAGGGCTGCTGCTATTGCTGATACATAGAGAATCAATGGTTTTCTTGGGATTGGTGGCATTAAGAATGGTGGTTTCAATAGATATTCTTTGATTTTATTGAATGCCTCTTCACACTTGGTATCCCATTTGTATGCTACTCCTTTGTGGAGTAGGCTAGAGTATGGGTTTTGTTTTTCGGGCAATTGTGCTATGAATCTTCGAAAGGATTGGAGCCTGCCTTGGAGACCTCTCACTTTCTTTAATTTTTTTGGTGCCTCCATCTCGAGGATTGCTTTTACCTTTACTGGATCTACCTCGATACCTCTCATTGACACTATATATCCTAGAAATTTTCCTGATTGTAAGTCGAAGATGCACTTCTTTGGGTTTAATCTGACCTTGTAGTCCTCCAGCCTATGAAAAATGGCACTAAGGGTTGCTATGTGATCTTTTCTCTTTCTATATTTGTCTAAAATATCATCAACATAATCTTCAACCATCTTATGGATCATGTCCTAGAATATCAATGTCATGGCCCTTTGGTATGTTGCTCCTATGTTCTTTAAGCCGAATGGCATCATATTCCAACAATAAGTCCCCCATGGACAAGTGAAAGCCGTCTTATGTTGGTCCTCTTTAGCTATCATAATCTGATTATACCCTGAAAATCCATCCATTAGTGAAAACATTTCATGTCCAGCTATCATATCAACAATCATATCAATGTTTGGAAGCAGGAAGTCATCTTTTGGACATTCCTTATTCAAGTCTCTGAAGTCTGTAGATTCTAATATTCCCATTGGGTTTTGAGACAGGTACCTAGTTTGACACCCATTCTGGATAATCTATTAGTCGGATGAATCCTGCATCTAATAGCTTTTTTAGCTCCATTTTGACTAATAAGGCGATCTAAGGGTGCATTTTTTGAAGCTTTTTTTAACAGCCCTTGCTTCTAGATATATTTCTAAGTGGTGAACCACGGTCTCTGGATCAACTCCTGGCATGTCAATATAGCTCCATGCAAAATTTATCTATCTTTCTCTTAGGAAGGCTGCTAGGAGCTCTTGTTCCTCTGATAGTAATGACTCCGCGTAGAATGTGATGTGTGGGGTTTCTTCTGTTCCTAGATTGACCAGATTGCACCTACCAAGACTGTTGACTTTTCTTGATGAAGATCTCTGAAAGGAAGATTGAATCCCTCATCCTCGGGTGCCTCAAAGAGGCTTTCACCATTGGATGCATCCTTTCTTTTTACTTTTTTTTCTGGTTGGAGAGTTCCACAATGTGGTTTTCACTCAAGGACTTAGATATTATTCTTAATTTTTCACTTTTGTGACTGATGGATTCAATCGTTTCCCCATAATAGGCATGCATATCTAACTCGATTAGGAACCATACTTTGTGATCTCCATATGGAATTTTTTCCCGTAGTCCCATGAATTTTGAGAGCGCCTCATCATTTTTGAATGTATCAAGAACTGGTGGTCCTCATTGGTCGTAGTCGATGAGTTGGGGATATACTAGGCGGATTTCATGATTTGGTTGGTCTGATTCAAAATATAGGGTGGTAATCATGCAAAGAGTGGTATCCTCAAAAATCCTAGGTAAGTTGGTCATGGGATTCTCGTCATCACTACTACTACAGATGTTAGTTATATCAAATGTAAAGTTATCTATGACATGACCTGTCGATACTGGTAGGCGTAATTCTGCTGTGGTTGGATGAGGAGGATTATTAACCCTTCTAACTGGAGGAATTCAGCCACATATGGTTATACTCAGAGGGGTACATCCAAGGCCAAGATTTGTTATTGTTCGCTTCTCTGGAATGATAGGTGTTATAAGCCCATTGTCGTTTGTCCCAAGTCTTTGATTTCTATCATAGCCCATTGCAAGCATCATTTGTACACCCTTGCTTCTATCATCCATTGGTAAATTAGTTGTTGGTCTCTCATCTCGGTATAGCATATGAGATGGATCTACCTCAATGACTTCTTGGCCAAGATCTCCCCAACTTGTAAAGTTAGGGTAGTCTTCAAGAGACATTTGGGATGTGGAGGCTTCATTTATTTGTGGACGTCCCCGTTGTTGGAACTGTAAAATTTTGAATAATTTCAGAAGTTTTTCATACCCCTGAGTTTCCAAAATAATCATCACCATATGCAATAGGCCTCTTGTCATAACATTTTTCTCACATTTTTCCTATATTTGTCCCACAAAATCCATCTAGGTATGGAATAATTCACATCATAATCCATATCGGCATGAGGATATCATGGTCTCCCTGACCCATTTTGTACTTTTTCTAGTATACGTCTGTGTTGCCTATCGGAAAGACGTCTTTAATGTCATAGCGATTGGATTTCATCTACAGGAACTTATCGACAGGATATTATTCATTGTTTCAACGACAGAAGGATCCCCATCGGTGTGAGTGCCATCGTTGGAATGAAGTCATAGCGAAGTTGTTATGTCTTATCAATTAGGTCACGTGGATTCATTTCGGCCAAGCCAAAGGACTTTGAACTGAAGTCTTAGCGAATACATTATGTCTCATAGACTAGCGTGGAACGAACAAACACTTTGGCCCAACAAAAGGTATTAGCGATGAGGTCTTGGCGAGTTTGAATTGTCTTACCAACCAGAGCTTGATGACACACTCGGCCAAACAAATTATATTTGGTATGTGGTCTCACCGAATGGGTCATGTCTCACTGACCAATGTATGAGTAAGCTTATTGGCCAAGCTAAGCGGTATCGATGTAATGTCTCAGCGAATGCCTCCAGTCTCACCAACAGAGCATAAAGGAATTAATCAATAGTTTTTCGAATGAGGTTATGTAGTCTTGTCGACTTATTTGTCTCGCCAAAAGTGGTTTCATCGGCAAGAAAATCGATATGTCTCAACAACCAAAAAAATTATTACAAGGTATGTCTCGGTAAGACACAAGGTAACCGATATGATGTCTCCCTGACATCGGAATGTCACAGTGAAGCACATGGGATGAATGGACATTTGTCGGTGAGACTCAAAATATCAATGAGACGGCATAACATTATAGCGATGAAAAAAAGGATGAATTTTGGTGAAACATTTTCCTTCGGCATGACTATGGAATGTCTCAACGGATGTCTCAGTGAGTGTTTGGTGAGTATTAACAAAATCCCGAATGCAACTATTAGCCGACATGTGAATGCGAAGTGATATGTCTCTTCGGATGCAAATGTATAAATATTCATTTTCAAATGCAAGGAGAGACATTAGATGAAGAGATTAGACATACTATAGATAGATTAGAAATGGATCTAGTAGAATAAAATTCTCAGAATAGAGACTATGATGTATGATTTCAAAATGGAGAAATCAATGAAAATTAGTTGATGTGGCGGTTCATTTCTGGTGTCAATTTTCTGTTGTTCTTATTGAAAGTATCATTAAGTTGTCTCCAGGGTTGGCCTTTCTAGTTATTTAAATTGGTATAACAAGTTTATATTCAGTTTATTAATGCACATTTGTTGTATCTATGTGGTTAATTAACTGGTTCTTTCAAGGAGAGATTAAATCCTTTTAATTGATCACAGTAATCAAGGAAATTCATCTGGATCATTAAGAAGAACTTAGTAATCATAGTCTTGCATGTTTATACAAGTTATAAACGAAACATGTGCCAAAAAATTTGAGTGTTCTCCAAAAATAAGTTGCCCATTTCTATTTCATTTGACTCCGCATACCCAATAAGGTACTAGTCTCTGCATTTTTCACCATTTTTCACCATTCATTTTCTTTACATCTGTTAACTGAACATATTAGGTTTTAGTTTTAATATTGTATACAATTTACACCAAATTTTGTCCACTCTCATCTACCATTGTGGGAAAAACATTTCAAGAAAGATAATTACATTAAGTTTGCTTCATTCATATAGGTACACCCGCCTAGGTCTAGCAGCACCTAAAGAGTAGAAGGTCTAAAATATCTAACCTTGTCTGTTACCCTAAAACGTACCAAGAGATTGGCAGCCTCTTGAGGTTTTCCACCTACGTTTTCGAGAGCTAACACCCATGATCTAGGAGATTGTGGTAACTCTCCTACCATGAAATCATTTTTAGGGATTGTGTAGTTTCCACAAACATTATCTTGGATGATGACCTTAATGTAAGAGATGGTGGGAATGGCGGGATTGACGGGTGTCTCTGTCGCATAAGTGGATGCGAGAGTGGCGGGATTGATGTATGGTGTAGATGGGCCCTCATCATTTTTTGGTACTTGGGGGATTTTATAGTACTTTGCTTCAAGGCTTTTGCAATAGGAGAAGGCTTTGGGATCTCCATGGACGGTAACGTCTCGTCCTTCATGTGTAAATTTCACACATTGATGGAAAGTTGATTCTACTGGTTTTAATCGCATGAATCCAGGGGTGTCCTAGGAGGATGTTATATGGCAAGTCGAGGTCCAAGACCTGACAAGTGGTTTCCATAATAGCAGGCCTTACTTGAATAGGGAGTTTGATCATGCCTTGGGACACTCTTTCTTGATCATTATATGCTATTATTGTGATACCCTTTCCTTTGTTAATAGAATCCTCTAAGATTTTCAATTGTTTGATGAGGTTGAGAGAACATATATTCAAACCTGCACCTCCATCCACCAAGACCCTTTTGACTTTTTTTTTTGTACGATGAATTCTAAGTGAAGCACACGGTTGTAAGATGGTTGAGTGGGGAAATCCTAGTCAGAGAATGTGAGGATATTTGGCGTAATGATATTTCTAACCATAGCTTGGAATTGTTCCACATCAAGATCCGTGGGGACAATGGATGAGGCCAATGCTTCTTCAAGGATTTTCCTATGGGCGGATGAGATATTTAGCAAATCCAAAATGGAGATTTGTGCTGGCGTTCTTTTGAGTTGATCTAGGACATTGTAGCCATTAGGGACAGATCTAGATGCATGGATTCTGTTTGGCTAGGATGATCCTGCGATGGTAACTTTCCTTCCTCTTGCGGTGACTCCACAATTGGCATGGGTGCCTTTGATGGTGATAACTGTGCATTATTCATCTACAGAGGCAACGAAAATTTCATAAATATGATTCACGTTCGTGTGGGTGCCCTTCCCTTTATCAATGTTGTTATTATTATTCCCTTTATTGCCATGGTTAGGCATCAGATTCGTGTATATATTAAGGTTTTGGTTTCCTGTAGGCTGTTCCATGTTTATAATCCTTTGATTGATGAGATCTTGAAATATGTTTTTTAATCTCATGCAATTGTTCATGGTATGTCTTTTGATTTTATGGAATTCATAGAGTTGATTTTCATTATACCAAGGAGGTTTCACATCTAGTTCTTGGTAATTCTCAAAGGTAGGAGCCTTGATGAGTTTTTCATTTATCAACTTCTTCATTATGACTTCAAGTGGTTCCCCCAAAGCAGTGTATTTTCATTTGGGGTAATTTTTGTTCCATTGGGGTGGTCCCCTTTGATCATTGGCATTGTTAATCACCGAATTGTTGTTCAATTTTTGTGTTGCTTGATGATTGTTTTGGTGTTGGATTTGGATTTGTGGTGTGGGTGTATTTTGGCATGGGGCACTGATGACCACTTTGGCGTCGACAAAACCATCATTAGTAACGTTTTTATTCTGTGCCCATGTGCGAGGTTTATCATTGTAATTGGTGGGCAAGCAGTTGTTTTGTTGTTCAGGGTATGAAGTTGATCCCGCTGGTTGAGTCATGAGGGCTCGTTCGATGCTGAACACCTTTGGGATCAACTAGTCATATGTGGTGATCCCTTATACCTTGAGATGAAATTCCAAGAGGCCGTCAAGGTTGGATATGATGGTGCAAACTTGTTGTTCCTTGGGTATGGTCCATTTGCTTTGATTGGCCTTGGGTCGCTATTGTTGTAGGAATGAAGCAAATGATTCACCCTTTCCTTATTTCAGAGCTGAGAGTTCTTCTAGACTAACATCCATGGCAATGTTGCATGCATAATTTTTAATGAATGCGTCTATAATTTCTTGGAATGTTCTGATGCTTGTAGGTAATCGAGAGAACTATTCCATAGCATAGCCAACCAAACTCCTAGGAAATAGCTACATCAGATAAGTATCGTCGTATGCAACTTCCATGCAATGAACCTAGAATTCCCTGATGTGATCTTCAAGGTTTCCCGTCCCACGATATTTTTCAAACTTGGGGATCTCAAATCCCTTGGGGAATGGTTTCATCACAAGGCTCCTGTCAAATGGATAGGGACACAAGTTGCTTGGTGTTTTTGTGGTTTTCCCTAATTGAAGATCGAGTACTTGTTGCGAGAGCAACCTAATTTGTGCCATTACGTCATTTTGTGGATCAGGGGGTGGGATGAAGGTGTTATGGGGTATTTCGATTGTGGGTTGGATGGGTGTATTGGTTGGTGTGTTATTTGATGGTATCTATATATTCTTCCGAGCTAGGTATGCTTCCACCTGCTGCTATATGAACAACACTTGTAGTTGATCTTGTTGTTGTTGTGCTAGGATTGCTTGCTGTTGTGCTTGTTGTTTTTATGCTAGGATTGTGTGTTGTTGTGCTTGTTGTTGTTCCAACAATGCTTGTTGTTGGGCCGCCAACTGGGCTGCTTCTTGCTGCTCTTGATATTGTTTTATTGCTTGTTGATATGCCTATAGTTGTGTTGCTTTTTTTTGTGCAAGAAGTTGTGCTTGTGCTTGATGTTGGGCATGCACTTGAGCTTGAGCTTGGGCTTGTGCTACTTGTTGTTGCAATAGAATTTGGGGTTGGGTAGCCTTTTGTGCTTGTAATGTGGCTTGAGCTGCTTGAGCAGCTTGCACGACTTGAGTGGCTTTTTGTTGTTGTTGTTGTTGCAATAAATCTTGGGCTTGTGCAGCCTGTTGCACTTGTAATGCGGCTTGGGCTACTTGGGAAGCTTGCATGGCTTGAGCGGCTTGTTCAGTAGCTAGTTGTGCGGATTTTGTTTTTTCACTTGTAGGAATCCCCTTTGAAAAGAAGATTACTGAGCTACTTGCAATGCCATGTTGTATTGGCTTGATATGATGGAAGTTAGTGGTGGATTTGGAATGGCTTTTGTGATGGTGAGCGGTGATGTCGTGTTGGTGGTTTGAGTGGTGGATGGTGTTGTTCATGTGTTGGTTTGAGTGATAAATGGTGTTGTTGATGTGATTCACCCTTGAGAGACCATGCTTTGTGATGTTAAGGGGGTGGTCGATGATGTTGTGATTGCTTGTGTAGTTGTCATCTGTTATTGCGATATCGATGACAAGTTCTGAAAGTTTGGTGTGATGTTTTGGTTAGTGCTTGGGATGTTGGTTTGGTTGATACTTGGTAAAGGGGGAAGCCCTAAGCCAAGGAGTGGTGTGGATGACGATGGCAATAGCGGAAGTGGTGGAAATATGAGGGGTGTGGTGTCAAAAATTCCCCTAGGTCTGAACATGTCGCCCTCTTCTTGCGAATTTGTGAGGAGAGAATCTTGAGGTGTTGCGTGGAAGGATGATGATGATGGATCATTATGGAAAGTGAGAGGAACATACTTATGTAAAGGAATTTGGGGTATGTTTTGTTCCAAAATGTTATTTTCCTCCAATTCTTGATTATTAACAAGGGGGTGTGTTTGAATAGCATTGAGAAATGCATTTCCATTATTAACATTGGGTTGGGTTGGAGTAAAAGATGTCATGATTTGCGGAATTTTTTGGGTGATGTTTTGGGATGGGGGTGTAGATGGGATGGGGATGGTGGATGAGATTGGTGGTAAAGATGTCTCTACTGTAGTACTCATGTCAAAATTTGAAGGTAATTTGGCCCCTTGTTTTTCTAACTCAAGCATGTATAGTGAAGGGTTAAGCCTCATCATGATGTTGATGATTTTATGGTTTTCTGGATTTTGGAGCATTTCGGTTATTTCTTCATGCGGCATCCCAAAGGTAAGATCTTCTCCTTGGGTTTCCTCTTGTGGATTTTGTGATGATGAGATAGTCAAAGGATTGCTTGATTCGACTAGATTCATTTCGATGTTCGTTTGGCTTAGATCACTTGAAGCGGGTGTTTCTTTGTCAGCTTCCATGTTCTTCTTGTGTTGAGATCTAGTTTGAACCATAAAACAAGGATCAATTTTCAAGAATATGGGTGATGAATCTCTTAATTCCTTGGATTTATCTTTACTTTATGCACAAATGAGAAATTTTTTAGGATATCTTGAGGATCAAAAGGTAATATGACAATGATGATGCAAGAGATGGATGATGTGGATGTTTTGATCTTTTGATAAATCTTGAGGGGGATGCTAGACTTTTGGGACTTTTGGATATGTTTTGGATTTTGATTTTTTATTTATTTTGGATTGGGATTGTCCTTGACTTGATTGATTTTGGTTTTCTTTGATTGAACAAAATAGACCCTAAGATGTTGGATGATTATCTAAGGGTAATTTTTCTCAAAGGATGATAATTTGAATATGTGAAAGGAGAAGGATGAATCTACCCACACCTATTCAAACAAGATGATAATTTAACTAAGCATATGAAGAAGGATGCATCTACATATACCTAGCTAAACAAGATGGTTTGATAAATTTGACTATGTATATGAAAAAGGATGCATCTACACATACCTAGCCAAAGATGATTTTGATAAAGATTTCAAGGATTTTGTCTCAAGGATTTGATGATTTTGATTTTTTCCAAAAAGCCTAGCATGAAGGATAATTTTAAGATTTCTCAAAAGGTGATGGTGAGATAATTTTTGATTTGATGTTTGAAGGATGGGTGGAAAAAGATTTTTATTTCTTTTGATCCTAAGATGAACCTAAAAAAGACACTTTGTTTACCTAAAACCTTGGTATTGAAGAACATGTAATGCTTCTATAGACCTTTATAACCAAGAAGTGGTTCAATTTGAGCATACATTTCTGGATTTTGAACCAATGACTTTCATTTTGGGGTTTTGACTTCTTAAAAATCATGAGGCTTCAACACATGTGAGAGTTCATTTTGTTTAGCTTTGCTTAGTGACTTTATTTTACCAAAAACACTTTCTTTGATTAAGTTTCCAAATTAGATGTCCAATTTCTTAATTTCTTTGGATCCCACAAAGTATGTTATGTGGAAATTCAATGAATTCAAGGCAAGGGTTACCTATTGTTTAACTTTAGTAAACAAATTGAGATGTAATCCAATGTGTTTAGAAACCTCTAAGGATGTGAATCCCAAGGGAAAGCAATAACACATGGGTTGGATCAATTGTATTTGTCTCCTAAAGGGTTTGAAATTTTGATGATGATGTTTAAGTGTTTGTTTTCAAGATGTTTTTGAACAAGAAAAGCATTTTACAACCAAGAATAAGTACAACCCTATGGATGTGGAAGACAATATTTGTTGGATTCCCACTTGGACAAGTCCATCTACGCTTATCTTTAGCGAATGGTTAGATGCTTGACCCCACTGGCTCCCCTCCATGACTCATTAACATCATTCGGGGTAGCCAAGCATCAACACCTATGAAACTCCCATGGCATGCTTTCCATTTATACTAAAAGGCCGTAAAAGTGTGGGGTGGATTCAGAACAACCGTTCTTGCACCAAAAAATAGATCAAGGATTTTGGCAATTCTAAAACATGGGTTTTAATTAGGACTTTCCGTTTGTGGAGATTGACCCATATAGCAAGAGTCCCCTTTTGGATCCATCTCTTTGGAGCTAAACACATGATATTGGAATTTATTCCAATACCCACATTTATATCCCTGATGGAAATACTCTCAGGTTCAGAGTGTTACCAATTGAGTCATTCCCTTGGGTGAGTACTTTTTCCCCAAGTCAGTCCCTCTAAGATAAACAAAAGTGAATAAACTTATTCATAGTTCAATCAACCCTTGTTTAGAAACAAAGGGAGAACACATGCAATAAATTTATTCACACTTGCACAAGATTTTGTTCAATTTTAAACCCAAAATGAAGTGTGGAGGTGATTGCTTTATCCCAACCTAAAATCATAAAAAGGCCTTTTTATTCTCAAGATCGCTATAAAGCGCGAGGGAAGCGCATACACCCTTTTTCAATGAAGTTAGTTTAAGTAAGCCATCATGAAGACAAAGTTGCACATGTTTGTTTTAAATCCACAAAGTAGTTGTGAGTTCTTTTTAAAGAACCAAAAGACAAATGAGAGTTGTTTTGTTCAATTGTTAACCAAAAAAAAAAACTCTAGTAAGTTGTAGTCCTAATGTTCATTTTAAACCTTTGCAAAAAATTGAAAAGATTCTTTTTAAAGCCCAAACAAAATTATTATCCTAAGCAAAAAGAGATGATAATTTCTTTAAAAAGTGTTAAATAAACACTAAAGTGTTTAAAAACACTTTGATTTTGTGAAGTATCATCATCATTATTCATTTTCTTTCATTTTCAATTGATCCAACCTACAAGAAAGAAAATCAGTTAATTTATGCAAAACACAGAGCTTAAAAAGCAGAAAATAGAAGGTAAACTCATTATTTAACAAAAAGCACGTGCTAAAATCAAATTTCAACTTTTTACTCCCTGTTAGTGACGCAACCCGTGACTGCGTCGCAGTTTGATTTCTCAGTGGTGCTATACAACGCCACTTGCCAGTCAACGACACTCTATGTCTGGACCAGTGAGCTCAACTGTGTCACACTTTTGCTCAGTGTCACTGTTTTATTTTTTTGAAAAATCCCACAAGTCAGATTGGTCAAGTGGCGCAATTTGAAATTCAAAAACTTGGGCGGAAAAACTTCAGTGTTGCGATTTGAATTTCCAGCGGTGCTATATGGTGACACTGAGCTCCAATGTTGGAAATTTTCTGTGCACAAACAAAAAACATAATTTTTAAGAAAAAAGTAATTAAAAATAAGATCATGCCCTCCTTCTAGCGCCAAATGTGTGAACCCCAATCCTAATACCTGCAAAACAATAAGAACAAACACATTAGATTGTTAAATGCAAGTAAGAACAAGGATTCCCCATGAAATCCATTAACATAGCTCAAATTAGGAAAAAAGAAATGAAGAACACAATGAAATAACAATGAAAGAGATTGAATCCTAATTAAACTAGCAAATTTATAATCCCATGGGGGAATTGGTGCCAATTTGATGTGAAAATTGGCCCTTTCCCAACTCCTATGATGCAAGATTGATGTATGTTGATGGTAATTGATGAGTGATCCACTTTTTTGATGCTTGATGAGTGCTCCAAGCTAAAAAATGCATAACCTAGCTAATAACTCAATGGTGATGGATGAAATTTGATAGATATTTGAGCATGGTAACTTTGCATAATTTGTGGATGATCAAATGAGGAATGAAGCCTCTTATTTATAGATGAGATTGAAGGATGAATGTCCAAATTTGAGCAATGTGGGACTAACATTCATCCAATGGCAAGATGCCACTTGGCAACCTATGAGTGGATGGAGGATGTGCAAGTTTTGAGGGTTGTGCCAATAAATGCCTATTTTTGAATTTTGAATTTTGTTGAAATGACTTGCAAGAGGGAAGGAAAAATGCATTGAATGCCACTTGACTCAAGGAAAAGGACATGTAAGATGGAGTAAATTCCTTGTTTGATGTATATGTCAACTTGGATTTTTGAATTCAAACTTGGAGAATATTCCAAAAGATGCCTTGTTAAGGAAAATAGAGATTTAATAAATCAATTAAATCTATTTTCATGTGCAAGTGGTAAATGCTAGAGGATGGGACATGATAAGAAATTAAATTAATCTAGGTTAATTAATTTAATGAAGGGGATTAGATGATGTGACAATTTTGACTTAGATTTGTGGATTTATTTAAATCAAATATGAGAAGAATGTGGTAAGAGATTAATTAAATAAAGATTTTGATTTATTTAATTAAAAGAGATGATTGTTAGATTAAACTAAATAAGGTTTTAATTTATTTAATTTAATAGATAAACTTTAGAGATTTAATTAAATAAAATTGATTATTTAATTAAATGGGGATAATTAGATCAGATGATTGATTTAATTATTGAGAAGAGGTGACTTAATTAGATAAAATGATTTATTTAATTAAGGGAAGGAAATTGATGAATTTAATCAAATAAGGAAATGTGATTAAAAGGTTAGACCGAGTGATGATTCAAGATGAAACGATGTTAGTAGTCGGGATCAGATGCATAATGTCAATTGGTACATTTTACATTTCTACACTTTCTCCCACCTTTGCATGAAATAGCAGTCTTCACGTTGAAAGACATAATATCAATTCAAGTTTGAATTCCATTGAAAACTGATATACAATTGAAGTTTAGAGGGGAATAAGCTTTTGAAAAAGTCTTGAAATTGTTGAGGAGTTTGAAGAAAGAAGAAGCTAAGGCTACATAATTGGGTTGAACTCCTCCATTTGAAACTCTAGTTTTTTAGGTATGTGAAGTCTTTACACATTTTCTTTCATTCTATTATGACTTGCTTTCATTTTTGTTATTTTGCATATTTCATGTTGATCATTGTTTGTTTGTCATTATAACCTTAGGTTGTTAATGCACATTTTAAATTACACAATTCTATACACTTTCCAATTACATTTTTAAACCACATCTCTTTGAGGTATTTTGTTATTTAACAATTGACTTACCTTATGTATGCTTCCACATTTTGTATACACATATATATGACATACATTTTAAGGAAGTAAAATAAAACATCATTTCTCAATCCTTTATTATGGATGTGCATACCACTCTCCAAAGCTTTCATTGAGGTATTTTTTCAAACAATTATACCAAGCAGCTCATTGCCTTGTCTAGGCTATCAAATTTTCCATACGTCTCTAAAAAATTGGAATATACTCCTCCCACATTGTTAGATCTTTGAAACTATTTTGGTTTTCATCTCTATTTCTAAATTTACCTCATCACTAAACCTACCTCATCACTTTTATTTGTGATATATTTTAAATGTTTCCTTGATTAGTCTACCTACAAGGGATTATAACCCTTCTCTCCATTGTTAGAAGACTCTTTATTGAAGGCTAAGTTAGCAACATGGGGAAAGGTGCAGCCTATCTTGCAATCATGGCTCAAAATGGAAGCATGGACAAAGCATTTGAATTGTGATGCAACTAGGGGAAGTCCTACAACACAATTGAACACAAAAAATGAACCAACAACAACAATTCACAAGTCACAATTCTCAAAACTCAAAACTCTTCACTTTTCACCAAATCAACACTCTTGTACCATTGCCAACTCATTCAATCAACTATTTATTCTCGATAAGATTATTTTAGAAAAATAATTGAACCATTTCAAGGACCTTTCAGGGTACACAATAACATGCCAACAAACCACTATTGGTTACTTTTTAACAACTTTCTCAAACCAGGATTTCTATGCCAACTAGGAGTCAAATTAGGACACATTAGCAAAGAAAATTATCTTGAAACTTGACCAAAACCCCAAAAACATGTGGGAAGAAATTTATATGTATTAAAACCAAATAATTCACAATTAGTTCTCAGAAATTCATCCACCAAGATGCCAAAACCAAAAACCCTCTTTTTAAGCCAAATAACCTAGGGCTTATTCGAAAACACACTTCCCAACCTTATCAAAACTTTCCACCACATCAAACAAGTCTAAAATGGATTGAAAAAACTCAATTCAACAAGAAAAAATGCTGACCTAACACAATACTCACTTAAGCATGTCAAAACCTCTCAAATTCACATGAAAAACACCAAATTTCACTTTAGGGCTTCATGCCCAACTCAACTCTTGACCTCCCCTATACTTAACCAACATTCCAATAAATTTTTAGTGATGTTGTAGAACCATTCCTCAAGTTAGAGTGGCCACAGTGTGAGAAATGGTTCAATACACCATTTTAAATTACTTTCAAACCTTAAAACTGTGTGTTCAAGCTAGTCTCAGAAATGGTTGAGATGGTAGGGGCAGCATATGCCTCATAGAAATGGGGTGTCACGGTGATATAATCACCATGACACCTCATTTATATGAGGAATACACTACCCCTACCTTCTTGATCCTACCGCATTGGCAAGCTAGTGACTGAGCTTATAGCTTGCCAATGCTCCACTAGCTTGCCAATGCAATAGGGTTGAGAAGTTAGGGGCAAGCTAGTGAGTGAGCTACCTTGTCAACACTCCACTAGCTTGCCAATAGGATGATTGTAAGTATTTTTTATGAAGCCTTGAATGAAATATATTTCATTTATTTGAATGGATAAATATTTTAGGAAATAATATTAGTCTCATTACCATGCTACAGGTAAAATTATCCTCCATGCCAAAGAAACAAAGAAGGAATAAACTAATAGATGAAGATTATGAAACCTTCAAATAAAATGAGAGAGAACGGTTGAGGGAATATCATGAAAAGGAGAAATCGGGTACTATTAACGAAAACAAGCCAACTGAAGAGGAACCTCAACCGTCAAAAAGAGAACATGATTTGGTAGCACAAAGGGCACAAATGCAAAAGCATCATGGTAAGATGGATTTAGATGCCGTAGTTGGAGACACACCCTCTATGGAAAGTGAATATGAAGGGATACCATTAAGCACAAGCGAATATGGAGGGACACCAACTACCTCAAGTGAATATGGAGGGACACCATCTATCACAAGTGAGTATGGTTAGACACCATCCAACTCATCTCAAGTTGAGAGTACATCATCACTCGGATTTGACAAAGAAGGTATGCCATCATCCCCATGAGAACCTCAAGGTATGTCTTATACTCCACTCTCGATCGAAGGTACACAATCTAGCCCACCTCAAATACATATTGATGAAATTCCTAATGTTGAGATGTTTGTACCTAAGAGAACACCACCTAGAATTTTGCGTAGAAAGCCAAAGTATTTGATTAATATTGATGAGGATATTTTGCAGCACATGGAAGGTAAGATTCCAGAATGCAGTTGTAGAAGATATGCTGATAAGATGTGGAAATTCTACTTTGAAAGGCTAAATGAGACTGCAAGATGTCAACTATTTGTTGAAATGATGTGGGGTATAAAGTACAGAGACATCATGAAGACTCTTGGGTTGAGAACATCAAATGTGTTAGAATTGTGAAACAAGAACAAAACCATGATCCATAAGATCAAACAACAAACAAGTATGTACCTTCCATGCAAGAGATCTGCAAACAAGAATTGCTATATTCATCAACAAGGAAAAGTTATAGAAGAAGCTTTCAAGAAGATACGAAAGCCATGATATTTTCCATGAATAATATCCAATAGATATTTATAATAAGGGTTGAATGCTTATAAGAGCAAATCCCTAAATGAGAAAGGGATCATATCATGGAAAGTGTCAACATCACATGAGATGAGACATAATGATCTAATATTAACTCAACTAATAAAGCATTCCTAAGTTTAGCTAAAGTGTGTGAGAGTAAATTAGACTAACAATCAATTAAAGATTAATTAATTATTAGCTAATGTATGATAAATCTAACACCCCCCCTTAAGATGAACTTAGGGAGTAGCTAAAAACCCTAAAAATGATGCATGATGGGTCCCAAAAAACAAGACCAAGAAGGTACCCATATACACACATAAGATCTCTATAATGTGGAGAAATAGAGAAAACCTCATGGGAGAAAATCTACTCCAAAAAGAGATGAAAGAAAAATGATGGATTGAAGAAGCCTCTAAACAAGGCAAGGTTGTCCTAAAATATAGGAACAAAGGAACATTCAGAAGCATGAAGAAGTCGCAAACACTGTCGAAGAATGACTGCTGAAATGTTGAAAGAAGAACCTCCTCTAAAACATATAATGATCAGGATCAAGAAGACAAGAATCTATAGGAGTCCCCCTAATGACACTGCTCAAATCCAATGGCAAACCAAGGAAAAAACATCTAGAAATAGAAGATACATATGGCACAAGTACCAAAATTTTGAAGAACTGATCAAGTGAAAATGGAAGGTCGCCTCCAGAAATAGGAATGCATGAGTGTCCATATGGTAAGTGCTCCATCTCATCAAAATGCATGGGTAACCAACTGTTGCATCCACCTATTACATATGAACAAATAATGTACACATAGCTCACTCCAATGCAAAACCAAGGAAGCAATAGCACCAATAGTAGAAAGCCCCCCATAATGTTGATAAGGGAGAACCAAGAACATTTAAAGGTGCAATCATGAAAGTACAAGCAGATAGAAAGGATGTGAAAACAAAAGTCACATACACATGAGAAAGGTATGAAGGAAAACAAAGGAAAACATCAACCCCCATGACACTTTATATCATAGTATGAGTACAATAAGGTACAAAGCAATGTACAAGATCCCATAATACATGTGCAATATAGAGGCACTTGATCTCAGTGCGTTTACAAAATCATAAATAAATGCAATGTGAGCCCATAAGGTCCAAAAAAGGACAACAACTAAGAAGAAGGATTTCTAGGAAAAACCAAAAATAAAATATAGAAACCACCTGCACCATTGTGAAGAGCTCTTAAACAGCTTTTCGATGATATCTCATTCGCCCATTTTTGACATCGTATGCAAAAGTTAAGCCAAAAACACTGAAGACAACTCTAGAAAAGAAGATCTGACTTTGACTAGAAATAACAGGGACCTAAGAAAAAATATCCAAAAAATACCTACACCACTGGAAATTACTCGTAATCCTCTTTCCGACGATATCTTGTTTGCCCGATTTCGACATCATGGGCAAAATTTATGGCCTCTGGAAGAAAACAACTCCCAAAGTGCAAAAACAACAATTTGCGACATTAAATTTGACAGCCAAATGACCGTCACAGCAAAACTGCAAGCCTAAATTTGACGGCCAAATGACCGTGACAGTAAAACTGCATGCCTAAATTTGACAGCCAAATGGTCGTCGCTGCATGTGCATAATATGGCTTATTTTACAAAAAAATGTTTTTAAAAAAAAATAATAAAACAAATTTTTTTAAAAAAATTTTTGGGTGGGGGGCACATGGGCCACCCCACATCCCCTCATTAAGGCACAGGTACGACCTACGTAGTACCCTGCGTAGGGGTACCTTGCCTTTGTTTATTTTTTTGTTTTATAAAAAAAAACTTTTAAAAAGCTTTTAAAAGTTAAAGCTTTTAATTTTTTTTTTGACAATTGAAAAACTGCAAAAAATTTGCAGAAGAAAAATAAATTATTTCTTTTATGAAATTTACCTTGAGATGCATGTAGGAGGTGGTACAACCACTGCCAGGTAAATTTATTTTGCCTCAGGGTGACCTGCTCCAAAATTGACAAATTATATATGGAAATAGGGGTTTTTGGGCCTTTTGAGCGCAATGGTGAGGTCTGTTTGGGCTGAAAACACTCCGAAAAATTAGGCACCCCCTGGATCAAGCAAAAAATCCCTTTCTTCAAACCCTCATATATCTAACAAACATAATCGAAATCAGGAAAAACAATTTAAGCCAAATTTGACTTTCTCGACAACTCTAGATCCAACGGAAAGGTCCTTTTTACACAAAAATGCTTCAAAAAATGTTCACCTCCAAAATTTGCAAAACAAGCAAAGGGGATTTAAATCTGAAGCCTGCAACCCTTGTTGAAGAAAAAAAATCTCATAAATCGAGAAGAGGTTTGTTGAATCCACGCTTTGATACCATGTTAGAATTGTGAAACAAACACAAAACCACGAGCCACAGGATCAAACAACAAACAAGTACACCTTCCATGCAAGAGATTTGCAAACAAGAACTGCTATATTCATCAACAAGAAAAAGTTATAGAAGAAGCTTTCAAGAAGATATGAAAGCCGTGATATTTCCCATGAATATTATCTGATAGATATTTACAATAAGGGTTGAATGCTTATAAGAGCAAAGCCATAAATGAGAAATGGATTAGATCATGACAAGTGTCAAAATCACATGAGATGAGACATAATGATCTAATATTAACTCAACTAATAAAGCATTCTTAAGTTTAGCTAAAGTGTGTGAGAATAAATTAGACTAACAATCAATTAAAAATTAATTAATTATTAGCTAATATATGATAACTCTAACAAAATGCATCAAGTGAAAATACTATTGTGAAGAATCTAATGGATGCATATGAGAGTGTGGGTAAGATCTCACACTCAAAGTATAGTAATGTCACATGACGTGTCATTACATAGACTTTGGTAAGTATTCAAAAAAAGAGAGCTCGTCTTATTAGAAAGACGAGTGAACAAATGGGAATTAGTAGAAAAACTTTATCAAAAGTCGTTCAAAGGCGGGAAAGAATTGAGGGCACCGATTCAAATGAATTATGGGCATTCTCGGGGAGACTACCACAAAAAGATAAAAAAGTTATTGAAGCATTGAGAACACTAATTGAAGAGTATTGGAAGAATAAAACAAGGCCATCTCTGAATCAAAGGGATTCGGTAAGAAGGAGAATCAGTAGTCGGAACCGTGAGCCACATCCAAAGCATTTTTTGGATATGACTCAAACCCAATTTTTTTGTAAATTTCAAATGGATTATCCTCAAATTAGTATTTGTAAAAGAGTTTTTGAAATGCTTAAACCTTTTTATGTCAAGATAAATCACACATGCACTACTTGTTGTTGTAGACTACATATTGAATTCTCTAACCATTATGATATTTATCGTTCTATATGTTGTGATTTGCATACTAACCATGTTTTGTAGGATTGTGGCATAGAAGCCCCACCAAAATCTTCAAGAAAGTTCTTATCAAAATTTTTATGTGAAATAGAGGATGGCCAAATATTCTACAGGACATCATGCTTGGATGGTTCATGCAAGCGTTGCAGTGGCTTGCAACATATGCCAGTATGTCAACATATGGAAAGCACAAATGAGGTGGGACATAAACTATTAGAGTTTCGGAAGTATAAAACATTGGCATAGGCTACAAAAGATGGGTCTCAAGCAAAAAGGTGTGATTTGGTTATTCAAAAGATTCCAATGTATCAGTGTATGTCCATGTTTCATGACAATATAGTGTATGAGTATGCAAGGCATAACCATAGAGCTCGATGGCTGGACACACAATTCAAGCTATGCAAGGACACCTTTCTAGTTCGCAACATAGTATCAGTGGTTGAATTTGCAGAGAACTAGACTCTACAACCATAGCGTGAGGTGCAATCATGGTATTACAACTCCACACAGGTTTCAATATTTGTGCAAATAGAATTCATTCATGTAGCTGATAGTACAGAGGACCAAAGGAAGGTATTGAGGGAGTATCACTTTTATATTAGTGATGATCGCACACATTCTCCAAAGTTCGTGCAAGGTTTCTTCTAGATGTTCTACATTGATTTGGCTTAGAGGGGCATTGTTGGATGTTGTTGTTGTGTTGTTGATATGTGGTTGTCATTGATGTGAACACTATTAGCATTATTGTATTGAAGATTGTATATGTCGAGGATATTGAGAAAATTGTTAAAGGAAGAGTTCTAGGTTGCTAGTGGAACAGTGAAGGTCATGAAAGTGTCTTGTTCTGTACGTTGAAGATCAGTAGTAGTGGAATAAAGGGTTTATTGTTGAGAGTATCTAGTTCATCTACCAAAAGTTTTAGAGGTTCGCGTAAAGATTTGATCGTGCTATGAATAGTTGTGTTCTGACAGTATTTATGTGGGTTTTGTCAGTGTTCCTGATTGAAGTTTATGTGTTTCTAATAATTTTTGTTGTTGCAGATATTTATCTATTAGTTCTTATTGTTTGTGGATGCCTCTAGATCATTCTCTATCCTTTTTGTATGTTTGTGTTGATCAGTGTGCTCATGGTCGAAGATTTTTCTTGGTATGTTTGGGTTTTCATGTTCTTGGTTGACATGATGGTTGTGACATGTTGCAGATCCGTGAAGATTTAAATTTGAATGTTTGGTGCACTTGAGGATATTTTTTTGGGTCACATCATGATACTAGCCAACAGTGTTTGATCCACATTGAAAATTTGTTTGTAAATTTGGACAGACATTGAAAATATGTTTTATATTTTGGTTGACAAGGTTGTTGATGTAATTCCATTTTGTGGATATATAAGAGTGATTTTTGGAGCATAGTGTGCATAAGAGTGAATGTATTCTAGAGAAAGTGCAGATGTGCAAATAGTGTCCTAATCATTTGATTATAGAGCAGAGTGAGAAGAAGTTTGAGTGAAGTGTGAAGAAGGTTTTATGTGCTTAATTGGAACTATAATCAGGCTTGTGAAGAAGCTATTTTCTTAGTTCATACCCTACAGATCTAATCCGTATTGCTATGTATTGTTGGGTAGTGAGCCCTCTTGTAATTGAGTAGTGAGCTCTAGGCAGTGTGCCTGAATGCATGTGCATTCCCATTATTTTTCTTATACTTTTAATAGGGTATAATATTGTGGACTAAAATCCACTGTGGTTTTTCCCCTAACAGGGTTTTCACATAAAAAAATCTTGGTGTTCTCTGTGCTTCTAATGTGTTGTTTGTTCATGGTTTACTATTCATTCATTAGATCTGAGATTAAGTTAAGTAAAGTTTGAAAAAGTTTAAATATTTTGTGACAATTGATTCACCCCCCCTCTCAGTTGTTTGTCCTTGTTTTTCCAACAATTGGTATCATAGTAGGTTCCTTTGAAGAAGTTTAAAAGCTTGAGGTGATCCGAGATGGAATCGTACAAAAAGGATAGTATTGGATTCGATGGAACAAACTAATCCTTGTGGAAAACTAGGATGGAGTGTCATTTGAGGTTTATTGGTGAACCCTTCTGGAAGATTACAAAGAACAAATATGTTATTCCAGATCATAATGGTCCTTCCATTGCTGATGAGATTAAAGAGGCTAAGAATAATGTCAGGGCTATGGAAGCTTTGTTGAGTGCTCTAACATATTCAAAAATGAAAAATGTGATAGGTCTAAAGATAGCTCATGAGATATGGACAAAGCTAGAAACTTTGTATGAAGGAGATATACATGTGAAGATGGCTAAGCTACAAAGTTTGAAAGGAAAGTCTAAAAATTTAAAGATGGGTGAAGATGAAAATATTTCTTCTTTTATGCAAAGAGTAAATGAAATAGTGATGGGTATTAGATGTGTCGGCGGTACCCTGGAAGAGGAAGAAATTGTGGCTAAAGTGCTCAGATCATTTCCTCCCTCCTACAAAGCAAAGGCTCATGCTATTGAAGAAACTAGATCATTGACGAATGTGGCAAGGGATACACTGATTGGTAAACTTGCTGCCTTTGAGTTGAGTGAATTTGGTGAATATGTTCCCAAGATTGAAACCACATTTAAGGCTACTATATCTAGAAGAAACAAGCAAAGATATGATATAGGAGAGAGTTCTAGAAAGACATTCAAGTATGAGGAAGAAATGAAACAACTTGAAGATGAAGAAAGAGAGGTAGAAGAGTTGGAAGCACTAATTGTGAAGAAAGAAGGTAGAGGAAAAGGTAAGTATAAAGGAAAGCTGCCTATCAATTTTTTTTCTTGCAGTAAAATAGGTCATTTTGCATCAAGGTGTCTTGAAAGAGTTCATATATCTAAGCCTTACAAATCTAGATTCCAAAAGAAATGTTACTATGTTGAAGAAGGTCTGACTAATGAAGAATCTGATAAAGAAAATGGAAATGAAAATCATTGGGTTTTCATTGCTATCAAGGAAAGTAGTCTAGTGGCTAATGAATCTACTGAAGTTGAGAAAGCTCTTGCAGCCCAAATTGAAGAAAAGGATAAGTGGGTCATTGACAGTGGATGCTCACACCATATGATTGGTGACAAAAGAAAATTTGTAAATCTAGAGAATTATGACGGTGGGATTGTAAGATTTGGAGATAACAATGCTTGTGTGATTGTGGCAGAGGATCTATTTTTCTTGGTGGTAAGCATAACATTGATGATGTTCTTTATGTTGAAGGCTTGAAGCACAACCTATTGAGTGTTGGACAGATGGTGGACAAGGGTTATGATCTTCAGTTCAAAGATGGAAGATGCAGGATATATGGAAGTTCTGGAAATATAATTGCTTCAGCTAAACATACAAAAGGTAATGTTTTTCACTTGAATGTTGCCAGTGAAAGTTGTTTAATTGCTCAAGTAGATGAAATCTGGTTATGGCATAGAAGGCTGTGTCATGTGAATTTTGATAACATTGTCAAAGTAAGTTCCACTCAAGAAGCAAGAGATCTACCTAAGCTAGTGAAGCTTGCTAACACAATTTGCAAGGAGTGCTAGATGGAAAAATAGAATAGAGTCTCTTTTCAAAGAAAACATCATTCAAATGGATTACTGGATTTGGTGCATAATAATCTATGTGGTCCTTCTAGAGTCAAAAGTCTCCATGGTGAAATGTACTTTATGTTGCTTATTGATGATTATTCTAGAATGATACGTCTTGCTTTCTTAAGAGAAAAATGTGAAGCATTAGAGAAGTTCAAAAGTTTCAAAGCTATGGAAGAAAATGAGAAAGGTTTTAAAATCAAATGCTTAAGGTCAGACAGAGGTGGTGAGTTCACCTCTAGGGATTTTAATTCTTTATGTGGAGAGCATGGAATTAGAAGATAGTTATCTGCTCCCCAAACCCCTCAACAGAATGGAGTTGCAGAGAGGAAGAACAAAACAATTCTGGATGCTGCTAGAACAATGACGATTGAAGGAAATGTGTGTCACATCTACTGGAGTGAAGCTTTAAGCACTTTTTTGTACACTTTGAACTGGATAAATATGAATGGAAATTCTGGTAAGACTCCTTTTGAACTATGGTTTGGTTATAAGCCTACTGTTAAATACTTCAAGATCTTTGGAAGCAAGTGTTATATCAAGAGAGATGACGATATAGGAATGTTTGATGCAAGAAGCGATGAAGGAGTCTTTCTAGGTTACTCTAATAGAAGCAAGGCCTACCAATGCTATAACAAAAGATTGAGAAAAATGGTTGAGAGTGCAAATGTCAGAGTTGATGAGGATTCTGCTATATCATCTAGACATTGTGGATATGATTTAGATGAATAGGAAGACAACACAAACAAAGGGAAGAATGCTCAAACACAAAATCAACTTCAAATTGTGCCATATGTTCTGGTAAGACAACTTTAATTTGTTCCGGTAAATCAAGATAGTCGGGAAGTAGAGACTAGTGCAAGTGCAGAAGAAAGAACATAAGAATTACAAGTTTGAGAGAATCCTAAAAATCTGAGGTATGTAAAGCTAAATCACTCTGAAAATCAATTTATAGGAGACAAGAACAAAGGTGTGCAAACTAGAAGAAAGATTACAGAAGAGTATTGCATGATTTCCAAGATTGAGCCTAAAGATGTCAACGAAGCTTCCAATGATGAACACTGGATGGAAGCTATCAAGGAAGAACTACTGCAGATTGAAAAGAATAATACATGAATTCTTGTTCCCAAACCTAAAGATAAAAATGTGATTGGTACTAAATGGGTCTTTCAGAATAAGCTAAATGAACAAGGTGAAGTGGTTCAAAATAAAGCAAGACTGGTCTGTAAACGGTATTCACAAATGAAAGGTATTGATTTTGAAGAAACCTTTGCCCCTATTGCCAGAATTGAAGTTGTAATGTTATTTCTTGCTTATGTTGCATATAAAAATTATAAAGTCTATCTATTGGATGTGAAGTCAACTTTTCTGAATGGTGAGCTCGAAGGAGTATACATTGAATAGACGAATGGATTTCAACTGAATGATAAGGAAAACATGGTTTGTCGATTGAAGAAAGCTCTATATGGACTCAAGCAAGCCCCAAGATCCTAGTATGCTAAACTTGACAAATATTTATTGAAGCTTGGATTCAATAAAGGTACTGCTGAGAACAACTTGTATTTCAAAATGGATCATGACAAAGAGTTAATTATTGAGGTCTTTATTGATGACATTATTTTTGGAGGAGATGACAATCTATGTATGAGGTTTGTTGATGAAATGAAGAGTGAATTTGAGATGAGCATGATTGGAGAGATGAAGTTCTTTCTAGGATTGCAAGTTACTCAATTAGACAAGGGGATCTTCATATCTCAATCCAAATATGTGAGAGAGTTGCTGAAGAAGTTTGGCATGGATGACTCAAAACCTGTTTGTACTCCCATGGTAACTGGATGTAAGTTGACACAGAATGATGATTCTCCTAAGGAAAATCAAACAAGATACAGGTCAATGATTGGTGCATTGCTCTATTTAACTCAGATCAGACCAGACATTATGAATGTTGTATGTATGGTTTCTAGATTTTAGGCTGATCCAAAAGAGTCTCATGTGACTATTGTAAAGAGAATCTTTAGGTATCTAAAAGGAACAACTAATTTTGGGCTTTGGTATCCTAAGGATAATGATCTTACTTTGAATGCATATACTAATGTGGATTGGAAAAGAGATGTAGATAACAAGAAGAGTACTAGTGGTGGTGCCTTCTTCCTAGGGAAGAAACTGGTGTCTTGGTTGAGCAAAAAGCAGAATTCCATTTCTCTATCTACTGCTGAGGTAGAGTATATTGTTACTGCAAATAACTATACTCAAGTGATGTGGATGAAACAGATGCTGAAAGATATCAGAGTAGTATATGATGAACCTATTTCCATATACTGTGACAAATCAAGTGCAATCAACATATCAAAAAATCCAGTGCTACACTCTAAAACCAAGCATATATCAATCAAGTTTCACTTCTTGAGGGAAAAAGTGAGTGAGAAAGAAGCCGGACTGGAGTATGTTCCTACCAAAGAAAATATTGCAGACATTTTCACTAAGTTGTTTCCAAAGGATAATTTTGAGTATCTCAGAGGGATGCTAGAGGTGATTACCCCTCCTGGTATGAACTAAAGATGCATTTACTTGCATCAATCTGTGTGCTTCATAGATATTTCCTAATTCGGATTGATGTTTTTGTGGCTGCTACTCAGGGGGAGTAGTCAGATGTGTAGATATGTCATTCAAAGCTTGTATGTGGGAAGATAATGCTTATATTTTCCATTGATCTCAAAGGGAGAGAAGATTCATGTGAAAAATTGTTGCTTATTTGGAGTGAAGAGTCTTGTGGGGAGAAGTTCATGCTAAAGAGGTTAAGGAAGAAGAGTTAGAATCTAAGGAGGAGTAAGTGTTGATTAAGAGTTGGGTTGATGGTGTTTTTCACATCATGTGTTGCCATCAATTCCAAAGGGGGAGATTGTTGGACACTATGGTTGTGTTGCTGATATGTGGTTGTCATTGCTGTCAACACTATTAACATTATTGTATTGAAGGTTGTATATGTCGAGGATATTGATAAAATTGTTAAAGGAAGAGTTCCAGGTTCCCAATGAAACAATGAAGGTCATGAAAGTGTCTTGTTTTGTACATTGAAGATCATTTGTTGTGGAATAAAGGGTTTATTGCTGAGAGTATCTAGTTCATCTACCAAAAGTTTTAGAGGTCTGCATAAAGATTTGATCATGCTATGAATAGTTGTGTTTTGATAGTATTTATGTGGGTTCTGTCAGTGTTCCTGATTCAAGTTTATGTGTTTTTGATAATTTATGTTGTTGTGGATATTTCTCTGTTAGTTCTTGTTGTTTGTGGATGCCTCTAAATCATTCTCTATCCTTGTTGTACATCCGTGTTGATCGATGTGCTCTTGGTCGAAGATTTTTCTCGATATGTTCAGGTTTTCACGTTCTTGGCTAACATGATGGTTGTGATGTGTTGCGAATCCTTGAATATTTAAATTTGAATATTTGGCATGCTCGAGGATATTGTTTTGGGTCGCATCATGATACTAGCCAACGATATTTGATCCACATTAAAAATTTGTTTGTAAATTTGGGCCGACATTGAAAACATGTTTTATATTTTGGCCGACAAGGTTGTTGATGTAATTCCATGTTGTAGATATATAAGAGCAATTGTTGGAGCAAAGTTAGTGTACATAAGAGTGAATGTATGCTAGAGAAAGTGTAGATGTGCGAATAGTGTCCTAATCATTCGATTGCAGAGTAGAGTGAGAAGAAGTTTGAGCAAAGTGTGAAGGTTTTATGTGCTTAACTGGAACTATAATCAGGATTGTGAAGAAGCTATTTTCTCAGTTCATACCCTGTGGATCTAATCTGTATTGTTGTGTATTGTTGGACAGTGAGCCCTCTTGTAATTGAGTAGTGAGCTCTAGGCAGTGTTCCTGAATGCATGTGCCTTCCCATTATTTTTCTTATACTTTTAATAGGGTATAATATTGTGGACTAACATCCACCATGGTTTTTCCCCTAACAGGGTTTACACGTAAAAAAATCTTGGTATTCTCTATGCTTCTAATGTGTTGTTTGTTCATGGTTTGTTGTTCATTCATTAGATTTGAGATTAAGTTAAGTAAATTTTGAAATTTTTAAAATATTTTGTGACAACTGATTCACCCCCCCTCTCAGTTGTTTTTCCTTTTTTTTCCAACAGGAATAGCATACAGTTGACATATAATATGGTTGGATAAGTGTGCAACATAGTTCAAGAATTCATGCATGCTCTATTGGTTGAATAGGATGCATGTCATTACAGGTGTACAACATATGTGGAAATTTTGTGAAGCCAAGCATGGAAAAGGGGGGCATGATGGTGTAGGAGCATGTGTGAAAAGAGCATTAGCATGAGAAGAGTTAAATTATAAAGATAGTGCAAAGTTGGCAGATGCAAGATCAATCGTCGAGTGGTGTAATGCTTTGATGGGTCTAGGTAATGAAGGTACATCTTCAATTCATAGATATTTTTGGTTGATGGATGATACTAACATTGCACCATATGAAGACTGTTGTACACTAAAATGATTGAGTGAGCTACACTCTTTCCTTAGCTCAAATGCAAGTTCATGGAGTATCGATACATGGAAGATGGCATGCTTTTGTTCTTCATGTACAATGCAAGCCTGGAATGATTGTGAATCAGAGGAGTGGGTTGACAAATGGTTGAAAAGTTATCTTAGCGCACTTCACATGTATCGCCCTCTGACGACATTGGAACTAACACAGATGGAATCATCAGTTGAATTTGACCACATATCAAATCTAGTTCAACCAGGTAATATATCTGCTTGCTTAGTTTTTGAAATTCCATATTTTTATATTACTTTGTAGTGTATTCGTAATATTGACTAATTTCAAGAGATTTGTTGCACATATTAATGCAGGGTAAGTTTATGCAATTATTGCAGATGAAGACAATGAAGAGGGAACAAACTATTACTTGTGTCGTTGTGATGAGGCAAAAAAGAAATTGGAGGCCCTAGTTATAGATGGAGAAAAAATTGAATACCCTACAGGCTTGGTTGTTGTTACTGGAATGTGGCTTAGAAGGTACCCACATAAGAGTGTTAAAAATTGGTTGTTTCAAGACTTTGACATGCATTGTAAGATTCTTCATTACTCAAACCTTGTCATGGCATCCAATGTTCGTTTGACCAAATATAGGGGTAGAGCTTTGAACAAAGTCTTGTGGAAGGTTTGTGAGTCTAACCACGAGGCAATACTTGAGACAATAAAGAGTAGAGCATACTTGGATGGTTCATTAGATTAATTTTTAATTATGCACATCGGTTCTTATTAATTTATACTTGTATGCAAATTAATTTGTTTGATGGCAATGCTATCATCTTCTTTTACTATGCCTATTTGTAAATAACCCACTAAAAATTGATTGGTGTCCCCTTACAGAAAATGCAAATTTATGAGCAATCCAAGAGAATCTCAACGTGCAAAGCTTGGTGAGGGAATTTCAAGTTATTCATTTTAAGTTAACCTTATCATGAGTAGCTATGATGTAGACATTATAAGAGCATCTCAAATTTCAACCTAGTCTATTCATGAGAGGTGTTGTGTGCAATAGGTATCTTGGAACTCCCAGTGAAGATGTATGACTAGGAGTGACTAAGTTGAGAGACTGACATGCCTATCTGTAAGTTCCTTCCATCTATTTTCATTTCATTTCCATTTTGGATGTTCTTTATTTTTCTCTTTTACTTTGTGTATTTGTAAGTAAACTACTAAAAATTGATTGGTCTCTCGTTGCAGAACATGTTGATTTATGAGCCATCAAAGAGAATCTTATCCACAAAAACAATGCAACATCCTTATTTTGATGATCTTGACAAATCTCAATTATGATTTGAAGCCATTATAAAAGAGCATGTGAAGCTTAGCAATGGAATCTCAAGTTACTCAATTGATGTTAACCTCATAATGAGCACCTATGATGTAAACATTTAAAGAGAATCTTGAATTATGAGTGACATTGTAAAAGATCTGTGAGAACGAAGTACCTAAGGCATTGTAGTGAGATTTACTTGTAATAAGATTTACTCATGTATTGTAATTTTGGAGTTCATGTTTGGTGCAGGAGCACCTTTTTCTCTAAATGCCTTCAATAGGAAAATTTGCAAAATTTGATTTTTGAAATGTAAACAATGTGTTAAAGGTCATGTGAAGGTCATATGTAATGTATTCAAAATCTCAAAGAGGTCATTAGGTGATTAGAGAAGTGATATTGCACAAAATATGTCATTTGGTGTAAAAATGCAAAACTTGCATTAGTTGCACAATTGCAAAATTAGTAAATAAAGGATGACATTTTCTGTATTTGCAGCACTTTTTCCTTTTCCTTTATCATAACTGGTTTGTAACCCTCAAAATAGGGTTTTCAGAGTCCATTAAGTGATAAGATTACCATTCCATCAATGTAGGGTTAAGTAGGTCGGTGGAATGGATTGCAATTAGGTGTTTTTCAATTTGAATATGTAAGCAAGGGGTGTCAATCTTCACAAAACCTTAGATGAATTAGTTTCAAATAAAGTTTCAACCAACAACTCTCTATCTCTTCAATTTTAACCCTTCACTCTGCCTTGTCTAGTAGGTCAGCAGACCCTAGTTTTAGACCTTTTCTCACAAACTTCTCAAATGAATTCACAAAAAAATGATTGATCTAGATGGCCATTATTGACTTACAACACATACTTCAAAATCAATAGTGACTTTCTTGGAACATGTGCATAAAAAATGACCTTCTTTGTTATCCTCATTAGGCTAAGTAGGCCTAATTTACAAAGGAATATACCTTTAAACATTCAACAGCCCCCTAAACTTGTTGGGGCAGAAATTCTCATGTATCCAAACCCTCAAATCCTCAATTTTTCTCAGGAGAAACTCACTCTACCATGCCAAACCACAAAACCCTTATTTTATGCTAGTATGAGGAGGGTTTATTTAAAGGAATGGTTCCACACCTTACTAGAATATGTCACCACCTTATACCTTCTTAAAATCACCTGCACAAACTCAAAAGACAATCACCCAACCTCTACATGCAATATTTTATGAAACCCTAGGGTGAAACCTCATTTTTCATGCCCTTTTCCACCAAAATCTATAGGGGCAGCAACACAAACCCCATAAAACTTATTCCCTTTCAAAAAATAAGAACCCTAACATCAAAATTGGTTTCTAAATATGTATTGGGTTTGTGAAAACACAAAGAGATTGAAAAAGAGAACGCAATCACCCTGTACGAAACCATATAGTTCAAGGAAACATTAGATTTCTGGTAAAAATACAGAAAAATGCAAGGAAATAATGAATTTTATTGATCTTCTTTATGTACATGGTACATTTATGCTAGGCATGGTACATTTAAGCTAGGAATGGTCCTCTTTTGCACCCAAAAATGCGGAATCGCTCTGAGCTATGTTCAACCAACTCGATCCCTTAAGGGTCCAAAGTGCAAAAGGGAAGCAATCTTTGACGGGGTATTACTCAGAAACCATGGTGCTTACAAAATCTTCATCTGAGCCTACAAGATCATGTTGGGCCCCTCTACAATAACCTCTCTCAGTTTTTGTTATCTCAGAGTGGTTTTCCCATGGTGTCCAGTTTGCACTTGATGGAAAAAGTGTCAAATGCAAGCAGTGCAAAGTTGCAAAGTGGTGCAACTTTCGTTATGCAACTCATGTGACCAAATAGACTATTCCAATGCATCTAAATAGGTATGTTTATGCTAGGCATGGTCCTCTTTTGCACCCAAATATGCATAATCACTCTGAGCTACGTTCAACTGGATCGATCCCTTAAGAGTCCAAAGTGCAAAATGGCTGCAAACTTTAGCATGTTGTTACTCAGATACCGTGATGCTTAGAAAATTCTCATCTAATCCTATGGGATCATGTTGGGCCTCTCTACAAAAACCTCTCTCAGTTTTCGCTATCTTAGAGTGGTTTTCCCATGGTGGTAGATTTTCACTTGGGGAAAAAGTTGTCAAATGCAAGTAGTTGAAAGTTGTAAAGTGGTGCAACTTTCGTTCTGCAACTCATGTGACCAAATGGACTATTCGAACGCATCTAGATGGGTAAATTTGCACTAGGCATGGTCCTCTTTTGCACCCAAACACACATAATCGCTCTGAGCTACGTTCAACCTGCTTGATCCCTTAAGGGTCCAAAGTGCAAAAGAGAAGCAAACTTTGACAGGCTATTACTCGAAAACCATGATGCTTACAAATTCTCCCTCTGAGCCTACAAGATTGTGTTGGGCCCCTCTACAATAACCTCTCTCAATTTTTGTTAGATTCTCGAAGTCATTTTCCCATGGTGTCTAGTTTTCACTTGATGGAAAAAGTGTCAAATGGAAGCAGTGTAAAGTTGCAAAGTGGTGCAACTTTCGTTTTGCAATTCGTGTGACCAAAAAACCTGCTCCAACGCATCCCAATAGGTAGGTTTACGCTAGGCATGGTCTTCATTTGCACCCAAACGCATAGAATTGCTTTGAGCTATGTTCAACTAGCTTGATCCCTTATGATGGTATGCAAAACAATCAAAAAAAGAGACATACACACGACGGTTGAGAAGTATGAGTATTCCTCACAAAAATTGTATGATCATTGGTGCAGAGCACCTTGTTCTTCCATTCGATGAAGAAGGTCTAGTTCAGTGGTTTAAGTCATTATAATGTCAAATAAGGCCATGATAGGCCATTTTGTAATTTGGCTCTTAGTTTTGAGTTAGTGTGGGGTCATTTGAGTGAATTATGTAAGTATGATAGGGAGTATGAATAAGAAAATAGCATTGGTAAAGGAATTGGAAGAGATTACTAACGCCGCCCCTGTTCAAAATTTAGAATTTAGGCCTTAAAAGCAAGGCTAGACGAGGTGAAAAGAAGAAATTGCTTGAAAATAAGTTAGAATAGGTTGGAAATAGGGTGAGATTGTGGAGTTTGATGTGTTCAAATGGTTTACAAGGAGAAGGGAGGTCAAAAGTGTGTTATGGCGTGATGCCCTACTTGGGAAAAGAGAGGTTTTAAATGAAAAGAGAGGTTTGAGAGAGTAAAAGTGGGTAAAGTCAAGGGGCAACATAATTTGGTGGTCAACTAAGTTTGTGCAGGAAGAATGAAGAGTGTTGGAAGAGGTTTTGAGGTTGTATGATGTTTGGATATGGGGTTTTCAATAAACCCTAGTGAAATTTGAGAAAAGTGAGGGTTAGAGGATAGTGGGGTTAGAGGGCCAATCACACCCTAAAAATTGTGGATTTTTTGGATTTGCAGACTGGTAAATGCTTCCCAATGGTGTTTTGCAATTGGAAGAGTGATTGAGAGGGTGTTGCTTTGTTAAATAGACCTATTCGGGGGTCTAGGACAATGCTGAGTCCATTTCTTATGTGTAAATTATAAATTAAACTTGCTTTCTCCCAAGTCCATTTCCTATACAAGAAATAATATTGCAAAAAGTTGACATAAATATTTCAACGTGTTTATATGGTGACAGATCAAGAATATAACAATTCATTTTACACTATCAAGATTATGTTGTGAAAATGTTTAAAGACTAATCAAGTTAAATGTTTGTATGATAATGTGTCAAGAAGTTAACTACTTCATCTACTCTGAATATTATGTTTTTCAAGTGTTGTGAAGATTATGTATCCTTTGCTTAATTGAGTTGTTCCAATCAAAGGATTAAATATATTAGAATATTTTTATGAATCATTTCATGGAATACCAATTGAAAACACATTTTTTGATTTTACATAAAGTTGTTTAGCATCAATCAATTAATATTCAAGACAAACCATGAAGGACAACAATGATCAATGCTAGGGCTAACCAATTAATAAGTATACACGTGAACAAGTCAAGCATGTACATGTGAATAAGAGAAGCACAAGTACTCAAAAACACATAATCCTTGAAGTATACACACAAATACATAGTATACACAAATTAATACAAAGTATTTGCATGAATACAAGGTATACGCATGAAAACACGTAAGTCGCAAGGTATACATTGGAACACATGTAAGTCATAAAGTATACACATAAGTTGTAAAGTATACACTTGAATACACATAACTCATATCTATTGAACCATGAATTTATAATGCAAATATGGACACCGTCAATAAAAAATATTTGTATTAACCAAATAGCCATGTACGCATACATCAATATATGTCAATATAAGTATAAAATATAGGTACAAAATAGCCATATAGGCTTACAAGAATCCCATATAGGCATACAATGTAAAATATATCCAATACAAAATATGTACAAAACTGCCATGTAGGCATACAACAAAGGGCTCTGGAATCAAAAGTCATTTCTCTCCATGCTCTGGAAATAAATTATTTCCCTTTGCTTGTCGATCAGATGATGATAGGCCTATCACTCATTTGTGTTGCACTCGAGGAGTGCTCTTACTGCTCCTCCTAGTGTTTAGTTCTTGGTGAAGTTTTAACTGTTACAATTTAAGAAGTAAAGACATTAATATATAGAAATTACATCATAAAAAATGATATATTTAACAAAATAATCACTTATCGTCATCTCATGATCACTCTCCACAAGGAAAATATTCACACGCCCATGCTAAGGTGTGCTCAAGCCCTATATAAACCATCCAAATAGAAATTAAACTACGAATCAATAATGATTTACTTTTTCACTAACATCTATAACAACGAATTTAAATTGAAATTTAGTAATTTTCCTCATACCTCCCTTGTCAAAGCCATCGAGGACTTTATAGCAAATGTAACACCAATCTCCATTTCCCTTGTCACATTCGACGGTGTTTCCACTTGCAACATCTGAAAATAAAACAACAAATTATTCAATCACAAAAACTACAATAGTGATCCACATCATGACTTATAATGTATGAGATAATGAACAAAATTTTGAGTACTTATTAGACTATATATTTCTGACTATCATGCTTACTATTTTCCCTATCCATATCTTGTTTGAAACCATGTGTTTTTAGGCTTTTACCCATAGCAAAAAGTTGGTGAACCGTTTGATAAAATGCTTTAGTAGACATGTACTATAATTGTGGTGGCATAGAGAAGGTAGCGAACTATTTGAAAAAATGCCTCAAAGAAATGGGGTCTCATGGTAATGGAATTCCATTACAAACAAATGCACATCATGGCATTCCATCACCATAAGACTCCATTTCTTTCAGGAATTTTTCCAGATAGTTCATTGCCTTCTCTATGGTATTATTGCTTACTATTATGCTTTGATAGAAATTTTTCCAAGAATCCATAGTTTGTTGGAAAGCACCTATTTTAGGCTTTTAGCCATAGCAGCAAGGAAGTGAGTAGTTTGATAAAATGCTTTGGTACACATGTATGGAAAATGTGGTATCATAGAAAAGGTTGTGAGCTGTTTGAAGAAATGCCTCGAAGAAATGTGGTCTCATGGTGATGGAATGGCATTCCATCACCATGATACCACATTTCTTTGAGGCATTTTTTCAAACTACTAACTTCCATGTCTATGCTATTTCTTACTATTATGCTTTGATAGATTTTTTCCAAGCATCCATAGTTTTTTGGAATGCTTTGGTAGACATGTATGGAAAATGTGGTAGCATAGAAAAGGTGGTGAGCTGTTTGAAAAAGTGCCTCAAAGAAATTGGGTCTCATGGAGATGGACATCACCATGAGACTGCATTTCTTTGAAGCATTTTTTCAAAAAACTCATTGTCTTTTCTATGCTATTGCTTACTATTATTCTTTCATATATTCCTTCCAAGCATTCATAGCATAGACAAGGCAGCGAACTATTTGAAAAGATGTTAAGTAGTAAAAAGTGGTCTCATGGAATGCCATGACAAGCAAATGCAATTGGAAGTTGCTCCTAGACTTATTACTTATGCTATGTGAAGTAATTGCATCACTGCTTATGTTGAATTTCTATACAACTATATTGTAGTTGAAATTTTTTCATCTATCAACATCTAGTTATTAGTTATGGAATGTGAAGTAATGCTTTGAGTTTGAATGATGTGCAATGCAACGTAATCAACGATATGAATATAAACTACACAAATCTCTTAAATACAATTCATTAGTTAAACTCTTTATTCTATTACCTGCATGTAGGTTTGAGTAAATCCATTGGCACTGGGAGGTGTTCTCTCGAAACCTCCAATATTAGTATGTTCAACATCCAAAATCACATATTAAAATACCATTTGTAAAACAATGCTATTAACATGTAATAAATTTATAATTATTTACTAGTTACATACCCCACCGATAGGTGTACTGCATAAATAAGCCGGTGGAGGGTCGATGTATCCAATCTCAACACTGTGACCCTACAATTTTATCAAAATAATAAAACTAGATTAGTTAATCTTGCATTTCAAAATCAAAATTTAATAAATTAAATTCAATGAACATGCTAGCTTTTACTTGAGTATCAATTCCATATGCCTCATGCAAAATTTTGGTTGCCCTCTCCATCTCCATAGCTGCAAACGGATCCTGCGTGCAGCCTCCTGAGTGTCTGTGGGGTCATATGAATAAGTTGCCCCGCAAGATTAACACATAGGGGTTCGAAGGCCATGACTCGAAGACTCCCTTGGATGGCACTATAGAATAGGGCTAGTATGTTGGATGACACTTTTGGTCAAAGTGTTGATCGCCTGCAATGTCTCTATATTGGCACTCTTCTTCATGACAAAAGGCATAACAACGTGCTCATGAGGTGGCCTAGCGAGAGCTCGTCTCCCTTGTTGTGTAGGATCTAGCTGTGCACTAGGTCTATCTTGAGCCGACTCCCCACCTCTCCCCTGGAAGTCCCTCATATCAAAATAATTTGGGATTTTGTTCAATATGAACTCACTGTATAGTTTCCTAAAGAAATACTGGGGGACTTCACAATTGTTGCACGGTGGGTAATCAAAAACCAAGTACCATCTATCATAAAAATAGTTCCTAATTTGTTGGTGGTGGCACTAATGAATAGGAAATCTCTTTGCATTGAGGGTAAGATTTTGATTTGTGTGTGGGTCAGTGAATAATGAGCACACATCACCTTTTGTAATTTTTAAATCCTTTACATCTTTATATGATAGTTTATCCGCGTAATAGGCCTTGGCCGCCTGCTTCCTATCTTGCCATCCAATTATTTTCTTGCTAATTGAATCTACATTTTTTAACATATCTTTCAATGAACTTTCTAGGGTCATTCTTTTCGTGGTTGATCCATTTGGATCACTCAACCTACTGATTAAATCCTCAATTCATTTTTTGTTGTTCTTAATTTCACTCATTAAATTTTGTTGAGTGCCAGGAGGGTGTTCAATGATTGGTGGAGGAGGTTGTTGTTGAGGTTGATTTTACTGTTGAGGATTTTTTTCTTGAGGATTTGGTTGCTCTTCTTGTTGAGGATTTTGAGGGTTTGCAGGTTCATTTGAATCTACTTCAAATTCAAAAAAATAAAAATAAAATACAACCTAAAACTAACAAATTCAAAACAAAAAATAAACAATCCTTACCTCTCACACCTCCTCCTCATCGTGGCGCCATCCTTGCGATGAAATAGCAATTGTTGATGAATATTTTTGTTGAATACCTCCTCCTAGAACGTGAGCGCGAAAAATGGGGGTTTTGGCCGTGATCACAACAAAAAACATAGTCGAAATGCAAGAATGAATGTGTTTCACCTTTTTTTTTGCTTTTAACATGTCATAATGTGAGTGTGTTATAATGTGCTTGCATTATGGGCTTGTTGTGGCCGAGCCTCAAGCTCATAACACCAAGCCATGACGTGAGCACGTTATAACACGCTCACGTTATGACTTTTCAAAAAAAGTGGCCAAAAATTTGCTACCCATCTCCATGCACCTGCCCATTAGACTTTATTGTATGTCAAAAACAACTCTAGCAATTCATAGTTTTAACAAGGAAATTATTACTAGTTTATTTGTTTTAAGTACTTGAGTATAACACATTGTGTGATTTGAAGACATAATTTGTTTCAATAACAAACTTTAAGATGGGTTCATTTTTTTAACTAAGGACAAGCCATATTGAACTAATGCAAAACTTGAATGTTATATTGTTTAGCAAGGATAGGCTATTGGATTTTAGGTTATAGATTATGTCTGTTGTGTGTTTTATGTATCTTATGCTTGTTAATAAGAGTTTTTTGGCCCTCGTTGAATACCATTTTTTATAATCTATAACATGTTCTATTTTTCAGTTTAATTTTTTGTTTGGTTGTATTAGAGTGATCCTCAATGTGTGATTCAATAACAAAGTAATTCATATGTTGTCTTCATGGTGGTGTTATCGTGCCTTTCTAGTTTGTTAGTTGAGGATTTATTTAGTAGTTTCACTTTACATCCTTTGCACTTTTATGTTGTTTCTATTTTGTAGGTGGCATCTAGGACATAATTAGAGTTTCAATCTACTTGTTCCATGATATTGCCCTATATTTTTAAATATTTGGTTTTATATTTCCTCATTAATTTTTTAGGTTATAAGCATTTGTGTTTGAAAGAGATGTTTGGCCAAATCTTATACTTGAATCCATGTTGTGGAAAAAGTGTGACACATCTTTAATATTGATTTGTTCCATGATTTACATATATGGTCTAGCAATGTGTCTTAGGAGCAGTTTTTATTGGGATTTCTTGTTCTATAAAGAGTATCTACCTTAAATGATCCATGTTCTTATTTTTCTCATTCTAAGTTTCAAGTGTTGTCAATAATTTTGGATAGAGATGTTTTCCTATATCTTGTACTTCGAATTTATTGTGCGGAGAAGGCATCTCAAAAGAAATTTCTCATCTTCAATCTTTTTTTCTATAGTTCAAACTTTTGACCTTTGTATTGTGTCTCAAGAGTACTCTATTTTTATGTTGGATTTCACAAATAAGCTATTATCTTGTTCATGTACCATTTAATTTTCAAGAAAAAAACACATGTGAGACAACTATTAGGCAAAGGTGTAGATGTAGTAGACTACAAAAAAGGTAAGCAAATTTATTCTGTCTCTTGTAGAGTCTAAGCTAATGTGTTGTAAACTTGGTAGAACCTACAAAATTCAGAGGTATATTTGGCTGAATAGTCCACTCAACTTTGTCAAGACTGCATTCAAGTGTCAACCCAAGGCTTGTAAATGGTGGTGCATTGTATGTGCCTTCAAAGACTCAAGACTACCTAAATTATCCTATTCAAGATGTTCTACTTATTGAAAACTCATAGAATTGCATTGGGTGCCTACAACTTAACCTGTAATTGAACTGCTACTAATAAAGTATTACTGTATCAACTCAAAACTGATAAAAAATAACAAATCAACTAATTCTAACCTTCATAGTACTACTGGTTAACCATGCATGCATTCTCATGAACATTCATTACTAATAATCAAAGTGTGAGATTCTAATTTAACTTGCATGTAGTTCATGAAGTAATGATAAACATAAAAACATCTACTTAAATAGAAATAAGCAACTTATAAATGAAATGAAGAATGGTTACCTTGAGTGGCCTGCTCAAGTGGTCATTCTCACTTAAATAGAACCTAATCTAACAATCAGATTCTATTCATCTGTGTGAGATTGAACTTCATTCATTGCATATCACAATAGATTACATAAAATTTTCTTCACATATTATATTCAATGTAAATCATTCTAAATAACCATCATGTATGTAGATAACTGAAACTGAAAAACAACTGATAATGAAATACTGAGATCAACTAACTTATCTAAGGACTCAACCACTGACTATATCTAGGTGATTTTTGAGTTTGGGTTGTTTGACATTTTGTCAAACACTTGGCATGCAAGGTGACTAAGTTCTAATTTCTGAATGTTTATGCTTGTGTTTGATTAAATTTTAATGCCAAATCATATACATAAAACATAGAAATGATAACTACTATCATAACATCAACAAATATGAAACATTCAACCTCAAATCTGATTTTATTTGCACTATATGAAGTCTAAATACATTACATTACAGGTCTGATATAAGTCTAATTTGATTACAGCAGTAGACATTTCCCTCAAAATCTAATTTATATTGATTCCCAATGAAATACAAACATACCCAGATCATAGGCTACAATAATAAGTTTAATGAAATTTATTATGCTGTTATATTACTGCTCTCGCGATTTATTTACATATTGAAATTGTTGTTATTGATTATTAATTTATTGACATATCTCTCTCTCCCTCTCTCTCTCTATAATATATTAATAAATTTTGAAATATATATATATATATATAGTATTTTGTATGTCGTCATCCCCTACCATCCCCTAAAAATGACACTAGGAAACATCCCGGAAATGCATCCCTTGCCGTCCCTGGTACCCGTCTCCGAAACACCGTGGAACATATGATAATTATGCCGAGAGGCACTCTATAGTCGCATAAGACTTTAAGGACCTGAGTACATAAAAAAAAGGTTGAAACCGTTACAAATGCTCTGTCACCCCGTCGCCTTCCATCCTGAGTAGTGGGTAGTGGCTGGCATACAATCGTAACTGATGGAAGTGCAACGTTCTACTGATGGGAGTGTAAAAGACACCATCAAAGAAATTATAATAAGTGATGGAAGTCGAACGGACCACCGATGAGAGTGGAAAAGACACCATGAAACAAATTATAAACAAGAATTATTCTGGAGGATACAAGCTTGGCGGAACAAAGAATTCCAGATTGTGAAGGTACATCAAAACTTGGTTGAGAGCTGCTTGAATATAGTGAATCATTTCAATTATACAGCTATTGAATGTAGTGTGGAAGTTTCTTATGTTTTCTTTGTATTTTGCATTCAGGTTCAGTGGAAATTTGCAGCATCTTCAACTTCAGACATTGCGAGCATAGGAGTATCGTAGCTCTTTCAGGTCTTTCCCCTCTTAGAGGCACGACTGGGCATTTTTATGTCTTTTACAAACCAATCTTCCTTTTGTGTCATTACCTTATAATCTTCTGCTAAGGCAATTCTTTTTTTTATTTTTTTGTCCTTCCGGCACATGGTTTTGAAATATCTTATGATTATTTGCTTTATATTTTATATTTTGAGGATAATCTTATTTTCTGTATGCTAGCTTTAAATGCTACTTTAAAATATCTTACAAAGAATATTTGTCCTCATTTTAACTTTAAATTAGCAACTGAATTTTTTATGTATTAAATATATTAAGATTATAATTGGGCATTCTAAAAATAAATATTAAGATCAAAATAAATCTTTTCACAATAATAAATAATATGTTATTAAATAATTAAAAAATGATTCTATTTCTACATTTATCTTCCACATTCGCTTCTTATATATACAATATGATTAGTTTGTGTGGTAAGAATTTTATTATATTATTATTAATTTTGTTTCTTATATTTTATATATTTCATTAGACTTTGTAAACACTTTATTAAAGAAAATAATCTCACATAGGACTTATTTATGACCATTTTATAATAATCCCTTGTGCTATCCTAGATGATTAGATGTGGCAATGAATACAAATCCTTGCAACACATTAAATTTGAATAATATTAAATTTAACTCTATTAAATAATTATTTTTAAATATTTTAAATTCTTGATTACTTAAGATTGGAGTTATAATTAAACTATAACCTTGATTGAACCCTAAGCCTAATTAAACTATAATTAGAACATAATTAAAAATTAACCCTAACATTTGGTTCTAACCCAAATTGAACCCCCATCTTAACATAACCCTAATACTAACCCTAACCCAAATAATCTAATGTTTGGATTTTTGAAATAATTAGTGGTATTTAAAGAATACCTTTTGAGGGATTTTAAATCATTAAGGGACACATTCTCCTAATAAAATACAAAAGTAGGTATGTAAAATATTTTATGATTTTTTTGAAGTTAGATTTTAGTATAATAATATTATTTTTAAAACTTGAAATGATTTGGGTGCAAAGAAAGAAAAGAAAATATGATTTTATATAAATATTTTAGTTCTAAAATTACAATTAGTAATTGTTTAATTAATTTTAAAATTAAAATTTAATTTTATTAAGTTTTATTTGCATTAGATAATTAGTATATTTTAATTGATTATTTACAAAATTAGATAATAAGTACTTTAAAAAATTTACAATTTAAAATTTAGTTTAATTTTTAGAATTAATTCTATGCTTTAAAAATATTGTGATGTTTTGAATAATTATTTTTAAAATGATTAATAATTCTAACTCTTATAATACTTCATTTCACTTAGAAATAGAATTTTAGATTAAAATACTTATTAATGTTGAATTTATAAACTAATATTAAGACATTATTAATTCTAACCCTAATAATACTTAATTTCTCACACAAATAAAAATCTAGGCTATTCATTTTTGTTTAAAATATTTATCATTAATGTAAAATTTATAAATTGATATTAAGATATAAATAAACCTAACCCCAAGCTTCATCCTACAACCCTACTTAAACCCTATTAACCCTAATTTAACAATAATAGGATTTAATTAGGGTAAGGGAAAGGGTTCAATTAAGGTTAGGTTTAGGATTTTCATTTAAAATATTTATCATTAATGTCAAATTTATAAACAAATATTAAGGTTAGGATTAGGGTTTAATTAAGGTTTAGTTAGGATTAGAATACAAATAGGGTTAGGGTTAGGGTTAGGGTTAGTGTTAGGATTAGAGTTAGGGTTCAATTATAATAAGGGTTAAATTAGGGTATACTTATGGTTAGGGTGCAATTAGGGTTTTAGTAAAGATTTAATTAGGGCCAAAATTCAATTAGGATTAGTTTCAAGTTTAGGATTGAATTAGGGTTCAATTAGGGTTAGCATTCAACTAGGGTTAGGGTTGCGATTCAATCAAGATTTACTTAAGATTCATTTAGGGTTAGGGTTGCGATTCAATCAGGGTTTACTTAAGATTCATTTAGGGTTAGGGTTTATTTAGGGTTAGGATTAAACTAGGATTTAATTGGGGTTAGGGTGTAATTAGGGTTAGGGTTATAGTTTAAATAAGGTTAGTGTTTAATTATGGTTAGGATGCAATCAGGGTTACAGTTATGCTTAGGATTATAATTAGGTTTCAATTAGGGTTAGGGTTTAATTAGGGTTTTGGTTAGGATCTAATTATGGTTAGGGTTCAATTAAGAACAAGTTTGTGTTACGATTAGGGTTAAGGTTCAATTATAGTTATAATTCAATTAAGGTTTAGGGTTAGGGTTATGGTCCAACTAGGATTAAAATTTAATTATATAGTTATGACTCAATTAGGGGTAGGGTGAAATTAGGATTATAGTTAGGGTCTAATTAAGGTCATGTAGAGGGTTCAAAGAGAGATACCATTAGGGTTAAGGTTAGGGTACAATTTGGGTTAGGATTACAATAAAGTTTAGGGTTAGGATTAAATTAGGTTTAAGGTTAGGGTTCAATTAGGGTTATTATTCACTTAGGGTTATGATTAAGGTTATGGTTACAATTAGGGTTCTATGATAAAGCTTGGAGTTAGGGTTATAGCTGGGGTTGAAATAGGGTTATAATCAAGGTTACGTTTAAGTTTCAATTAGGGTTAGGATTAGGATTAGGGTGAAATTAAGGTTTATTTAAGGTTCAATTAGGGTTAGGATTAGGATTAGGGTGAAATTAATGTTTATATAAGGTTCAATTAGGGTTAGGATTACGATTAACATGTAATTAAGGTTTAATAAGGTTCAATCAATTAGAGTTAAGATTAATATTAGAGTTCAATTAGTTTTAGAGTTAGGGTTATAATCAAGGTTCAGTTAAGCTTATGATTATGAACATTTGAGGCAAGCAAAGCTTATCTCTTCATGACGATTTTCCTAGTAATTATTTATTTCTTTGCTTGAATTATTTGAGGCAAGCAAAGCTCATCTCTTCATAGTTGATTTGCCTGGTAATTATTTATCTCTTTGCTTGAATTTATGCATTTTAATTAGGCAATTATGATTAAATAATTATAATAAGGGTTAGGGTTAGGTTTACACTTATATTTAGAATTTAATAAATAATAGGGTTCAATTAGGGTTAGGGTTAGGGTTAAATTAGGTTTAGGGTTAAGGTTCATTTATTATTAGGTTTACTATTACAAAATTTAATGTTCATTTAGGATTAGAGTTCAATTAAGGTTAACATTATGGTTAAGATTATGATTAGGGTTCAATTATGTTATAGAGATCAATTATGATTATGATTTAGTTAGGGATAGGGTTCAATTATAGTTAAAGTTATGTTAGGGTTAGGTTTCTTGATTAGGGTCTAATTATAGTTAGGGTTAGTGTAGGGTTCAATTAGGGTTAGGGTTAGGGTTAAAGTTATGGTTATACGATAAAGGTTGGGGTAAAGGTTAGGGTTAGCAATCAACTAGGGTTAGGGTTAGGGTTAGGGTTAAGGTTAGGTTAGGGTAAGGGTTTAATTATGGTTCAATTAGTATATAGTTAAAATTAGGGTTGCCATTAGAATTAGGGTCAGTGTTAGATTTAGAATTCTGAATAGAGTAAGAAATATGATAAGGATTAGAATTAGAATTAGGGTTAGAGTTAGGAGCTAGGATTATGATTAAAGTTAGGGTTGGAGTTAGGGTTAGGGTTAGGTTTGAGACTCAATTAGTGTTAAGGTTAGGGTTTAATTAAGGTCAAAATTATATCAAGATAGGGTTAGGGTTCAATTGGTGTTCAATTAGGGTTAGGGTTCTAAGACAAATTTGGGGTTAGGGTTAGGGTTGGGTTTGGAGTTAGGGTTGATGTTAGAATTCAACTAAGGTTATGGTTAGGGTTACAATTAAGATTTAATTAGGGTTACGATTATGGTTTATATTCAATTAGGGTTAAGGTTTAATTAGGACCTTATAATTAGGGTTCATAACCAAATTGAATGCTTACTATAATTGAACACTCACCCTAATTGAAACCCAACCCTATTTCAACCCTACTCATAACCATATCTTTAATTCTAACTGTAATATATAACACTAACCATAACTATATTCTATTCATAATCTTATTTTAAGACTAACCCTAACCTTATTTAAAATTTAACCCTAAGACTAACCATAATTAAACACTAGCCCTAACGTTATTTGAATGTTAACCATAGTTTAACCCTAACACTAACTCAAAGATTTCCCCTAATTCAACCCTAACCCTAACTCAAAGGTTTTTCCCTAATTGAACCCTATTTTAACCTTTACCCTAACCCTAATTAAACTTGAACCTCAACCCTAATAAAAGTCTGAACCTAACAATGTTTGACCCCTAAGTATAACTTAATATATTAATTTTTTATATTAAATATACTAAAATATAAGCATATCCCTAACCCTAAAATATAAGCATAACCTTAACCCAAATAAAAGTTTGAACCTAATCATGTTTGACCCCTAATTATAACTTATATTAAATTTTAACATTAAATATACTAAAATATTATTATTTATCTAATAATATAATAAAATAATATAATATAATTATATATTAATTCATGTTATGTGTTGTGTTGCCACTACTACTAGCATATATATATCTTAAATTTAAGATATATATCATGCTAGTAGTAATACAAAACCATTTCATTTTATCTTCAAGTAACAAGTTATCAGTCAGATTCAGTATTGTGGAGTGCAATTTTTTGGTCAAAGTTAAACAACCCCTTGCACGGGTGGCTGCATGGAAACTTTAAATTGCACAAACAGTTAAAATTGGAATCTTTACCCCATAAAACAGTGTCCAAGTTATCAAATATATAGCTTTCTATCTTCAAAGATGTATGGTGTCACTGTCTAATGTCTATGACCTCCTAAAAAATTGAAAGGAAAGCTCTGAATTTTATCTGCCATAGGACCATCTTCTTGTAAACTGCAGAGAAAAGTCAAGAGCCCACCTTCATTGGGATCACCCAATGAATATTATGAGTGAGAGTTGGCCCAGTTCGTCTGAGGCCATTATGACAAAAAAACACCTTAGTTGCAACTAGATCAAAGCCCTGCAACCTAAAATATTCTTTCATTGTCACTGGCAAGCTGTCTTGTTGCATATATCCTACATAGGGCAATTACTCAAGTAACTTTGAAGAACAAATTTCACCAATTTGTTAAATCTTTCTCAGTTTATCCAAGTTCTATCTACTAACCAGCAGAATCTACCCAAAAGAAACTATTTTGATTTTATTAGAACTTTAAAGTTTTAGCTTCTGGAAAAATTGCATACAAAGTCATAGAGAAGAATCAATGTTTCGGGAAGCTGTGTTCCTATGTAGTTTATATAAAAGGGTAATTTACACAGTAACAATTGAATCGTAGCGATTTAATGGAATGTAATGAAATATTAAAATCAGGTAAATTGCTATATCGAATTTTAGTATGAGAAGCATTTAGATAGAGAGATATATATGTAATGATGTTTTTGGATTTGATTGTGTTGAGTTTTTCATCAAGATTCCAGATCATATTTTATGATCTATTATCAGAAAACAGATAACAAGAGAGTAGAAAATGATCTAAAACATTGATGAAAAAAAATCGACACAATCAAATTCGAAAACACCATTAGACCACGTCATAAACTGTAGAAATCCAATATGATACCTCTTGATTGCTAAGTTACAATAAATATGCACACAGTAATGATCATGAATAATTTAGTAGAAACACTGTGGTGTTAGAATTGGGTAAACTACTGTATGCAGCTTGTTGAGTGCAAATAGCACCCTAACAAACAGAATTACGGTATACGGCTTGTTGGATGCAAAACACATCCCAACAGAAAACTTGACATAATATAGGTATATCCCTGTATACTTGGAAACTTCAGTGACAACAAAAACTTTAAAATAAACTGGAAAAATCTTCCCTCCTAAAGCACAAGAGTCGTCATAGCTTGTAGCTATTTTTACACTTCTGCGACGTTACATTCATTGAAGACACATCAACATTCATATCACAGAAAGCAGTCACCGTCACATGCCTCTTTATAAGATGTAAGATATTAACCCTCCCAGACATGTGAGTCCTGGTGGTCATATCGAGGCTCCCTGCAAACACATCATTGATCAACTCAGAAACACTTGACACAAAGGCGTCAAGAAAGACCGTCACGGAAACGTTCATTCTGGAGGTCTTGTCGGCCTTCAGTTTACCCGCGGGTATGACGGCCTGCCCCACCGTCTTCCCTTGGTACATCATCATGGTTGTGCTGTCGCTATGCTTGAAACTGGCCGCCTTGTTGGTGTTCTTGATCGAAATGTCCGCAGTGAGCGTCATGTTCAGATGGACCTTCAAAGCGGCCGCATCCACTTTGGTTTTAATGTCCCCAATTTTGACGGAATTGAGGGTTATCTTGGGATCCTTGGTCTTGAACACCGTCAAAGCCAGGACGAGAATGACTATGGCGAGGACAACGACGAAAACGCCGCAGGAGAGGCAGCAGCCGCAGAGCCGCCGACGGCGTTTGCGTCGTTTCGAGGTGTCAAAGTCCGAAGGACTGGCTTCTACTCGCAGAGGCTCTTTTGACAGCCTTTCTTCTTCCTTGTGGCTCAGGCTGCTGTCAATTGACTTAGGTTCTGCTTCCTTTACTTCGATCTTGTGGCCGTTTGTCTCCGCCATATTTCGAAAATTTGAACCACAAAGGTGAGACTTTTGGGGTTATGGCTGGCCTCTGGTTTGCCCAGAAAACAATTGGAAATTATCTTGTAAGGTGGAAGCTACTGGGCTTGGGCATTTAGAATTTGCACTAGATTTAAGGTTTACTCACAGAAGACTACTGGGCTTGTAGTCTTTGAATAAAATGAAACTATTTGATTGTTATCAGGAATATAGGAATCTAACGGACTTTCTGAAGTAGGCAGGGGGAAGGAGATTCTTTTTATATTATTTTTGGTACCTAACACTTGTCTTGAGCAATTGTTCATTGAGAGCATTGAATACATTGACGGTTAAATAGCGATTTTTATCATGAGCCTTTGAAACTTTTACCAGCTCAAAAATTCAAGATAGAAAAGAACAGAGAAATACTCAGGTTCTTTCCCATTCTTAACGCCTCAGCAAAGAAATACTCGTCTTTTTGAAAATGATACTCTAATTTTTGTCGTGCACACAGGTCATCTTTTTCTTCAGTTTTACCAATAATCTTTTAACTTGTGGGCCTTTATTGGAAGCTTCTTATCAGGTGGTGCTTGCTGATTTGCTTACTTGGCAATCAGGTCTTAAATAAGGGCTTGAACTGGTTGGCCCATGAGCCGATACAGACCACTTTGTTCGTTGGGGATGTGGGATAAATACAAAGGTGGTGATATATTCAATAAGTATATGCCAGTCAATTTTGGAGGTCAATTTTTATTAATTAATTTAGTTTAACGTAGCTTTTATTAGTTCGTCTTGGTAGGCACGGAGAATAACGAGTGCATTCATTCAATACACAGATTTTTGTATAGGATCTTTGAATTTTTGTCATATGGGTAGTTGAGTTAACAAAATCAATTACACTCAATATTTTTTTATTTTTAGAAATTAAAAATTTAAGTTAGTTTTGAAGTAGAAAATGTGTGATAAACTAGTAAATGCATCTTGGTGTGCAATGGGTATGCCGAAAAGTGTGGAAGGTCAATTAGGAAAAAAATTGGTCTAATTTTTGCATACATTTGCATAGTATGTGAGGTCAATTGGCAAGCCATTTAGCAAATAATGTCGTTTGTGCAACAAAGGTCTCAATGGAGAAGTGATAACTTCAAATCAAGTACGCATCCACTTATAGGGATCCAAATATGACTGAAACAAAACCTCTGAATCGGGAAGATAATCAGGCTTCATTACCAAGAGAGTCATGTTATGTTTGCAATAGAGAGAGAGAGGGAGATATGGATATAGAGAGGGATAGATAGAGGTGGCATGCGTGTGTGTGAGAGAGAGAGAGAGAGAGAAGGGGGAGGGAGGAGGGGGGGTATGGAGAGGAGGAGAGGGAGAGATAAAGGGAGAGGGGAGAGAGGGATCGATATAGATGGAAGAGATACATATACAAAGATGGAGAGAGAGGGAGAGAATAAGGTATGGGAGAGATAAAAAAAAATAAAGATAGAGATAAGAAGTGATATATAGAGAGAAGTAAAGAGAGGGAGAGATATTGGGGTGGAGAGAGATGGAGAGATAGATATAGAGGGAGAGATGGAAGAAGAAATACAAAGAGATAGAGATAGAGAGGAAAATATATATAGATATAGAGGTCTAGAAAGAGGAAAAGGAGGAGAGAGAGGGAGAGGGAGAGAGATGGATGGATAGGGAGAGGGATGCATGTCTAGAGATAGAGGGGGAGAAGGGAAGATAGAGGTAGATACGAAGATAGACCAAGAGAGAAAGGAGACAAATAAATAGAGAGATAGAGGGATAGATAAAGAGAGAGATAGGGAGATAGAGAGGGAGAGATAAAGAGGGAGAGGGAGAGGGAGAGAGATAGAGACATGGATGTTTCTTTTTCAGATTTCATAGATATATTCATGGTTATATATTAGAATGACCTGAAAACATATTCCAAGAAAGAGGAAGAGCATTGTATGCACTTAGAAAAGATATTTATAAGAGCCTCGGAATATGACATTTCATTGAACCCTAAGAAGTGTACATTTGGGGTTATAGAAGGAAAATTGTTGGGGCATATAGTCTCAAAAGATGGGATCAAGATTGATTTAAAAAGGGTAGTAGTCATTGATAGTCATTCCAACTCCTAAAACATCGAACAGAATCCAGTCATTTTTTGGCCAGATCATTTTGGTTAGGTTTGTTACAAACTTTGTTGAGACAACAAAATCCATCTCCAAGATGTTGAAGAAGTGGGAGTCAGTTGCATGGGGTGATGAGGTTGTTAAGACATTAAACAACATTAGGAAATCCATCAAAAAGGCACCAGTGCTCAAGTCACTTGATTTTGCTAAATCCTTTTAGTTGTTTTCTTTTGTATCATTTCACAAAATTATTGTTGTTCTATTAAAAAAAAATGATGAGGGTTATGAACAACCCATTGCTTTCCTTAGCAAGTCACTTCAAGTAGCAAAATTGAAATATGACATAATGGAAAAATAGGCCTATGCTCTAGTAAAAGCTATGAAAAATTTCAGACCTTACTTAGTGGGTGCAAAGATAGTGGCTTATGTACCTAATGCTCTAGTTAAAGACATTCACTTAGCAAGAAGTCACTTGGAGAAGGTGTAGATGGATCAACAATAGCCAAGAGTTTAATATTGATATTCAAATAACTACACTTGTTAGAGGACAAGATTTATCGAAGATAATGTTTGAATCCAATCTTGAAGCCAATTGGATAAATTAGGTGGATGAGGATATTCCTATAGAAGAGTGTAATGTTCAAATTTGTTCTTGGTATAAGGATATTCTACACTATCTAAGAAACATGTCTTTTCTTGATCACATGATTGATAATCAGAAAAGGACCTTGAAATTGTAAGCTATAAAATATGTCATGATTCAGGACTGTTTATACTGGAGAGATAGGGAAAGTGTTATGCTTAGATGTGTGAATGAAGAAAATGTTGCAATGATCCTTGAGGAAATACACAGTGGTGTCTGTGGAGGTCACTACACAACCAAGACAACTGCCCATAAGATCCTGAGATTTGGATATTGGTGGCCCTCTCTATTCTCTAATACACATAGAATGGTAAGGGAATGCGATGCTTGCCAAAAAAATTCTGGTAAGTTAATTTTTTTGGTGATTTTCCCCTTAGAACACAAAATGTAGAAGCTCCTTTTCAGCAACTGGATACTAGTAGCCATAGACTATTTCATCAAGTGGTTGGAAGCAATTCCCACACAAAAGACAACTAGTAAGGTTGTCATAAATTTTATCATGAACAAAATTATGATCCGATTTGGCACTCCTGCAAAGTTAATCATAGAAAACGCAATGTGTTTTAGGTCAAAGGAGTTTGATGATTTTTGCAGTAGTTATGGAATTGTTATATCATACCCTTCCCCTTGCCATCCACAGGGAAATGGACAAGTTGAGTCTAGTAAAAAAAGTCTCATGAAAATCATGAAGAGGGTGATGGAGAATACCAAAAGGGCATGTGATTCAAATTTGAAGCTAGCATTATGGGCTAATAGGAAAACCATAAAGAAGGCCACAAAAAGTTCCCTTATGAACTTGTGTATGGACTGGATGCAAGAATCCCAATGAATAATCTATTTCCAGTATACAAGTTCATCTAGGAATATGAAGATGACATCGATGACAGTTTGATGAGTAGGATTAACCAACTAATAGAGTTGGCTGAATCAAGAAGGAATGCACAAAACATCAATCTAAAAAAGCAATTGCAGGTCAAATACCTATTTGACAAGAGAGCTACAGACAAGAGGTTCACTATTGGAGACTTAGTTTTGATGTGGAATGTTAGAGTCCAGGACAAGGGAAAACGTGGTAAATTTGAGGCTCTTTGGATTGGACCTTACGTCATCTACAACAATCATGGTGAGAATTCATATTTTTTGCAAAATATGGATGAGGAGGTATTGGAATTTCTAGTGCATGGACAATTCCTCAAACCCTACTTTTCATAAGTAGGGCATATCCAATGCACATTTGTATCATAATATAATTGTTTATTTCCCCATTTTGTTTTTGGATTTTGATATGCTTCTCTAGAGTTTTCTAGATCCTCGCTCTATTTTTCTAAACAGACGTCCTCAACTAGAGCCATTGGTGGCACTATTTTTTAGCTTGTGCCACCCCCTTGTGATGCCCATCAGTTATAACCAATCAAACAAATCCTAATGGTGTGTCATTTTTGTGTGCCTCTGGTAATTTTCCTTATTCCCTTGCTAGCCTACAATAAATGCCCCATTTGTTGAAACCTAAGAAAGTGCTAAGTGTGGATTTTTTGATGTTTCAGGCTTTTAGTTGTTTGTATGCTTGCATCCCTCCTCTGTCACTCGCAATCTCCTTCTTCTTCTCCCTTTATTTCCCTCACTTTCCTTATCTTTTTGAGTTTCACCCATTGGACTTAACCCTTATCCTCTACTGCTTTCTTTTCCTTCCCTCTTCCTAACCCCTGATCCCTTCCTTTGAAAATCGACTAAGTGTCAATGTTTTAGGATCGAGATTTGTCCTTACCTCTTTCTTCTTACCTTTGTTAAGTTAAGAAGTATTCGACTCTTTCGACCGCTAATTCTTGATAAAACCTTTGAAATGTGACTAAGTTTTGGTCTTTCAAGCATTGGGGATCATGTATCCACTTTATCCTTTCCTCCTTTCTTTTCAATCGTCAATTCATATGACCAATCCTCGGCCTTGGATGTCCCACTTTCGGGCATTGGATTTTGGTCATACCTCTTAACCCTTACCTCTATTTTAGAATGGTGTAAGTTGTACTCCCGACTCTCGACAAGGGTGGTTTTTCAACCTTTTCACCCATTTAATGATTGAAAAGTTGTTGTTTTGGGCCTGAACGCTTGACATTTTCAATGAAATGGTGTTTTTGTTAATAGCGCCATTAATGTTGCTTCTACTCTCTCTATGACCATATTTGATCTTTGAAGGATGGTAGGTGTCTTGAATGATGTTTCTACCTACTCACATTGATATGGAGTGGTTCCCATTCCTCTTTATGTGTCGTCAACGTTCTTTTTGTCAAAGATTTGATCTTTGTCATGATGCTTCCTAGATTTCATGGGGTTTTCTTCACAAGTTGTGTGCTCATTAATGTGGTGGCTTGGCGTGGAGATCTAGAGCATTTATGGTAGGATTTCCTCTTAGATTTTTGCACCTAAAAGTTTGCACAAATTTTGTTAGGGTTTCAAAATGGGTCTCTTCCTAGACATGCACCTTCTTTAATTCTCACAACCTGCTAAAGGACGATGGACACTTGGGTTCGTGATTTGAGGAACATTCCATCCTTTGACTACAAAGGAGTTAATGCATCTGATTAGTTTTTTCTGCACCATGGACTTTGATCAGAGTATGATCAAATTTTGTAACCTAATTGGATATTTTCTTACCATGTGCAAACCCTAGTTGGGTTAGGGTTTGTGCCTAGTTAGTTTTTGAGTTATGCCTAAACTATAAAGGAAAGTTTTGTTTTCTTTAAAAGGGTTCTGATTCTTAATCTTTGAAAATTTTGGATTAAGTCAAGTTGTATAGATAAGTCCTCTAAAACTCAAAGAAGGAAGTTGTAAGTTTTTATTTGTAATAGCAACAGATGACTGGAATACTCATGGTATTGTCTAAAATTTGAGTATCAATATGTCATACTCTCCATGATCATTGTACTCATTATCTTTTGGATCAATATAATTAAGGGTTATCTTTGGTTCTCATATCATACTTTTTGTTATGGGTGTGTGAATTGTTAGTTTTTATTCAAGGAATAGAGTAACTTTTATTTTAGTTCATTCACCAAAGATTGTGTGGTTGCAATATGGATTTGTAAGTAGTGTGATAGTATTGTTCTTTTGTTGGTTTCTCACTGTCAGGTAGTGAGGTTGTAAGAAGCCAAGAGTTGGTTTGTTGTAGGAGTTTACCTCATTTCTATAATTTGTTGTGGATAAGGCATTGGTCAAAGTGACTCACATTGTTTGAGGCTAAGGAATTTAATCAAACATAAAATTAAATCAAAAACTTTACTTTTCAGTATTTTTACTATTTTATGCCCATTACCAGACTACAAAGAACCACAAAAATATAGAGGATTTCGAGGATGATTTAGCCCATCAAGTTACCTAATATTTAGGAAAATCTAGACAATCAGTTGGAAAAACCAACACTATGCCCTTGATCTAGAACATGAAGACTTTTAATATCATAATGGCATGAGTATAGTCCCATGTATATGAGTGGTGCTAATACCTTGAATTGAGGACATATCTATGAGCATATCAAGCCACCTCAAGTATGAAGAAAGATTGTGCAAGATAATAAAAGGTGAAGGGCAGTGAGGAAGACAATGATCCATAAAAATGAGTCAAGTATAAACCCTACCTCGATGACCTATGGTTGAAAAATGAGTGATAATCAAATGAGGAGCAAGCACATTCAAAGGACATATGACAATCATTGATTCCGACAAGATGACTGTGAGCTTTCCAACACAGGGGTAGTGCCCTCATACATAGAACACAATCATGAGAAATGCATTCACATTTCCAAATTGCATACACATTCAAGAAGGGTAGAGTTCATGAAGGCATCAAGGAAGTCCATTAAAAGGCATAAAGGGGTCTAAATGACAGTGTTTTTGATGTAGATGATGAAGAACCTTGACAATCAATGTCTATAATAGTGGACTTGAGACAAGTTTTTCTAGGTTAGTCCATGCTTGGATTGTCATAAAGGGGAAATCATGATTTTTGACAAAGAAGGGTTCAAATTTTGAAGGAGAGTGCCATGTGGAAGACTTATGATGTAAATTTCATGAATAAATCAAAATGGAAAATGAATGTAGTGTAACATGCCCATTGTTCTACCCAATATTTTTTACTATGTTTTACCCACAAGTGAATAGTTTATACTAACATCATAAGAAACAATTTTTTTCTTTTCATTTGAATAACAAGATGCATATTTGAAACATAACCATTTCAAACTTTCCCGTTGCATAACAAAAAATCATTTCAGTAATATAGGTAATGATTTCACATTACATAATCTCAAGATGATATTTCCCATTTATTATATCCATAGAGATGGATACATGATTACATACATAGCTTCTATGAGCTTACTGAAAATAGAGATATGAATGGTCCAAATATTCTTCCTCAAATCTTGGCTACCAACTGCATGAGGGGAAGCATCACTCAAGTGCTTTTTCATCAACCACAGACTACTGCAGTCCCCCACACATCTACCTAACTTGGTAAGATAGTCCTAACCTTTGAAAAAGAGATTGGTTTGGTAACCTCATAATCCTAGCCTTCCCAAAGCATGGTGTTGTGTCCTACATATCTAGAACATCCATACAGTGGCTACAACCTACATGTATTACAATCCCTACCTAGTATGCAAAACCTGAATCTATAAGGAAAGCTAGATGCGAAAGCAACTCTCCTAACGTCAAAACCTCAGGGAAGGATGTAGAGATACCTTTTAAATTTTACAATTACAATCCAAAAAGATTGCACTAGAAATAGATTACTGAAATAGAGAAATAGACAAACACATATGAACACCAGATATACGTGGGAAAACCCTTATGGGAGAAAAACCCACCACACCAAGAGAAGTCACTTTGTATTACAGTAATAAAGATTACAAACAGATATCTGACTTATCTTTCTGATGTCAGTTTACAACAACATTCACCATGAAAAACCTTGTTACAGAACATTCACGTTACAGTCTTCACATAATAGAATTCATCTACTAATCATACAACCACACAGCAATCCGTTGATCCATCGAACTAGACATCATCTGCTATTCCAGACTATAACCATGTCGCCCCTGTCTATCAAGCTTCCTCTCAGAACTACCACAACAAATTGTCTTCTAACAGTTCCCATTCGGCTCCTCTGATTGGTCGACAACGAGCCACATAGGATAGTCTTCACTCAGGAAAAACGGCTTCAATTTGTGTTGTCATGTCGGTAAGACACTAATCGTGTCTCCCCGATGCCACACAACTTATCATTGATGTCGCCAAGATGTTACATCGAGTCCAGAGAGCTATCGCTCAGACTTTGCCATGTCGCCAAGACCTCATACCGACAATCATCACATGTATCGCTATCGCCAAGACTTATCGCTATCGGTGAAACATCATACCAAAGCTTCAAAGTCACACAGACGTGAGTTTTCCATTTAGTGAGACAATCGTCTTTCACTGAGAGATCATACCGAGTCATTAAGGGTTATACCGAAATGTTCAACATTCGGCAAGACATACCGCTAGCGTTGAGATGTTACTTTGACATCTTAAGTCATACCAAGCACCAAGCAACAGTCGGCAAGACTTTTTTCCATCGCTAAGACTTCATACCGAAGTCTTTGTGTCATCACGAAGACTCCAAGTGTATCCCCATCGGCGAGAATTTCATCAGTCACTGAGACTTCTCCCCAAGACCTTTGAGTTACCCCGAGTGAATCCTGTCAGTGAGACATTCCTATTGATAATACTTCTTACTGAATACCCAAGACTCTCTCTGAAGGATTCAACAGAAACGCTATCGGCGAGACTTTGTTCGTCGCTGGGACCTCACACCGAGGTAAGCCTTTCAGCCAAGGGTCCCCCCAATATATGATATGAATGGCCTGTCGGCCAAAGATCTCCACTCGGTAGGAGATCATACCGAACACATGTCATAGCGATAACATCATTCTGTGAGACTAAAGCAAGGTGAAAGCGACCTGAACTGTTCAACAAGATTCAAATTGCTAGTCGGGTAGACACAAAAGATGTCACACCAACTTGGCCCTTTCATAGGTTTCAGCCTGTGGGATTGAGGCACACATTTCCAACAATCTCCCACTTAACGAAGATCTCACAAGCACCTCTAGGGCACAGCGAACCTACTAAAAATCATGGGCACTAAGGCCCATCGAACTGGCAGACCACCTGAACTTGTCTGTGCTCATTGGCTTCGTCAATGCATCTATAACATTCTCCAGAGTATCAACCTTTTCCAAACTGACCTTTCCATCCTCCACCATATCTTGTACAAAGTGGTACTGTACATCTATATGTTTCATCCTGGCATGGAAAGTAGGATTCTTTTCCAGACAAATTGCACTCTGACTGTCACAAAAAATAGTTATTTTCCTTGCATCAAAACCAATGTTAGAACACAAACGTTTTAACCAAACTGCTTCTTTACAAGCATGTGTAGCTGCCATGTATTCAACCTATGTAGTGGACAAAGCGACTATAGCCGCACTCATCAACTCATTGCACCACCATTCAACATGAAAGTATATCCACCGTGGACCTCCCCTCTGTCAATGTCCCCTGATGAGAATGCATAGCCTCGAATCAGAGTCCTCTATGATTCAACCGCGTTCCCATGGTAACACAAAGAAAAATCTGAAGTGCCCTTCAAATATCTGAAAACTCTCTTTACAACATCCCAATGTGTCCTTCGGATTAGCCATAAAGTGACTAAGAACTCCCCTTTGCTTGGGAAATGTGCCTTGTACAGACCATTGCATACATAAGACTACACACAAGCATGAATTACACTAGTCATATCCTCCATCTCAGTAGGAGATTTTGGACAGTCTTCAATAGATAGCGTTCCAAGACTAGAACAACTAGCTACGCAATCATTCATGCAAAATATCTCTAGAAAAGTCTTGATATGCTTACTTTAACTGAGCCAAAGTTTTCTACTATTCCTATCCCTGGTTATCTCCATCCCCAGAATATACCTTGCTGCACCAAGATCTTTCATTTGAACTTAGCAGACAACTAAGACTTAAGATCATAAATCATTAGCTTACTATTGCCTATGAACAACATATCATCAACATAGAGAGCAATAATAAGAACTTGATCACTTTCAGCTTTATAATAGACACAATTATCAGATTTTGATCTCACAAATCCCAAAGACAATACAAAAGTATCAAATTTCTGGTACCACATTCTAGGTGATTGCTTTAACCCATACATAGACTTTTTTAACTTGCAAACCAGTTTCTCTTTACCTTTCTCAACAAAGTGCTTAGGCTGGGACATATAGATTTCTTCTTCAAGATCACCATGAAGAAATTTTGTCTTCACATCCATCTGATTCGACCTCTGCATATCTCTTTGCCAGTGACAAAGAAATCGATAGACATCACTAGCTACAGGAAAAAATCTCCCATAATCAATTCCCTACTTGGGAATAACCCTTCACAACCAATCTTGCCTTGTACTTTTCCACATTGCCATCCAGACCAATCTTCTTTTTAAATACCCATTTGTAGCCAACAACTTTTCTGCCTTTAGGAAAGAGCACCAAACTCCAAGTGTCATTCTTTTCTAATGACGCCATTTCTTCGTTCATGGCTTCCAACCAAGAGTCTGAATCAGACATTTTAAATGCCTCCTTTACAGTCCTAGGCTCACCAGTGCTAGAAATTAAAGCATAGGCATAAGTAGAATCTATCAAAGAGAACCCATACCTATCAGGTTTTTTTCTTTCACAGGTTGACCTCCTCACTTGCTGAGGCTAAGGTTCTTCTTCTTCTTCAGAACTTTCATAACTACTTGAGCTCTCCCCAGTTTCAGGTACATTTTGAATTTTGAATTCCTCTTTATTTGGTGTAGGAGGAATTCCAACTACATCCTTATTGTTTTCTAACTTTGTCTCTAACTACAAATCCAAGGTAGAAGGCTTCAGCTCACGAAATATTATACTTCTACTATATGCAACCTTCTCCGTATCAGGATTCCAAAGCTTGTATCCTTTTATGCCAACACTATAGCCAATAAAGATACATTTGACAGCCTTGTTCTCTAATTTAGATCTTTTCTCATATGACACATGAGCATATGCCTCACAGCCAAAAACATGAATATGTCTTAAATAGGGCTTCTTACCAAACCATGCTTCCAAAGGTGTTTTCTCAATAAGAGCAAAATTTGGAGAACGATTAATCACGTAACATGTAGTAGCAAAAGCCTCAGCCCAGAACTTCTCCTCCAAGCCAACACTACTCAGCATGCTTTGTGCTCTCTCCATCACTGTCCTTTTGAACCTTTTTGCAACTCCATTTTGCTATGGAGTATAAGTTGTAGTCTTATGTCTTTTAATCCCATGGTCTTTACAATACCTCTCGAAATCATCATAACAAAATTCACCTCCATTATCAGTCCTTAAGCATTTAATTTTTCTTCTAGTCTGATTTTCTACAAGGTTCTTAAATTCCTTAAACCGACTAAACACTTCTAATTTAATTTTCAAAAAATAAAAAAATGTTCTTCTCGAATAATCATCAATGAACAATACATAGTACCTTGACTTAGACAAAGAAGGAACATTCACTAGACCAAATACATCAGAATGAATATAATCTAGCAAACCAGAAGATTTATGAGGACTGGAATAAAATGAAACACGATGTTGTTTTCCATATATACAATGTTCACAGAATTCAAATTCAACGTTACAATCTTCAAGCCCCTTAACTAGGTTTTTGTTCTTCAAGGTTTTTAAACCTTTCTCTACAATGTGGCCTAGCCTATGATGCCAAAGCATAGTCTTTTCTGCTGGAAGTTTAACTTCCATAGAGTTTACACAATTAGGAACATTTCCGTCTTTTCCTCCATGAATAGCTTTTTGGGACTTTACAGAGACATTGTTACATTGAACAACATGTGCATCCAGCTTGTACAAGATACCAATACGAGCACCCTTTGCTAGCACCATTGAGTTTCTAGTCATCTTGCAGCCATTTTCAGAGAATGTGACTTGCACTCCAATATCATTTAGCATACTTAAAGAAAGTAAGTTTCAAGCCAGACCTAGTATGTGCATTACATTATTGATTCCCTTCACTATGCCATCAGGGAATTGGATTCTGACTCTTCCACGGCCAATAATTTCCAAAGTTGAATCACTTGCTAAGTACACCTTTCCACCATCGTATTCTTCATACTTCGTAAACCAGTCTCTATGAGATGTCATGTGGAAAGATGCTCCAGAATCAATCAGCCAAACATCATCTGAAGCATGTGTAGCCAAGGCTGCAATGAAGGCGTCTCCATCACTGTGAGAAGAATAATTGTTGGAAGAATACTTCTTCTTCTTCTTCTCCTCCTCTTTACAATCCTTTTGGACACGACTAGGTTTCCCATAGTTCCAACACTTCACCTTGGACTTCTTGCCAAGAGATTTTGATCTCCCCTCTGATTTCGATTTGGACTTCTTGTCCTTCTTCTTGCCTTTCTCTTTCGAACTTCCTCTAGCAACAAGGGCCTCCTTCGCCATCTCAAAAGATTTCCTTCTCATCTCTTCTGATAACAAAGAAGCAACAACATCCTCCATCTTGAAACTGGATGTTGTACTCCCAATAGCCATCACCAGGTGATCCCATGAATCTGGAAAAGAACACAATATCATCATACATCGATCCTCTTCATCAATCTTCACACCAACAGATGTTAATTGTGCAATCAACATGTTGAATGCGTGCAAATGATCAGCTACAGACCCTCCTTCCTGCATTCTCAAAGTGTATAACTTCTTCCTTAGGAACAATTTATTCACCAAGGACTTCCCTTGATAAATATATGCTAGTCTCTTCCATAAGGAAGATGCAGTCTTCTCTTCATGCACATTGAGAAGAACAAAGTCTGCCAAACAGAGCCTTATTAGCCCCTTAGAATTTCTATCTGCAAGGTCCCAATCTTCTTGCTTCATGCTTGTAGGTTTCACTCCAGACACAACAATCCAAAGATCACTATCCACTAAGAGATCCTCCATCTTAAGTTTCCACAACTCAAAATTGCTGCCATTGAACTTCTCTATTTCAATCTTTCTTGATGTGCTAGCCATCTCAATCTGTAATTAGAACTTGAAAAACTTCAACAAGACTCCCACTGAACAAAAATTGACACAAAAAACTTAACGTACCCACAAGGATAACACAACTGGCCAGGCTCTGATACCACTTGTAAGGAAAGCTAGATGTGGAAGCAACTCTCCTAATGCCAAAACCTCAAGGAAGAATGTAGAGATACCTTTTAAATTTACAATTATAGTCCAAAAAGATTGCACTAGAAATAGATTATTGAAACGGAGAAATAGACAAACACATATGAACACCAAATATACGTGGGAAAACCCTTACGGGAGAAAAACCCACCACACCAAGAGAAGTCACTTTGTATTACAATAATAAAGATTACAAACAGATATCTAATTTATCTTTTTGATGCCAGTTTACAGTAGCATTCACCATGAACAACCTTGTTACAAAACATTCACATTACAGTCTTCATAGAATAGAATTCATCTACTGATCATACAACCACACAACAATCTGTTGATCCATCAAACCAGACATCATCTGCTATTCCAAACTATAACCATGTCACCCCTGTCTATCGAGCTTCCTCTCAGAACTACCACAATGAACTATCTTCCAATGGTTCCCATTCGGCTCCTTTGATTGGTTGACAACAAGCCACATAAGATAGTCTTCACTCAGTCAAAATGACTTCAATCTGTGTTGGCATGTTGGTGAGACACTAACCGTGTCTCCCCGATGCCACACAACTTATCATTGATGTCGCCAAGAGTCATCCTTATCGCCAAGATGTTACATCGAGTCTAGAGAGCTATCGCTCAGACTTCGCCATGTCGCCAAGACCTCATACCGACGATCATCACATGTATCGCTATTGGTGAAACATCATACCGAAGCTTCAAAGTCACATAGACGTGAGTTTTCCATTCGGTGAGACAATCGTCTTTCGTTGAGAGATCATACCGAGTCATTAAGGGTTATACCAAAATGTTCAACATTCAACAAGACATACTGCTATCGCTAAGACGTTACTCTGAGATCTTAAGTCATACCAAGCACCAAGCAATAGTCAGCAAGACTTTTTTCCATCGCTAAGACTTCATACCAAAGTCTTTGTGTCACCGTGAAGACTCCAAGTGTATCCCCGTCAGTGAGACTTTCATTGGCCGCTGAGACTTCTCCCCAAGACCTTTGAGTTACCCCGAGTGAATCTTGTTAGTGAGACATTCCTATCAGTAAGACTTCTTACCGAACACCCAAGACTCTCTCTGAAGGCTTCAACAAAAACGCTATCGGCTAGACTTCATTCGTCACTAGGACCTCACACTGAGGTAAGCCTTTCAGCCAAGGGTCTCCCTGATATACGGTATGAATGGCCTGTCGGCTAGAGATCTCCACTTGGTAGGAGATCATACCGAACAGAACATGTCATAGCGATAGCATCATTCGGTGAGACTGAAGCAAGGTGACAACAACCTGAACTGTTCAACAAGATTCAAACTGCTAGTTGGCCAGACACAAAAGATGTCACACTGACTTGTCCCTTTCAGAGGTTTCAGCCTATGGGATTGAGGCACACATTTCCAACAGAATCATAGTGAACTGGCAATATAAACAGAGGCTACTTACACTACTTCGGCCAAAGTATTTATCATTTAAAATTTAGAGTGGAGGTCACACGCTCTCCCACCCTTCTTGCTGGATTTGGTTTTGACCATTCATACTCTTTACATACATGCCAAAAAGAAAGTAATGGCATAATAACTTGACTAACTAGGTTACACCCTTTCCCATGGATTATTCTAACCCGAGGAAAAACCCAGCTAATCACCTATTCCAACTAATATTTCCTTCTAAATTACTTCAAGACATCAATACATACCAAATTTCACATTTCATGCTACATATGTATAGTATTGAAAAACTATGCAAAGTATAAATAGAAACACAATCATATAAATTCCAATATAGAATATATATACATATAATCCAAATAGAAAGGTTTCACCAAAACAAGAATCAACCAAGAAATATGCAATATTATCCAAAGCATCTTAACACATATTTAAATCAATCCTTTCCAAACAAGGTATCCATAAACAATTAACCTTTCAACGATAAAATAATAAAGGAATAGAAATGAGCATGCTTGTATTAAAAGTTCCAACTGATATTGCTTCCTTCCTAGCTCAATTCCACAAGCTCACTTGCTACTTCTTCTAAGTTCAACCTATCTTTCGCTTCTATCCTCTTACCAATTCTCTCAACAATTACAATTGCAAAATCACAAAGCAACTCTCTAACTCTCAAAGCTCGCAAAATACTTTTGCACATAAAATATAGTAGAATAATAACAAAGAAATGAAAATGAAAAGTGTAACAAATGGTAGAAATAGCACCTCTATATACACTTAACTTTGAGCATCATAATGCTACAAACAAGCTAAAAAATCTGCCACCTTCCTATTCACATGCATTGAATCAGTTAATTTAAACTCTTAGATTGCAACACATAACAGTTCTCTTATTTCCAATTTCATAGAATGGATGAGTCGACTTCATTCTTGTGACAACATGAATCTTTTACTAAGTCAAGGAATAGTAACACGTTAATATAGGTTTCCTATTTGATTTGCAAGTCAACTACCCTTACAAATTTCTACCATCTTTGCATTGACTAAGTTTCATGCTTATCATATGGCTTTACCTAGATTTGGCATAGGTTTTAGACTTCTATTGGTTTCCACATTCTATAGATTTTGGCCCCACCTTCATACTTTAGTTCCCTTTAATCATGCACAGTTTAAGACTAAGTCAACAATGTTGAATCTGCATTCATTTTCACTTGCAACGTTTTAACTATATTTACCTTTACTTATGTGTTGTGCATAAGTCTCTTTGAATTATTCTCCTCATGTTTTATGTATAGTATTTAAACTTTGGCCATAGCTACATATATATGGTAGCGCTATTATTTTGCTATGCTTATTCAAAGCACTTTAATATATATCAAATAATTTATATAAATATATTATAAATAATATATATATTATATCGATAATATATATATATATATATATATATATATATATATATATATATATATATATATATATATATATAGTTATATCCATATGATTGCTAAATAAATTATTTTCCAATTAAATATATATAATCATATATCAAAATAATTATATATATACACATATATACGTATATTAAAAAATATATATACAAAATACATATATTAATATATATATTACGTATATATATATAACATTATTTTAAAATCTTTCCATAAACACATATATTCTCATATTCATCGATTAATGTACATACACGAGGTGTATATATATATATCTCACATTCGTCCAATCGATATTCCCATGCATATGGGTAATCCGTTCATGAGCATGTGTAGATACATCTACCTACGTATACTCATGCACGTATCTACTCGCATGTATGAGTTATCATAGACACACACATATATACATATATACATTCTATGTATATACTTCATCGATTAATATATAAATATGAACACACAAGGAAGGACTTTCACTTGACATAAATACTTAATAACATTTTCCCAATCAAGAACATTCAAAGATTGAAACCATAAAATAATACAGAACATTCCCAAACCAAAACTAAAGATCACTTACCAATTCCCAATTCCCTGAACTAACTTGACTCAACTTAGACCAACTAGGATGTGAGTGTGTGTATGCTCAATTAGGCTCATTAAGAGTTAGTAGACCAACTTCTCTTGAGTGATACTCCCGCTCTCTTCTAGAAGTTCAAATTTGTTCATGCATCCAACTTAGTACATCACAATAGTAGTTAGCCGATAACAATACATTCATATGCATCATATATTTTCATCTTCAGAACATTATAAAATATCAAATTGAAGTATACATTCATTCATCACATTATACATCAAGATTCATATACAAAACACATTCATATATTAAATCATTTTAACCAAACAAGGTAATAGTAAATAGGTAAAAACTCAACAGGGTGTACCATATTCCCCCCTTGTGAATCATCATCCTTGATGATTTTAAGTATCAACTATGAACATAAATCTATAGACCATAAAACATAACAACATAAAGCATCATTGTGTTTTGGGAGTTTTCAAAATCTAGCAAGACATGAGGGAACTTTTACTTCATCTCAGCATAGTCCTCCCAAGTGGTAGAATCTTCTACATACTGATCCCACTGGACCTTGCATTGTAGAACCTCTCTATTACATAAGTGAAGCTTACATGTTTCAAGCAATTTGAGAGGCTCAATTATTACCATTACTAGGTCTTGTATGTGTAAAGCACTCCAATCAATAACATGGTTATCCCCTAGTATGTACTTTTTAAGGTATGAGACATGAAATACATTATGCATCCTAGCAAGATATGGTGGTAAAGCTATTCTATACACAATAGAGTTGACTTCTTCGAGAACCTCAAAATGACCTATGTAGTGAGGAGCTAGTTTGGATGACTTTCCAAACTTTATAGAACTTGTGAGGTTTAACTCTCAATAAAACCTTCTCAGATTATTGATAAATTCATGGGTACCCATTTGGAATTTGCATAACTCTTCTGCCAATCTCATTAGCTTATGCTAGCCTCTGCTTGATAATCCCAACCTATTCCTCCATTTCTAATAATATTTATGGCCTAAGGATTATCCTATCCTCTAGCTTATCCCAACTTATAGGATTTTGACACTTTCTACTATATAATGCTTCAAACAGAGCCATCTTGATTGCAAAATGATAAGAGTTATTATACACAAACTCAACCAATGGTAGGTAATCCTCCCATTTTTATTATTGATCCATGCAATACATCGTTAGTAGATCCTCTAACACTTGGTTCACCCTTTCAATTTGTCCATCCATTTCCATATGATATGCCAAACTTATGTTCAACCGAGTCCCAAGTGAAAGAAAACAAGGTTTTTCAAAATCTAGATGTCATAGGAGCATCCCTATCAGAAATAATCTTTTCAAGAATTCCATTCAACCTAAACACCTCTTGAACAAAATTCCAAGCTATTATAGGAGCTCCATCAGTCAAATTCCCTAGTATAAAGTGAGCCACCTTTGTAAGCTTGTCCACCACTACTAGAATGTAATTGTTCTTATTCCTCGAAATTGGAAGACCTTGCACAAAATCCATGCTAATGACTTGCCATTTACTTTCTAGAACTTCATGAGGATACACAAGACCTACAGGGTGATGATGCTCTACCTTCATTCTTTGAAATTCCAAGCAACTTGCTACAAATCTTGCAACATCCCTTTTCATTCCCTTCCATAAATACTATGGCTTTACATCAGCAAACATCTTAGTTACACCAGGATGTCCAAAATATGGTGCATTATGAACTTTTCATACCAAGTTCCTTAATTCCCCAAAGTTAGGTACATCAATCCTTCCCTTAAACCTTAATAAACCATTTGGTTTAAAGTGAAATCCTTTGTACCTTTGATCTTTCAGATTATCTAAGAGTTCTTGCTTGACTTGATCATAATATTCATCACCCTTGGATTTATGCAACACTTGACCTTTGAGGTTATTTTGAATTGATATTGAGGAGATATGCCTCCTACGAATTAGGGCATCGATAACCCAATTTTCCTTTCCCTTGATATAACTAGTGTTGAAATCATAATTAGATATCAGTTCCAACCATCTCCTTTGTCATGCATTCAGATTGGGTTGAGTAAAAAATACTTCAGACTATGATGATCAGTATTCAATTCAAATGGTTTCCTCAACATATAGTGTCTCCACATCTGTAATGCATGGACAACTGCTACTAATTCCAAATCATGTGAAGCATAATTTTTCTCATAAGGCTTTGGCTTCCTTGACTCATAATCTGATTCACCATTCCTGTATCAATAGCCCACCCAAACCTTCTCCTAAAGCATCTATGATAACAATAAAGTTACCATCTAGATCTGGTACCTTTAGTATTGGAGTTGTGGTCAACTTCTCCTTGAGTTGGTCAAATGTTGCTTGACATTTCTTAGACCATTCAAACTTCTTCCCTTTCCTCTACAATGAAGTAATGGGAAAATCTATTATGGAAAAGGTTGCAACAAACTTTTGATAATACCCAGCCAAACCCATAAAACTTCTAACTTCTGGCACATTCTTAGGTACTAGCCACTCGAGCATTGCTTTTATTTTTGTTAGATCAACTACAATCCCATCAGCTGAAATCACATGACCCAAATGTTGTACTTCCTTCTAAAAGAAGGTACACTTTGAGAGTTTCTCGTACAACTTATGCTCCCTTAAGTGTTGGAGAACAATCTCTAAATGTTGAAGATGTTCCTCTTCATTCTTGGAGTAGATTAAAATATCATCCAAGAAGGCCGATAAAAACCTATCCAAACAGTCCTTAAATACATTATCCATCAAGTTCATGAATGTTGCAGGTGCGTTCGTGAGTCCAAAAGGTAGAACTGTGAACTTGTAATGACCATACCTAATTTTGAAAGTTGTTTTGAAAATGGCTTCATCCTTGATCCTCAATTGATGATAGCTTGAATGTAGATCAATCTTTGAAAACACTACCACTCCTCGCATCTAATCAAAGAGATCATTAATACATGGCAATGGATATTTATTCTTCATCGTTGCTTTATTAAGCAATCATTAGTCAATACATAAGCATAGTGTACCATCTTTCTTCTTCGCGAAGATCACTGGCGCTCCTCGGGGTGAACATTGGGTCTTATCAGTCCCTTGCACAACAATTCTTCTAATTGAGTTTTAGCTCCATTCATTATGTTGTGGTCATCCTATATGGCACTTTGGATATAGGCTCCAACCCTAGAACTATGTCGATGGAGAAATCAAACACTCTCTTGGGAGGTAATCTAGGTAATTCATTTGGAAATACATCTGCAAAGTTCCTTGGGATAGGCTATTTCTCCATATTTGACATTCCTGATTCCACCACCACGCCATCTTTGGATTCTTGGAGGTCTCGAGGTCCATAATATACTACATCATCTTGAGAAATGAACTCTTTACAAATTACTCAAGTTTCTTTATTTTCACCGTGAAGAGTTGACAACCTTTCTTCTTCACTTTATTCATTTGTACGACATATATATATTTTGTAGCTTAACTTCTCTAGGAATTCCTTGTAATGACACCCAGTTTCCATGATCATCTAAGTATTCTACTATTTTTGCATGACAATATACTTTGGCCCTATGTTTCTATAGCCAATTCATCCCTAAGATGACATCATATGAACCAAAGGGGGCTACATACAAATTCACTTCCATAGAGAAACTTGAAATTCTGACCCTTGCTTTGAATAGACATTGATCTACCTTAGCTCTTTTCTAGTTTGCATATTCAATAATCCAAGAATTTTCCTTGTAGCCAACTTTTCTTGAAATTTTACTAGTTATACTAGGAGAAACAAAAAAAATTATAGCACCGATATGTATTGAAATTGAGATGGGTGTACTAGACAAAGTACTTGAAACTTCTATCATAGTAATATGGTACTTTTCTTGCCAGTTGTCTAATGCTACATGAGTCCTTTGCTGGAATACAACTCGTTGTGGAGGAAGAGGGTTCCCATGTGGTTGTGACTCTGATGGTTTATTGGGACACTGGTTTACAAAGTGATCTCCACCACATGTAAAACATCCTTTCAATGGTCCCTTCCTTTTCCCAGGCCTTCCTAAATTGCCTTCATTTCCACTAGCATTATTGTTGTAGTTATTGTTGTTCCCCCTATGATCCCTTCTTAGTTCATTCTAGTTATTATGGGGTCCCTTGTCCCCTTGCATTTGAAAACCTTTCCCTTCACTAGGCTTCTTCGAAGCTTGATTGGCTTGTGACCAATTGAACTTCTTTTGATTCTTTTCATGGTAGTTTGAGATATATTTAAGCCTTTTCTCTTGCTTAATGGATTTATCATATACTAGGTCCATGGTAGCAGGACCGTGTACATCTACCTCTCCACCTATTTGATTATTGAGACCCATGATGAACTTACTTATGTGAAACCACTCATCCTTTTGGTACTGGGTACATACCTCAGGAGATGAGTGAATTTATCCCAATATTCATTCATCAAGGAATCTCCTTGCTTTAGGTTCTAGAAGTTAGTGATCTTTTGATTGTAGAATAATTGAGGTAACCACCACTTCCGGAAAATATCCACGAATTCACTCCAAGTATGCCTTAAGGAATTGAGCCCAAGCTCCATCTTTTTATTCATCCACCAGTTGGATGCTTCTCCGGCCAACTAAAAATCTCCCCAAATGGCTTTAGTGACCTCAGAGTAATTCCTAATTTCAAAATAATTTTCCATCTCCATGAGCCATGCGTTAGTTGCATCCCCACTGGTACTACCTTCAAATTTTGGAAGTGTGATCTTTCTCTTATCTCAAGATAGCTCACTTACCAGTCATTTCCTTTTGATTCCCTTCGACCTATACTATGACTCATCATCCTCATGTTCACTTGATTGGGTGTGATCATGAGAATTTTCCCCTTAATTTTTAGGAACTTCTTCATTGTTGGGAACTTCTTGTTCCTCCCTTTCTTTTCCTCTTACCTCCTGCTTGAGGTTCCTAATTCTTTCTCTTATTTCATCCATCTTAGCTAAAATACAATCTAATTTAGCTTTGGTATTTCTACACCTTGGCCTACTTCTTGACTTCCCCCAGGGTTAGTTCTTGTTCTAACTATTTTCAAAGGAAAATTTACACTTGGAGGTTTCATTTTAATTATATCCTAGGAAATTTTATTTAATGTTCTAAAAACATTTGAAAAGAAAATTCACATAAGAAATTTCATAAAAGAACTCATACACAAGTTTTTTCAAAACATGTTTTTCATTAAGATAAAAAAGGATCTCAATATCCTTGTGTTTACATGGAATGACTATTTAGATAGTCTAAGTGAGAGTATCCATTAGATTCACTCTTCGATACATAACTAAGTGGGGTATACCCCTCAAATTTTTGTTCACATACATCATCAAAAGGGAAATAATCCTCAGGCTTATCCTCGGATACATAGTTTCAGGGAACATATTCCTCTCATTCACCACTTGAGGCTAATACAATAACTTCCAACATTGGAAAAAAATGAGGGTCCCTAAAGATCATGGTAGGACTAACACTACATTCTGAGGGCATATCCCTGGAAAGTGGTAAAGAGTCTGACATGGCCAAAGAGATATGAGGTACAAAGTTGAAAGCCTCGTGTATCCTTTTTCTCGCTTGAATGATCCATGATAGGGCATGAATGAAAGTCTCAGTGTCACTCTACCAAATGGTGTTATCATAATTGGTCCCCTCTATGGTTCAAATAATGGCTTCCTTTTCCTTATTGTCCCTTAGGTAGCACTCATTACCAATTACTGAATTCCTTGCAGTCATCTTGAGACACACCATCCTAGCACAAGAACTCCAAACATTGGATGGAACATAGTGAGCACATAGGTTCCAAAGTTGAACCTGGTAGCTCTGATACCATGTGTAGCATGCCCATTGTTCTACCCAATAATTTTTACTATGTTTTACCCACAAGTGAACATTTTATGCTACTAACATTATGAGCAATGAAATTTTTTCTTTTCATTTGAATAACAAGATGTACATTTGAAACATAACCATTTCAAACTTTCCCATTGCATAAAAAAAATAATTTCAATAATACAAGTAACGATTTCACATTACATAATCTCAAGATGATATTTCCCATTTACAATTTCCATAGAGATGGATACATGATTACATACATAGCTTCTACGAGCTTACTGAAAATAGAGATATGAATAGTCTAGATGCCCTTCCTCAAATCTTGGCTATTAATTGTATGAGGGGAAGCATCACTCAAGAAATTTTTCCCCAACCACGAACTTATTGTGGTCCCTCGCACATCTACCTAACTTGGTAATATGGCCCTACCCTTCAATGAAGAGATTGGTTTGGTAACCTCATAATACCTGTCTTCTTGGAGAATGGTGTTGTGTCCTACATATCTAGAGCATCCATATAGTGGCTACAACCTATGTGTATGACAATCCCTACCTAGTATGCAAATACGGATCATAGTGAACTGACAATGTAAATAGTGGCTACTTACACTACTTTGGCCAAAGTATTCATCACCCAAAATTTAGAGTGGAGGCCACATGCTCACCCACCCTTCTTGCTCGATTTGCTTTTGACCATTCACACTCTTTATATACATTCCAAAAAGAAAGTAATGATATAATAACTTGATTAACTAGGTTACACCCTCTCCCATGGATTGTTATAACCCCAAGAATAACCCATCTAATCACCTATTCCAACTAACATTTCCTTCTAAATTACTTCGAGACATGAATACATACCACATTTCACATTTCATGCTACATATGTATAGTATTGAAAAACTACATAAAGTATAAATAGAAACACAATCATATAAATTCCAATATAGAATATATATAAGTATAATCCAAATAGAAGGGTTTCACCAAAATAAGAATAAACCAAGAAACATACAAGCTTATCCAAAGCATCTTAACACATATTTAAATCAATCCTTTCCAAACAAGGAATCCATAAACAATTAACCTTTCAACCATAAAATAATAAAGGAATAGAAATCAACATGCCTATATTAAAAGCTCCAACTAATATTACTTCCTTCCTAGCTCAATTCCACAAGCCCATTTGCTACTTTTTCTAAGTTCAACCTATCTTATGCTTCTAGCCTCTTACCAATTCTCTCAACAATTACAACTGCAAAATCACAAAGCAAATCTCTAACTCTCAAAGCTTTTAAAAAAAAAATTCACATAAAATACAACAAAATAACAATAGAGAAATTAGAATAAAAATTGTAACAAATGGTAGAGAGAACCTCTATATATACTTAAATTTGAGCATCATAATGCTACAAACAAGCTAATAAATCTTCCACCTTCCTATTCACATGCATCGACTCAACTGAGTTAAACTCTCAGATTGCAACACATAACATTCCTCTTATTTCCAATTTCATAGAATGGATGAGTCAACTTCATTCTTGTGACAACATGACTCTTTCACTAAGTCAAGGCACAATGACACATTACTACAGGTTTCCTATTTGATTTGCAAGTTGACTACCCTTACAATTTTTTTCCATCTTTGTATTGACTAAGTTTCATGCTTATCATATGGCTTTACCTAGATTTGGCATAGGTTTTAGACTTCTATTGGTTTCCACATTCTACATATTTTGGTGCCACCTTCATACTTTAGCACCCTTTAATCATGCACAGTTTAAGACTATGTCAACAATATTGAATCTGCATTCATTTTCACTTGCAACATTTTAACAGTATTTACCTTTACTTATGTGTTGCACATAAGTCTCTTTGACTTATTCTCCTCATCCTTTATGCACAATATTTAAACTTTATCCATAACTACATATATATGGCAACATTATGTTATTGTGTTGTGCTTATTCAAAGTACTTTAATATATATCAAAATATATATATATATATATATTACAACCATAATACACACACACACACACACACACATATATAAACATATATCAAATTAATTATATATATACACACATATATACGCATATTAATATATGTATATATGAAATTATAGACATCTATTAATGTCCTTACATAAACACACATATTCTCATATTCATAGATTGATGTACATACATAATGTGTATATATATAAATATCACATTCATCCAATCGATATTCCCATGCATATGGGTAATCCATTCATGAGCATGCATAGATACAACTACCTACATATACTCATGCACATATTTACTCACATGTATGAGTTATCGTAGACATTTACATATATACATATATACATTCTATGTATATACTTTATCGATTAATATATAAATATGAACACACAAGGAAGGACTTTCACTTGACATAAATACTTAATAACATTTTCCCAATCAAGAACATTTAAAGACTGAAACCATAAAACAATACAAAACATTCCCAAACCAAAATTGAAGATCACTTACCAATTCCACAAACTAAATTGAATCAGCGTAGAACAACTAGGATGTGAGTGTGTGTATGCTCAGTTAGGCTCATTAAGGGTTACAAGACAAACTTCTTCTCCTAAGTGATACCCCCTCTCTTTCGAAGGTTCAAATTTGTTCCTACATCTAGCTTAGTACATCACAATAGTCTTTAGCCGATAAAAATACATTTATATGCATTATATATATTTTCATCTTTAGAATATTATAAAATATAAAATTGAATTATACATTAATTCTTTACATTATACGTCAAGATTCATATACAAAACACATTCATATATTAAAGAATTTTAACCAAAAAAGGTAATATAAAATAGGTAAAAAATCAATGGGGTGTAACATGTAGCATATCACCATGAGTTCATATGAATACAATTAAGAGAGGATAGGTTTCTTATAAAGAATTTTACACCACAGTCATGAGCAGGACTGAGTTTATACAAGGGACAATCACTATAAGCACATGAAGAATAGTATTTAAAATGTTATAAGGTAGCCTATTATCATAAAGGACAATGCTTATGCTTAGGACAATTAGAAATGAGCTAAGGGCAACATACAAAGTAGGTGATCAACTTAAGAATGAACATACACAATACAATGAGGAGAATCAACCATATGACTATGAAAATGAATAAGGGAAATCATGATAACCAAGGGAAAACCTATCATCAATCCCAAAGGACAATAAAATTAATAGGTTACTATACTATGCAAAGAAAAGCTAATAGAAGACATTCTCATTAATTACTCAAACCACTATTGAGATTGATTACTTGAATGAAGCTTGATACAAATATTGTTAACATGGTCAAGTATAAGCTATTTATGGATAAAATTTCAAGAGTAATTCAAGACATCGGGTAAAGATAATGGAGTTTATAAAGGTGAGAGGGAAAATTTAAAAGGAGAGGATAATTCTAAATAAATGTCTTATCCACAAAGGATAGCCATTGAACATGTAAACATAGGACAATACAATTAAGAAGATAGGACAGTCTTGGTATCATTGCAATCACCACAATCACCACATCATGATAAATGACAAAGATAGCAAGGGTTAAAGATAAAAGACTATGCAAGATAAAAAAAGGGTGAATGATAGTCATGTTGATCTTGAAAGGACACAGTCATTAGATAAATGAAGACCCCTTGATAGTGAGATAAAGGACACACTATGACATGTTCAAAGTGGTAGATCACAAAGGAAAGAGTACCATGCAATAGAGACAACCAAAGTTTTCACCATGACATGCAAGGAAAAATGATCATAGACAGAGTTTTGACCTAAGGGCAGAGTTTATTAAGGGGCAATAAAATCTCAAGGATAATAGCCATTAGATGAAGATGCTATGGAAAAGAATCAATGAAAGATGAACACCATAAAGAATCCGATCACAAAATAAGAGAAGTCCTTGTGAATTGAAATAAAGATAAGCACTGTGCTTTATGACCTTGAAATGAAGCACTAATATAATGAGACCTTATTCTTAATGACTATCATTGTCCTCAAAAGGTGAATAGGACAAAATAATGAATGACAAACAACTTCTATCAAATAAGGTGTAGTCACCATGAAATAGATGAAAGGGCAGATTTATTTGAATGCAAAGTCCCCAATCTCATTTTAAGGGAAGCCTTTTCAATCTAGAGTAGTCACCATGAAAGTAATAAGAGCATGCAAAGCATAGAAAAAATAGATAGTCAATATTATCATGACAATGCAAAGTTTGCAAAAAAATTATAATGGGATAGTCCTTAGCGTGAAAAGAGGAAAGTTATAAAATGTGGGGAAAAAGACCATGTGCATGCTAGTTGTTACACAAATGATGGGTCACACATTATACCTAGAGTTTGAGTAAGGAGATCCTAAAGCAAACTTTAAGTTCCTAACTCCTATTGTTAACATGCTAGTAGGTTCATAACAAGGAAGTGAATCAACATTAAAATTCAATCCAAAGATGATTAGTGACAATAGTAGTGGGTATATGGTTTGCATTATATCACAAATTTATTTAGCAAAGGTTCAATGAGGGTTTTGAACTTTGGGCAATGATGTGAGGATGATCATGATAGTCAAAGACATACATAGGATAGTCGATACCTAAGTATAGCGCAATTTATGGACCTTTGTGACTATACCTTGCAAGTGAATACCTCAGGGAATTATTGGAAGGGAGAACAAAGATAGGATAGTATCTTTATGACTGAAAAGTAAATGTATGAATGTGGTGTACCTTGACAGTATTGTCACCTCATGACAACAATCTATCCTTTATAACATAGGTAATAAATGTGGTCAAAGCAAGAAAATTTCATGGTGGAGGATTATCAAGGGGTAGAGTTATAAAGAAGTTTCTAGCAGGGAAGATGTTCATGAAGACATGAAAACAAATGCTTCCTCTTTTAGTATGATAGGAGTAAGATTTGTAGAGAATTGAGATGATCTGGAAAGATGGGCAGTGAATGACAGTCAGGTTGATCTTTTGAGGGAAATTGAGGTGACAAGCACTATCCTTTTTCATTAAAAATATGAGGACATGAAGGACATATAAAGGCTTAAAACCTGAGTCAGTAGTAACCCTTGACTTCTCCTACATGCAAACTAGAAGACCTTGTCACCTTCAAGTAACTCTCTCACATGCCTGGGCCATCATGCAAAGGATATTCATGAGATAATGGCAAGTTGAGTGTCCTAAATGATCAGTTTTCAAGCACTTACATATAGTTTAGGCCTACTTAAGAAGCCCACATGGTTAGAAATGGAGTTGAGAGGAGTTTTGAGGCCAAAAGCATGCAGTTTAGAGCAATTTGGAGTCCTAAAATAGAGGGTTTTTTCCTTATATTCCCAAAAACTTATAGTTCCATGAAAATTGAATGAAGACATAATTTCCAATCAACTTCATGCTTTTTGTGAAGATCAGTTCAAGTTTAGTTGGGGGTACACTTTAAGGAGCATGCAAAGGTCAAGAAGTTAGGAGTTCAAGTCAAATCTCATCACCAAAATTTGCATGATTTTTCTTCCAATTTGGAGAGAGTTCCTCATCATGCAAACTCAACATCTTCCACGAGGATCAACTTCAGTTATCTTGAGGGAGTTTTCTATAAAGAAAAGCATTCAAATCATTTTAGAGTTGTTTATTTCATTCTTCTTTTTTTCCTTATGAAGAGAAGATATTTTAACTCATTTGAGAGATATTTTCAATAGAGAAAAGCAACTTTATGTATTTTTCAAGCATTTTCAGATTTGTATCAATAGTTTTCCCTATTTTTCAATAAAAGCAACAAATTTTCCTTTTCAAAATTAGTGTGTTGAGTGTATTTGTGAATGATTTGATTTGATTTTTATGATTATAAATGCAAAATCCTTGAATTATGTCTCATTGCAATATATTTCTTTATAGAATAAGCAAAACTCATATTGGTCATAGGTTGTGTTAACTATTTTTTAGAATTTGTAGCTATGAACATATAGTTTTCCTTCAACAAAATCAGAAACATAACCTTCCTTTGAAACACTTTTGTATGAATTTGTAAAAAAATGGGTTGTACATATAATTGAGCAATTTTTGAGAGGAATTGTGAGTTAGAACATGTACAAAGTCTCTTAATCATTGGTGCATCACCTCTTAGGTTCATTTCATTTTAGTTTTAGTTTTTTTATCTTTTTCATACCAAATCGACAAGCTTTTAGGAGGTCCATCAAAGGAACCATCCCTCTCTGGAGGTTCATCTTTAGCATAGGCAACCCACAACTTGAAGATGATCCCATGTTTCACAAGATAGCCAAGTTTACACTTAGTTAGGGGTCTATCCTCATGACAACAATCACATAGGAAGGAAATAATGAATTAGGTGGTGTACTTGACCAATATTCAATTATGAAAAAGGAATAAGGTTGTTAGGTTAGTATATGTTATTAAAGTGCTATAAAAATATAGGATTTGGTACCCTTCGTTACCTACCTAAAAGATGGGAAATGGATATTTGACACTATAACCATAGTTACAAGCCCGATTTACAATCTTCTACACAATTTTATAAGCCCCTCCCTCACCACAAGAATTTCCAACCTACAAGTTGTTATTTCACTTGGCCTTTGTTGTAGCATTTACATGCTTGTTATAGAAATCTAAAAAGGTCATAATAAAATAACCTGGACTAGTTAGTGTGGATCAATATATACTACACAATCCTCCATTTTACAAGATAACAATTATACCCAATAAAAATTACCCAAATTCTCATGAACATGAATATTTATTGAATCAATAAAAAAATTGAATGATAAGAAAAATAGAGATACTCCTGAAATGAAATTTAGTATATTTATTAAAATTGTTATATGGAGGAATTGTATCCTCCTTACTTTACCTAAATTTCAATATGTAGGAATTTGGTTTTTTATATTATTGGTACTTGTCACCAGGCAATACTATTGCAATGAGTTTTATTTTTTCTTGCTTAATTAGTTATTAATAAATTGTTTTCAACCAATTAGAAACAAAAAAAAAAATCCTATTATTTAATCTCTCTAAAGTGAACATGTAAAATATGTAACTTTATAAATTTTAGAAATTATTTCTCTTGAACATGATTGCTAAAAAAATTGTGTTATGGACAGATTTTTAGGAAGTATATTTTAAAGGTGAACTATTATTTTGTATTTTTTTAGGAATGGATTTTACATTGTTTCCGTATATATTAGCTTTTATAAATTAAACCACAAATATGTTCTAATTTTTAATAATATATTAAATAATTATTATAAATATAAGGTGTTATAAATGTGTTCCATCAAGCTAGAATATATGATTCAACTGTTTTGTATTATAAACTAGGCATGCAACTATTTTTTAATAATTATTAATATTAATGTGTTATATTTTACATAATGATTATGTAAAAAAATTAATATGTTTAATTTTTAATTTGTGTTTTGATTGTTTATTAATATATTATTGATATTATCTTTCTTTTTAGAAAAATATATCTTTATGAAGTATTTATGCTTTTATTAATATTTTTAATATAAAAAATGTAAAAAAATATAATTTTAATGATAATTCATAAAAGAATTAAATCATTTATTAAATGTTTTATAATATTTTTAAAATAATATAATTTTATAAATCTTAAATATACAATTATAAAATCAATATTATACTATTTGGTAAATAATAATAAACTATAACTTCACTAAACAAAAGTATGATAAAATTGACATTTATTGATATATTTTATAAATTAAATTATTAAAAATAATTATAATTACATTTTAACTTCTTATAATACATTAAATAATTATAAAATCATTATCATATAGCTATATTTTTGTTCCTAAACTAAAATATAGATATGCTATATCTTGCAATATAAACATTCAAAATAACTAATTAACAAAACTTACATTTATTTTTCCTTCATAGAGATAATATGATGGGCGAGAGTTTTCAAGGCGCTACATTTGTGAGCTTTGTTACTATCGGCACATCAGTGCTGGAGGAGGGATCTGATGAAGATGACGAGGCAGATGGAGGTGTGGATGGCTGCTTGTTGGAGGCATCAGCTGTATGCCTATTGGTGGAGTTGTTTCCCTCTCTTCCTGTCTCTATTGCTACAGTCATGGGTGAGCGATTTGACTATTGTGAGCTTCTTCTCGTGTGATTCCTTCTTCTATTTAGGCCTTGCTATGTTGGGGCTCCTTTTCTGGGGCTTTCTTTTGTCATGGCTTTGGATTTAGGTTTCTCAATGGTTTTCTTGGTGCTAGGTGTGGTTTGTGGGTGGAATGTGATGGGGTTGTATGTGGTAGGATTTTTCATTCTTTTAGATCTTGTTGGGTTGGATGGTGTTCTTCATGGTTTTTCTCTTCTGCCCTTCTCTCTATTTTGTGGTCTCCCTCGCCTAGCTCTGCTCTTTGGATGCCCTTGTGGCTTGCAACCTTTGCTTACTTTGGCTCTGGGTTTCTTGGTGGTTTTCTTAGTGCTAGGTGTGGTTTGTGGGTGGACTATGATGGAGTTGTTTGTGGTAGGATTTTGCATTCTTTCAGACCTTGTTGGGTCAAATGGTGTTCATCGTTTTTCACTCCTGCCCTTCTCTTTGTTTTCTAGTCTCCTTCGCCTGAATTTTCTCTTTGGATTCCCCTATGGCTTGCAACCTTTGCTTGCTTTCGTGAGCTCTCTTGCTTGGGGGATTCCTTCTTGTTGGGTTAGTGTTGTTGGGGCTTCTATGGAGGCTTCCATTTTTTGGCTAGACTTTGGGTCCTTTATTGGTGCTAAGCTTGAGCACTTTCAGTGGGTTGGGATGCTTCTAATTTATTTCTTGATTTCCTAGCTGTGTCTATTGTTCTTTTGGAGTGGGATGATCCCTTCCTGGCTCATTTTTGGGGATTTTCTCTATTTATTGTTGTGCCCTTGTTGGGTTACTCTACTTTTTTTTTGTTTTATAGGGGCTAATGTTTTTTGGGCTTGTGCTGACCCTTCGTGTGGTTTTTTTGGAGGTCATTTATCTTTTGTCCTCTATTTATGTTTTCTTGGCTGGGTTGTTTCCAAAGAATTTTTCATGGCCTAGTTATTCATGGAGCTAAATATTGTTTTTGCTACCTTTGTGCTAATGCAAAGTGGTTCAAAAGAGTTTTTGTTGCTAGAGTTGTCTATGGATGATTTGGGTTCTCTGGCTTCTCCTTTTTTGCTACAGGCTAGGTGGTATCCTAAGTTTCTCTCTATGTCCCAGTGGGTTGAGCCCCCTCAGGCTCAGTGGTTTACCTTTGAGGCTTGTTGTTTGTGGGTGTTGGCCTCTTACCGGGTTTTTCCAAAGGGTGGTATGGTTGATTGTTCTATTGTTGTTTTGGTCTTCTTCTCGGATCCTATGGAGGTGGAGCTAGGAGGTGATTATCTCTGGCTTCCTTAGTTGATGATCCTTTTGAGGTGGATACTTCTCCTATGGAGGTGGAGGTTGAGGGTGCTGGATTTTTCAGGCAGTAGTGGGCTTGGTGGTCATCTCATTCTCTCCAATAGAGGGGATATCCTTCTTGTTGAGGTGGATTTTGAGTTGGTTTCCTGGTTTGAATAGTGGCTTTGTGTCCAGTGGTCCATTGTGCTCTCTAACTCCCATATTGAGGTGGGGTTGTTGGAGTTGATGGCATTTTTGCTTAGGGATTTGATGGTGTCTTACACTATTAAGCATGCTATCTTTCTTGGCTCAATGGTGTCATCCATGAGCGGTTGGTTGTTGATGCCTAGCAAATGCAGGTGGGTTCTTTGTGTTTCTAAGGGTTTCTAGTCTCAGTTAAAACCAAGTTGTAAAAGGGTTTCGGGCCCTTGCTTATTTGTTTGATGCAACCTGTGTAGTCATGTCTTTTAGAGGCTATTGTTGGGCTACTGATGGTTTGTATTTTTTCTTATTTGTAGCTTGATTTTCTTTGTGAGGTTGATGGTTCCCCTCAAAACTATTATGTACTAGGTTTCAGGTCCCATCAAAACATGTTTAACTCCTAATCAAAAACAAAAAAATACATTTTATTTTATTGACATTAATTAAATTTACATTTTTTTTTTAATTTTACAAAACTATAATTAGAATACTATAAAGACAAGTAGTCGTGGCACTTGTTATTATTTTTTAAGTTTAAGCGCATTTATTATTAACCTTTGCAATTATATACAATATCAATAGTAAAGGAATTTAGCTTAAGCTACTCCATTTTACTTCCTACATGTGACAAGGTTAATCGACTACCACTTGAAATTTAAAAATAAATCACCCTGAATAAGATAGTGTTGGTAACCATTGATAAATTAAGCTTGTAATTATCATTTCAAGCCTTTTATTAAATTTGTTCTTATATATCCAACCCATCAATTCCTTGTAATTCTTTTAGCTTTATTCAATACAAAAAAAACTAAGTCAAGCAAAATCTTGTGACTACTATGAAATCTTAGAGCAGCAACCATTTTATTTTTGCTCACAAGGCTGTGTAGGGAAAATATGTGGTGGCACATTGAATCCTTATTATTGATCTGCAAGGGGTCTGAACAGAGATGGAGGTGACTTTTGGTGATGGTGGAAGTCAAATTGCTACCATGTTGTGTTCCTATATAAGGTTATCTTTTTTAAATTTTATGTTATTAATCATATTATTATTATCTGTTTTATTAGGATATTTCAATAGAATACAATTATTCTAATTCAAATTAATATATTCATCTAAATTTCTAATCATCAAAATAGCACAAGAACATTCCTTGAAATCAAACAAGGTAGTCATGAACTTTTCCTTACGAAAATTTCATTTAGAATTCAAATCACTTAAATTCATCATTGCATCAAAATCCCCTAAGCACCATGACTCTTAATTTACCTTCAATCATGTAAGGACTTAAAAGCATAATTAAACCATTCTATGCACACAAATTTAATCAATAATCATAATCTAATAATGAGTCTCTCATCTAAGTCACCATAAGGTAATCAACATCATAAGGTTTCGGTGAAAACAAAGTCAAAAAAATCATCAAAGATAAGTCCATCAAAAAGTGGGATTCACAATTCACGTATAGATCTCACAAAAGGCTTAAAAAGGGTCCAACTACTTGACCTAATGCACATCTATCAATAAGAAGGCATGTATCCAAGGCCCTACATAAGGTGGCGCCTTACAGTTGATATAGAGTGGGCAATTGTGTGATTGATAAATGGAGGGGAGATCTTTGGGAGTGAAAATGAAAATGATCAGTGGAAAGATGGCCAACAAAGGTCTAAAAACACAAAGGGACAATGTCATTTGGCACTTGTCATTCTTGAAGGATTTTTTTTAGGATATCCTATTGTATATGGGATGTTCAAATGAGTTAAAGGATAAAGATTTGGGTGATTATCCATACAAGGTGATTAATGAGATTGCATTGCACTTTTTGAATTAGGATGGATTGGAGGAGGGCCTTGGACTATGATTCTACCATATTGGGTAGTGACAACACAATCAAATAATTTAGTTCTAATGGTTTGAACTCTTTCATCAGATTTCTCAATGTGTCCAATGAAAAAATCATAATTATGAGGGATCTTACGGTAATGGGTGTTATGTGTGTGGGATTCTTGTCCATGATTTTTCTTGGATTTGTGTTGTTAATTATGATTAGAAAATGGATTTTTTCTAAATCCCCGAGTCTTAGTTGGGCAAGGAGTTGCATGATCTTTCAACTTCAATTTTTTCCTTATCTATGGGGTCTTGGATATAATGTTTCAATTTCATGTTTTTCCTTCTAGCATGAAATTTGATCTAGTGGTATTCATAATACTCGTCCTCCTTATACTAAGAGGGTTTGGGTTATCTCTTGTCAATTGGTTTGGTAAGTGGAAACATGACTATGTTGGCCTTAATAAATTGTTGGAAGACCACCTCCATAGGTCCCCCTAGTGGTATAAATTATTGTTTCTTTTTCTCAAGTTTAGGGGGTGTAGATGGAATGGTGATGGATGAGGTTTGTTGGATGACTTCAATGTCTTTTGGTTTGGCAACCCCATCTCCAACTACATTTTAATTTTTTCTAAAGAATTTTTGGTTTTTCATTGGAATTTTTTATTTTCCATTTTGATTATGATCCTTTGAAATGAGATTAATAACCCCTTTAGTAATGAGGGACTATTTAATTTGAATGCTCTTTTTTATAATCTCATCAATGTAAGTAAAACATTGCACTTGTAGATGGAAAGCCAACTTTCGTTTAAGGTTGGTGAAAAAGATGTACACGAGTTTCTTTTCTAGTATTGGCAATGGAAATCTACTATCCAAGGCTCTCCATCATTGGAGGAATGAAAAAATATTTCCCCTAATTATTTTTTAGTGTTACAAAGTTCTATCATGATTAACTTGTGCTCCATGTTATAAGATTTTTTTTTTATGAATATTTCAACTAGGTCTCCAAAGTATGTGATGGATCCCTTAGGTTAGTGCAAGAAAAAATCAAGTCCTTTCCCATCTAGGCTTTGGGGAAAAGATGAAACAAGTATATGTCATCATGTACCATTTCATGGCTTACCATGAATAACTCTTTGAAATGTTCCCTAAGATCAACCTTCCCCTTGATATTTTGGAATCTCAAAGAAGTGATGAAACAAAATTTGTGAGATAGAGTGATCAAAGGGATAGGGAAATATTTTTTGAAAGGTGTATGAATTTTTATGAGTCCCATCTTATATTCGCTTAACCACATATTTCATGGATTTTTTTCTCTTGATTGAAAGATAAGATAGGAAAAAATGGTGGTTGTTGGAAGTTGTTGTCATATGAATGGTGTTGGGTGTATTGATGTTTATGGGATGTGAGATGTTGATTTTAGTGTGTGTGACCCAAGAGATTAATGTTGACCTTAGGAGGAGAACTAGGAATGGTCAAGTTGGATATGGAAATTTAGGAAGTTTGTGGATTGATTGGTATGTATATTTATTTAGCTTGTTAAGCTTGTCATTTGGTCGTAGATGAATTTTCAATAGTAAATGTGGGCTGGATAGAAGATGGAGGATTTATGAAATTAGTTTCATTAGGTATTCATCTTGGTTGTTGGGCATGGTCATCATGAATGTCCTCTCCTTTGACTAAGATGAAACTTTTTAGTTGGGATGTAATGATGTGGTCTATATGAAGGTTGGTATAGGCATGGTCATGATCTAAGGGGTCAAGATACACTATGTTGCTAAGGTTGGAAAGGTCATATTTAGGTGGAAATTTAGCCCCTGATTAAATGACTTGCCTTAGGATTGCATCTTTTTTATTTCAATGAACCTCTCCATGAGATTACATCCTTGTTTGAAACTAAGGATGTTGGGATCAATAATGTACTCAAGTTGATTAGGAGTGTCCTCATCAGTATCACTATCTCTATGGTGGAGTTAGGACAATTCCCTTAGGAAAGGAAACCTTGATGAGCACATGATTATATACTAAGAAAGGGGTGACTCAATATAAAACTATCTTTTAATTTTTTAAATTAATAACCACAATAACTTCAAATACACAACATCAACAAATAAGAACAAAAGATTTACATGGAATCCCTTTTGGGAGAAACCCACAAAGAAAGGACTACTTGGATCTACTATCCAAATCTAGCGACAAACAAAATAAAATTATCTTACAAGTTTCGTAGATACCAACCCACTAGAGACACCAATCCCTATTCATAAATACAAACTTAGAAAGACACCAATCTCTTTAATTAGGAGGTACGAACCTCAAAATGAATAAAAATTTCATCTTCTTGAATATTTATTCTTCAAAGCATGATTGTCATGTGGGTCTTCTGCATAAGATCTTCTTGTAAGTGTTCTTATAAATCTGCTATAAATCTCCCTAAAAGTTTGTTATAAATCTGCCATAAATCTCCTTAAAAGTTTGTTATAAATCTGTCATAAATTTCTTTGAAAGCCTACCATAAATCACCTTAAAAGTCTATTATAAATGTGTTCCTCTTCTTATTAAATCTTACCTTTTTCTCCTAGTTTATGCTCTTTTTCTCTTAATATCTACTACTCTTCTCCTAATTTATGCTCTTAAAAGGATTGATTTTGCATTGAAGAGATTTTTTTTCTAACCTCCAAGATAAATTATATTTATATATCCAAATCATGCACTTCACCAAAAGGAGGTCAGCCAAGATTTGACTTAATAAAATTTATTTTAAACATTTAAATTTTTCCAAGAAAAGTGCCAAAGAGAAGGATGTCAGTAGACAACATAAGTATTATTTTTATTATTATTTTACAACTTACAAAGTGAGCGCCAAGCTGGAGGAAGGTTGGATAGAACTTAGGAATTATAAACATTCCTTTTATCACCTTGAAATAGTGTGATCTACCCTTGAACTAAGTGATCAGTTCTCCTTTGATATCACCTTTGACATCAATGATAATAATATTTCCAACAATCTCTATCTTTTTCATTGATGGTAACCCTATAAATAAATAATCTATGAATGCAACAAGAATATAGTTCTCATTTGATATCATCTTTGAGATCAATGACAATAACATTTCCAACAATCTCCCCCTTTGTCATTGATTCCAATCCTACAAAGAAATAATCTGTGAATGTAACAAGAACATAGTTATTCCCCTGTCTTTAATATTCCCCCTTATTGAAACTCTCCCCCTTTGACATCAATGGCAAAGTCTTCATGGAGATGAAAGATAATTCTAGATCCCCCTAAACTCATGATCCTCTTAAGAGACTAGTGATTGGATGAGAATGATATCACTCCCTATTTCTACCTGAGATACTCAAAAGTTTCTTTAGAAAGGGGCTTTGTGAAAATTTCTACATGTTTCTTTGAGGCAATGTACTCCAACTTGACATTATCTTCTACTTCCTCTTCTCTTAAGAAATGATACTTGATAAGAATGTTCTTTGTCCTAGAGTGCATGCCCAAATTCTTTGAAATATTAATTGCACTTGTGTTGTCACAAAGTATGGAGATAGGAAGATCATATGCCACTTTCATTTCCTTCAATATTTGCTTCATCCAAAGAAATTGTGTGCAAAATGATACTATTGTTATATATTTTTCCTTTGTTGTAGATAAAGAAACTAAAGGTTATTTCTTACTTAACCAAGACACTAGACTATTTACAAGGAAGAGTTCTCCTCCACTTGTACTTTTCCTATAATCAACACTTCTTTCCCAATCTACATCTATATATGTGGCTAGCATGAAATATTCACCTCTTGAATACCACAAACCAAAATCCATAGTTCCCTTTAGATAATTAAATATCCTTTTAACTTCTTTCACATGAGTTTCTTTTAGTTTCACTTGAAAGTGTGCCACCATGCCTACAACTTGCATAATATCTTTTCTTGAAGATGTCACATACAATAGAATCCCAATCATTGACTTGTATAGAGTTTGATATTCTTATGGGGATCCATCATCATTACTTAATTTTTAGCTTGTGACCATGGGTATACTCACCAGTTTGCAATCTTCCATCCTAAACTTCTTCAAAATTTCCTTGATATACTTGGCTTGTGAGAAAGATATTTTTGTCGAATTGAGAAATTTGTAACCCAAAGAAGAATGATAACTCACCAAGGATGGACATCTCAAACTCCTTTCTCATTCCACATAAACCACAAAAATTAACTAATCGTTACATTCCATCATCCACATAAACCAAAACAATTACCTAATCGTTACATTCCAACTTGATGTATAGATTGCTATCAACAATTCCCCTTTTGAAACCTTGTTCTTGCAAATACTTGTCAAGTGTTGAGTACCAAGCTCTGGGGGGGCATGTTTCAATCCATAAAGTGCTTTCTTCAACTTTTGCACATAATCCTTACCTTCTGATAAAAGGAACCCTTTGGGTTATTCAATATACACTTCTTCCTCTAAATTTTCATTGAGACAAATTGACTTGGCATCCATCTGATAAACTTTAAAGCTCTTAAAAAAAGAAAATATCAAGAACATTCTAATAGCTTCTAGTCATGCAACAAGGGAAAAATTTTCTTCAAGATCAATACCTTCAACTTGAGTGTAACCTTTACAAACAAAGCTTTCTTTATTTTTCACCACTTGGCCATCTTCATTCAACTTGTTCCTAAAAACCCATTTTCCTTCAATCACATTTTTATCTTTTGGTCTTGGGACAACTTCAAAAGTCTCATTGTTTTCAATTTTATTTAGTTCTTCTTCTTGTTAAAATGTGCAAGACAACTAAGAGGGGGGGTGAATCAGTTGTCACAAAATTCAAACTTAAAACTTCAACACTTATCAATTCCACAACCACACTATTTTTTTATTAAGTATGAACATGAAACACAAATAATAGAAAATAAAATCAACACAATGAACACTAGATTTTTACGTGGAAAACCCAATAAGGGAAAAAACACGGTGAGGATTCACTCACAATATAAAGTAGTTCCAAAATTGAATGTATAAGGCTCACTACCCTAAAAGGACTCAATGTTCAGATACAAAATCCCACTGCTTACAAGGAGGCTCACTGCCTACAAAAATATTTACAAAGAAAAATTGGGATTTACAACCAAAATGAACTAAAAAGAGTGCACCTAACAAGTGTTGATGTAGTTCCGGTGATGCTCAATAGACTGACTTAACACACTTCATCATTTTTTCTCTTCTGCACTTTCACATTCACTATTGCTTCATCAATTACTCACTCACTCACTTCAAAAATTATTCAACACATATATATACTCAATCTATTCGCAAGCATCAATTAGGTTGGCCTCATTAGATGCATTTCCTTGCTTATAAAAAATACCAACTTGTTAGCTATAAGCATTCAAAAAATCTTCCCAAATTCCATTTCAAACACTTAATACGCTATATCATGTTGGCATAGACCTAAGATAGGTCGCACATATATCTGCATAACAAAATTAATTCACCATATCATGACTAATCTAAGAAGTCAGACAAAAATAGACTTCATTGCAAAAAGAAATCAACAGAATAATGCCAATATGTCATATGAAGACCAAAGCATGATAAATTCTGAACATACATGCCTTCAACAACCATAAACACTTTTCCAAAACTGCAAGCAACAACTATCAACTACAGAGGATTGTAGACTAGAATACTGGAGGGTGTAGCTTGAAAACTGGTTCAGATACCAGACCAAAATACTGGATCAAGCACTGAATTATACTTACAATCACAACATGGTGACATCAATGACAACAAAAAATTGTAGAGATGACCATTATTCTTCATTCTTCCAACAATCTCCCCCTTTGTCATTGATGGCAACATGTGCCAAAATTTTCAAAACACAACATTCTCCCAGCTCACATGATTCTCTCTCCATAACTTTATACTCTATATCTCTCCATAACTCTCTCCCCCTTTGACATCAATGGCAAAGGGCGACCAAAAAGGTAGGGTGTAAACATATGTATATACACAAAAATTCTAGCTTCCCATTTCAAACATCCAGACAAGAATGACACTTTTTACATGAAATATTTTCTTATTCCTCTCTCTTAAGATCAAAAGAACTCTTTTCCATGCAAGCATAGAAGAATTCATTCTTGCACTCATACCTTCCAGCAAAGATAACTATGTAAAGGAGGATGTCTGATCAAAAGACAAACACAATTGCTCACAATTTTCTGCATTAGAGAGATTTCCAAAGAGATGATCTAACTGGACCTCAGTAACTTCCTTAACCAACTAGAAGGTTCTAACCATATCTTCTCTTTGCCTCTGAGTAGTTAGCAATTCTACCTGCAATTCTCCAGCTCTTATTCTCTATTTTCCATCCCTATCTTTGAAGAAATCAAATTTCTTTCCAATAATTTTCATCTCAACTTTAATAGCTTCAATCCTACTTCTAAAATTATCAACAGTTGCCGGCCACTGGAGACAATACCTGTAAATGTCAGATATTTCTTTGATGCATTCTTTTGTCTCATTCATATGTTTAGATAGTAATTGATTTTTTTTGTTACACGTTCTTTCAATCATAGCTTTAAACTTATGTCCTTTAGACCCTTCAAATATTGTTCTCTCTTCAACAATATCTACAAGATCATCTGGTAAAGAATCTGACACATATAAAATTGAAATACCTTTATTCAATAAATAATCAACCAACACATCATCAATTTTAAGTTTCACAACCAGAGAGCACACATTCCACATTTCACCAATCTTCTTCATCTCACCCTTATCGGAAACAACATTTGTATATCCTTTAGATAAGATCTAGATAGAAATTCTTCTTCATTCTTCTCTCCTGGGACACCTGTTACAATAGTTTTCCTCTTTTTCAGTTCCAGAGGAGACTCACCAATGATAACTTCCAACTCTCTTATCGGAGGATGAACCCACTTCAAACTGACTTGACATTGGCATACTAGTGCATAGATTTGTTCTTGAGGATGTGAAATATGATCTGCAATCACTTACATTATCCGCCAACGATTCCAAGTACCTATATACTTGTTTCCCAATAGGAATACCAGATTCCCACACTACATTATCTCTTCTCAGTAGGGAGTTCAAAAAGTAAAAGACCAAGCACACAAGGAGAGATCCAAACCAAAAGGGATAACCCTCAACCACCTACATTCAGGCATTCTCAGCCAATTTTTCAAGTAATAGGCTACAAAACTCAAAGTGCCTATTTTCCTTAACCATCATATGTGCAATATATACAACAATAGCCAATGTCGAGCCTTCACTATTTCTGAAATAGATTTTATAGGAAATTCCATATGCAAAATACCTTACAGCTAAGTCCACAAGGGTGTTTATCAATAGAGCTCTAGGGTCTTTATTAATGCTAGTAAGTTCCTCCACATTTTGTATTTTACGATTTTCTTTCTAAGGAGATCCCCAATACTGCATAAACCAGTAGTCTCTTCAATCGCTTCCTTCATGATTAGGTAGGGTTTGTCCAACACAATGTTGTCATTCTTGAAATGATTCAACAAGAACAAAATGAACTCTTTATAAAAAAACCAAGGAAATTCTCCCCATAAATCCATGCCTAGGGTTTTTATGCTCTGTAATTCATTTTCCTTCAGCCTTAGTTCCATTTCTTTCATCTTCCTATGATCAAATTCTTCCAATTCAACTCCTTTCATCTTTAGTGGAATGTCACCACTCGATCCTTTGTCCATTTTCGTGCTTAAATTTCTTGAATTCATTAATGTTCAATCAAGGCTTCTTCTTTTCCTTCGCAGACTGAATAATAGTTTCTTAAAACTTCTTCAGAAATGCTTCAGATCACTTAGAGATTGCTCCAAGACACGTTTTTAAACTCTTCAAATTCTCAACTAATAAAAAAGGCTTACCAATTTTACCTTATACACCATCGATTTTCCCTAATTCATATTAAATACGACAAACATCAAAAAACTACTAAAAACATTCTTCTCAACACAAAAAACCCTAATTTGGTCCACAAATCAGTATGACATGTTTTCTTCGGGTTCCTTTTCCAAAACCTCTGATTATTCATTCTTCACATTACATCCTTGTGCCAACCTCTGACACGCCATTCATCTAGGGGGTTTTTAAAAAAAAATGATAATGCTCCCCCTAAGACCATGCTAGGTCTAGTCCCCAGAGGAATTGTCCATACCGGATGAGGGCACAAACACATCAGTAGTTTCAAGATCTTCTTCTCTTTCTTCTTCCATATCTTATTCATCTCTTCATCTCTTCTTTGTCAATCTTCTTTACTGGTTCATTTTTCTCTACCAGAGCAAATTGCTTTCCCTTCTTACTTCTACAGATCTTTAAGATATGTCCAGGTTTGTTATAATTATAGCAAACAACACTTTTTTGACTATTCTAACCTTCATTACTTCTTGATCTACATTGATTTGCTTTGTGTCCAATTTTTTTTATAGGTATAGCAGTAGCCATTAGAGGAATAATTCATTCTACCTCCATTAAACTTGTTCATCATTACCTGACTAAAAATTCTCACCTAAGATCTGCATTCAGTAGCTTTATGTCCAACCTTCTTGCATGAAAAACATTGTCCAGGAAATTGATTCATCCTGTTCCTGCATTTTCTTGCCTTATGACCATATTTATTATAGGAAAAAAAAAACCATTGAAATAGGGATACCTTTGTGCATTAGGTTGTCTCATAGGCACTCTCCTTGCAAAATTTATTGAATTTATTTTCTACTTCCCTTTTTCCTGAGTCTTTTGATTGTCCTTAGAACTTTCACCTACTTCATTTCCCAAGCCACCCTTTTCTTTACTTTGTTTCTTTCCTACAAGTAGCTCTCCAAGCTTGTTGGAGCTATATCTAAAATTATTCTCATAGATTTTTTCCTTCTCTAGTTCAACTCTGAAGTTTACTACCTCTTGTTCAAGTTTAGAGAATTCTGTTGGCAACACAAGGGCAGACAACTGAGAGGTGGGTGAATCAGTTGTCAAACAAATTTAAACTTATTAAAATTATTAACCTTATTCTCAAATTTGATAAATAGACATGAAAGCATAAATCATCACCACATCAAAAACACACATAACACCAAAATTTTTTATGTAGAAACCTTGTTAGGGGCAAAACCATAGTGGAGGTTAGTCCACAAGATTATACCCTATTAAAAGTATAAAAGAATAATAAATGGGGAATGCACATGCATTCAGGAACACTACCTAGAGCTCACTACTCAAATACAAAGAGGCTTACTACCCAAAGGAAGACACACTATCTTACAAAAAAAATTGGATTACATCCGTAAGATTTTGAACTGAGAAAATAGCATTTGCTAATGCCTGATTACATATTAGGTTAAGCACATGAAAACTTCTTCACACTCTGCTCACTCTACTTATTCCTTTGAATGATTAGGAAATCATTTCGTATGTTTCATATCTTCAAATGGTATACAAAATTGCTCATATATATCCGCAACTAGGAATTACATCACTAAATGTCGGCCCAACAAGAAAATAAAATGTGTACAAACTATCGGCCCAAATCAATAAATATTTTTCAATTCGAATTAGCCAAAGTTGGCCACAACAAAGTGAAGACCCAAAAAAAATCCTCAAACATGAACCACCTTCAAAAATTATTCCTTGAAGAGCCACAACACGCTACAACCACCATGTTGGCCAAGAACATGAAAAACATGAACACGCAAAAGAAAATCACCAATCACAAGCACACCAATCAATGCAGAAGTACACCACAAATAGAGCATGATCTAGAAACATCCACGAGCATCATGAATCACCAGAGAAGCATCCAAACAACTCAAATTACTAGAATCACATTATATTCTTTTAGGAACACCAACTGAAGCAACAAAAAAATTGTCAAAGCACAAATACTCATAACTCGATCAAATCTTCATGCGGATCTCTGAAACTTAATGTGGATAAACTAGATATACTCAACAATAAACCCTTTAATCCACAACCTCTGATTATCAATATACTAAGCTAGGAAATAGTATGTTGGCTAAACTAAACTTCACTACACCATTGACAACCTACAACTCGTTTTATTATAATTTGCTCAATATCCTTGACATATATAGCCTTTAAGACATTAATGCTAATAGTGTTGACATCAATGAAAAACACATATCAATAACATCCAACAATATCCCCATTTAGAATTGATGGAAACACATGATGTGAAAAACACCATCAATGTAACTTTCTCTTAGCATTTTCTCCCCCTTAGGTTTTGACTCTTTTCTCCTCAACTCTTTCACATGACTCTTCTCCCCACAAATTTTTTCACATGACTCTTCTCCCCCTTTGATATCAATGGAAAGATATACATTATCTTTCTCCACACAAGTTCTAAACCACATTTTTAAACATCTGATTACCCCCCTGAGTAGTAGCCACCACAACATCAATCTGGATCAAGATATGACTATGAAATGCACAGACTGATGCAATTCAATGCATCTTAGTTCTAGGGTAATCATCCCTAACTTCCCTCTGAGATACTCAAAAGTATCCTTAGGCAAGGGCTTGGTAAATATATCTGCAATCTATTCCTTAGTAGGCACATACTCCAATCTGACTTCCTTTTCACTTATCTTCTCTCTCAAAAAGTGAAACTTGATAGATATATTCTTAGTTTTTGAATGCAACACTAGATTCTTAGAAATGTTAATTGCACTTGAATTATCACAAAATATAGCAATAGGTTCATCATACACAACTTTGATATCTTTCAACATTTGCTTCATCCATAATACTTGAGTACACTTGTTAGCAACAACCATGTATTATGCCTCTGTAGTAGATAAAAAATGGCCTTTTGCTTCTTACTTAACCAAGAAATCAGCTTCTTTCCCAAGAAAAATGCACCACCACTAGTACTCTTTCTGTCATTCACATCTCCTGCCCAATCAGCATCAGTAAAAGCACTCAAAGTAAGCTCATCATCTTTAGGATACCATAGGCCAAAATCAACTGTCCCCTTCAAGTATCTAAAAATCCTCTTCATAGCCGTCACATGAGATTCCTTAGGATCAGCTTGAAATCTTGCAACAATGCATACGACATTCATGATATCAGGTCTATTTTGAGTCAAATAAAGCAATCCACCAATCATGGATCTGTATCTAGTCTGATTTGCTTTTAGAGAATCATCATCTTGTGTCAACTTACTTCTAGTCACCATAAGTGTACCAATCGGCTTTGAATCTTCCATACCAAATTTATTTAGCAATTCTTTCACATACATGGACTGAGATATAAATATCCCTTTATCTAGCTGAGTAATTTTCAATCCCAAAAATAATTTCATCTCTCCAATCATAAACATCTCAAACTCACTCTGCATCTCATTAGCAAACTTCATGCACAAACTATCATCTCCTCCAAAAATAATATCATCAACAAAGACTTCAATAATCAAATCTTTATCATGATCAATCTTGAAATACAAATTGCTATCAACAGTACCTTTGTTAAATCCAAGTTTAAACAAATACTTGTCCAATCTAGCATACCATGCTCTTGGGGCTTGCTTGAGTCCATATAGTGCTTTCTTCAACCGAAAAACCATATCTCCCTGATCAATCAATTGAAATCCATCATGTTGCTTAACATACACCTCTTCTTCTAGTTCACCATTTAGAAATATTGACTTGACATCCATTTGATAAACCTTGAAGATTTTGTAAGAAACATAAGCAAGAAATGGTCTCACAGCTTCAATCCTAGCAACAGGAGCAAAAATTTCTTCAAATTCAATTCCTTCCATCTGGGAATATCCTTTACACACCAGTCTTTCTTTGTTTCTAAGCACTTCACCTTGCTCATTCAGATTATTTCTAAAGACCCATTTAGTTCCAATTACATTTTTTTCCTTAGTTCTAGGAACAAGAATCCATGTATCATTCTTCTCAATCTGCAGTAGTTCTTTCATTGCTTCCACCCAATGTTCATCTTTGCATGCTTCATTCACACTATTAGACTCGGTCTTTGAAATCAAACAATATTCTTCTACAATTTTTCTCCTAGTCTGAACATCTTTGTTCTGTCACCTATAATCTAATCTTCTGAATGATTTAGTCTTACATACCTTGGAGTCTTGGGATGTTCTTGAATTTTAGGCTATTGTGATCTCACTTCTGCACTTTCACTAGTTCCTTCCTCTTGATTTTCCTGATTCACCGGAATGATCTGAACTTGATTTGAAGTCTAAACTTTATTTCCTTATCTGAACTATCATTTTGATCATTTGAATCATATCCACAGGTTTTGGATGGTCTAACTATGTCTTCATCAACCTTGACATTAGCACTTTTAACTACTTTCCTCAATTTATTATTGTAGCACCGGTAGGCCTTTCTTTTAGTAAAATAACCAAGAAAGATCCCTTCATCACTCCTACCATCAAACTTTCATATATCTTCATCTCTTTTGATATAGAATTTACTCCCAAATATTTTGAAGTATCTAATAGTAGGCTTATGACCATACCATAGCTCATAAGGAGTCTTACTAGTATCACCTTTGACTTGTACCCGGTTGAGTGTGTAAACAACAGTACTCATAGCTTCTCTCCAGTAGATATGAGGAGCATTTCCTTCCAGCATCATATTCCTAGTAGCTTCTTCAATTGTCTTGTTCTTCCTTTCCATAACTCCATTTTATTGAGGGGTCTGCAAGGCATATAATTGTCTCTTTATCCCATGCTCTTCACAAAAAGAATTACACACACCAGAAGTGAATTCACCACCTCTATTTGATCTCAAAAATTTAATCTTCAAACCTGTCTCTATCTCAATCATAGCCTTAAAGATCTTGAGCTTCTCTAGAGCTTCATATTTATCCTTCAAGAAAGTAACCCACATCATTCTAAAATAATCATCAACAAGTAACATGAAATACCTATATCCTTGTAAAATTCTAACTCTAGAAGGACCACACAAGTCAATATGCACAAGCTCCAACACTTCATTTGAACAATGTTGTTTGCTCTAAAATGAAATTCTAGTTTTCTTCTCTAACTGAAATTCCTTGCATATGATATTAGTAGGTTTCATCAACTTAGGAAGATCTCTCATGGCCTAAGTAAACTTATCTTGATAATATTGTCAAAGTTTACATGACACATACTCCTATGGCACAACCAACTTTCATCCACTTGAGCAATCATACAACTTTTACTAGCAACATTCAGGTGAAAGATATTACCTTTTGTTTTTGTACTTGATGCAATCTCATTTCTGGAACTCCCCAATATTCTGTACTTTCCATCCTTGAATTGAAGATTGTATCCCTTTTCAACCATATGTCCAACACTTAAGAGATTATGCTTCAAACCTTCCACATATAGAACATCATCAGTATTATGCTTACCATCAAGAGAAATGGATACTCTACCATGTATTACACTAGCTTTGTCATCACCAAATCTTACAACACCACCATCATACTTTTCCAAGCTCACAAATTTACTTTTATCACCTGTCATGTGATGAGAGCATCCACTGTCAATCACCCACTCATATTTTTCTTCAACTCTTGCAGCTAGGGCTTTCTCCACATTTGTGCAGCTAGCAGATTCAGTAGGGGCTGGATCATTTTCCTTGATAGCAATAAACATCCATTCGTCCTCACTTACATTCCCTTTATCAAATTCATCATCTGTCACACCTTCATCAACAACATAATAACACTTTCTTTGGAATCTAGGCTTGTTAGGTCTTGGCTTAGGAACTCTTTTCAGACACCTTGATGCAAAATAACCTATCTTACTACAAGAAAAACATTTAATAGGAAATTTCCCTTTATACTTACCTTCTCCTTTGGCTTCCCTTTTGACAATAAGTGCTTCAAGCTCGTCCAATTTTCTCTCTTCTTCTTCAATCTCTCTCATTTCCTCCTCATACTTGAACATATTTCTAGAAGAAATTTCTCCTGTATCATATCTTTGTTTATCTTTTTTGGATATAGTAGCTTTGAATGCAGATTTTGTCTTAGGAAGAGTATCACCAAACTCACTTAACTCAAAAGCAGTAAGCTTACCAATCAACATGTCTCTGGTTACATTTGTCATAGTCTGGAGCTCCTCAATAGCACTAGCTTTGAATTTGTATGCAACATACAAGGATCTTAGCACTTTAGCAACAATCTTTGATTTTTCTAATGTTTCACTAACACATCTGATACTACACACAAGTTCATTCACTCTCTGCATAAAAGAAGTAATGTTCTCAACATCACCCATTCTCAACATTTCATATTTCCCTTTCAGACTTTGCAACTTAGAAATCTTCACATGAGCATCACCTTCATACAAAGTTTCCAATTTTTTCTAGATCTCATAAGCAATCTTCAAATCCATCACATTTATCATCTTGGAATTAGTCAGAACACTCAACAATGCTTCCTTAGCCCTAATATTGTACTCGGCATCCTTAATCTTAGCAGCACTAGAAGGACCATTTTGTGGGATAGTATACCTATTCCTTTTAATGTTCTAATAGGGTTCACCAATGCATCTCATATGACACTCCATTTGAGTCTTCCACAAAGAATAATTTGTTCCATCAAATCTCATACTATCCTTCTTATATGTCGCCATCTCGAATCACCTCAAGCTATTAAACTTCTTCCAAGGAACCTGCTCTAATACCAATTGTTGGCAACACAAGGGTAGACAACTGAGAGGGGGGGTGAATCAATTGTCACAAAAATTTAAACTTATTAAACTTATTAACCTTATTCTTAGATCTGATAAATAGACATGAAAGCATAAATCATCACCACATCAAAAACACACATAAAACCAAGATTTTTTATGTGGAAACCCTATTAGGGGAAAAACCATGGTGGAGGTTAGTCCACAAGATTATACCCCATTAAAAGTATAAAAGAATAATAAATGGGGAATGCACATGCATTTAGGCACACTGCCTAGAGCTCACTGCTCAAATTCAAAGAGGCTTACTACCCAAAGGAAGACACGCTATCTTACATAAACATTTGGATTACATCCGCAATACTTTGAACTGAGAAAATAACATCTGCTAATGCCTTATTACAGTTTTGGTTAAGCACATGAACACTTCTTCACACTCTGCTCACTCTTCTTCACACTCTGCTTCTACCTTCAAATTATTAGGAGATTATTCGTACATCTCATACCTTCAAATGGAATAAAAAATCACTCATATATATCCGCAACTAGGAATTACATTGCTACATGTCGGCCCAACATGAAAATAAAATTTGTACAAACTGTTGGCCCAAATCAATAAGTAATTTTCAATGCGAATCAACCAAAGTAAGACGCAACAAAGTGAAGACCCAAAAAAAAATCCTCAAACATGAACCACCTTCAAGAATTATTCCTTGAAGATCCACAACACGCTACAACCACCATGTTGGCCAAGAACATGAAAAACATGAACACACAAAATAAAATCACCAATCCCAAGCACAATGATCAATGTAGATGTACAACATAAATAGAACATGATCTAGAAACATCCACGAGCATCATGAATCACTAGAGAAGCATCTGCAACAACTCAAATTACTAGAATCACATTATCTTATTTTAGGAACACTAACTGAAGCAACATAAAAACTGTCAGAACACAGATACTCATAACTCGATCAAATCTTCATGCGGATCTATGAAACTTAATGTGGATAAACTATATATACTCGACAACAAACCCTTTAATCCACAACCTTTGATCATCAATATACCAAGCTAGGAAACAATATTTTGGCTAAACTGAACTTCACTGCACCACTGACAACCTGCAACTCATTTTATTACAATTTTCTCAATATCCTTGACATATACAACCTTTAAGACATTAATGCTAATGGTGTTGACATCAATAAAAACCACATATCAGCAAGATCCAACACATTCATCAGACTTATTTTTCACCTGTTGATGCCAAAATTTGACGAGGTAACAGTGTCTTATGGGAAACTCAGTTTATGGGGGACCCTTTTGCGCTAAACTGAGTGACCTCATGGTTTTTAGAGAAGTTGACTTCTTCTACAATGGGGGTTTGGAAAGGGAAAAGGAAATAGATATAATAAAATAAAGTCTAGAACCTAAGGCGATGCGCCAAGACTTAATGATAGGCACAATAAATCATAGATCTAAGGGCCTGATTAGTGTTTGTAGTGTTCCAAAAAATTAGAAACTGAAGATTATAGCATAAACAATCTATTCATTGACATAAAATAATATTGCATACATCCCTACTCCCAAGAAGAGTCACTAGACATGGTCTAGGTCAGCAAACTTGCATTCAAAATGTATAGAAGTTCTCAAATGAAATGTCCAGACAATAAAAGCACAGTTTAAAGTTTGATCAAATAGCATGAAGAATAGAAAGGCCAAACAATTGGAACAGTCTGAAAGTTTTTACAATTAAATAAAACAATAATAAAGGCCTAACGTCTTTTACCAAAACCAGTGTTTCCTCCAAATTTTGGACCCTTTTCTCACAATAGAGAAAATTATATATAGCAGGAAAAAAACCCCCACCGCTTCGGAGAGGAGTAACATAAAAGATTTCGCAATCCCCTAGTAATGATGCTAAAATCAAAATATTCCTCAAGTCGTTGCAACAGAAATGATTTGAAACCAAGCATCTAGACCCTTTCAAGCACAGGTGCATCTTCTATAAATGATGGTGGTGGTCCCAACAAGGTTGAATCAAACAAGTGTCACCATCCCGTGTAAATGATTATGACACATAGTGGCTAATAGCAGCATTTGGTTCATCTGGTCCATCGCCTGAATATGGGATCCGCCGACTAGGCACGTGGTAGCCTTTTGCTACTTGTGTGAATCTCTCTCTTTCATTGTTGAAGACTTGCACTAAGGCTACATGTGTTGAATGGGCAGAGGACTTAACTAATAGTGGAGGGAACAATAACCAATCGGGCACAAAAGGGACGTGTGGCAGCATTTCACTACCCGCGGTTGTTCCTTCATCTCTATGTTGAAATCTTTGCGAAGAGCAGACACGTACCAAGAGTACACCGCAAATAACAATTGTGGGGCCCACCAAACCTTTTGGGAATGAGGGCTTCGTGGCACTTGAGTGGAGCCCAATGAGACAGCAAGACAAAATGATCAAATATATCCCATAGCTACGACACGTGGAAGCATAGCGGAGTTTCACAGGATTCGTAAGGAATGCATAAACTCAAGGTTGTGAAGAGTAGACACGTGGAGTGGGAGAGAAAAACTTAGATAAAAGGCCTAGTTGATTACTTGTGATACACGAGCTGATGCATAGAGGAAAATACACCTGAAGGGAGCTAATTAAATATTTATTAACAACTTTTGGCGACTATCAAGGGAATTTCGCCTGAGGAATGGAGAACCCAAAATTTCTCTGGTTTACAGGCCAGAGTGCATTTCATTAGATAACGGAGTTAGAGATTGGAAAGAGCCACCTATAGAGGTGACCATTCATCCTTAGATGGCTTCACCATGTTGCAAAAATTCTCCTATGCTCCACTTAGATCAATAATTTCTTTATGAGGTAGTGCATGAGGTAAACTAACCCCTGTTTCATAATGAAACAGTAGTTGTGCAAGTGGATGAATAACTCCCTCAATGTCGGTTGTAGTGGGAGGATGACTGAAATTTTTGAAAGCATCCGAATCATTTTCCCTTTCTTCTATTCTTTCTGCAATATGATCAGCTGTGGCAATAGAGCAAGGAATGGGGACGACAAACCCATCCTACTTAACTCAGAGAAACTCCCCCGTATGTTGTCCAGTGTCTTGCTCAGAGTAGTCGTGGTTGCTTTAGTGTGTTGGAAGGCAGTGGCAATGTATGAACTTGTTTTTCTTTTGAGCAACAACATCTCGATCTTCAATACCCACTATGGCGAGGTTTTCATCAGAGACCAAGTATAGCTCGATGAGTAGATCTTTTGCTTCTGGAACCTTCTCCAAGATGAAACTTGGGAACTACTCAATCATATCGTGAGCCTCCTAGCTCAACTTTGATGCCTTGGAAATGAATCAGAGGGTAGGTTGTAGTGCTAGGAAAAAGGTTTTAATCTTTTCCCAGTGAGAGATGTACAACTGTCTAACCAATGAAATAATGTTTGGTTGTGTAGGAGAAGATAGGATAGAGCTTTTAAGAGAAGCAATCTTTGTGTCCTTTGAGCTAATGGCCTCAGCCAACTCTACCCTTTTCTTTTTCTCTAATGCTAGTTGCTCTGTAGAGCTGCTTATTTCTTTATTCCAATTTTCCTTGGCTTGGGAGTGATTTGCTAAGTGCATGTCCAAAGAAGACTTTGTCTCTTGGAGCTCTTCTTCTAATTGAGTTTTTAGGCCCTTAAATTTAGCCTATTTTTCTTGTATTCTCTACTCATATTGAGCTTGTTGGCGCTCCAAAGCTTCATTCCTCTATGTCATTCCTTGACTATACTCAAGGCGAAGTCACTCCAGCTTTTCATTCTTCAGCCGTAGATTCTACTCTGTCTCTCAATTCTTCGACTGTAACTCTTTTACCATGGTAGGGTCAGTAGTCTGAATCTTTGCAAGTTCACCCTGAAATCTATTCTTCTCATCCTCTGCTGCCAATTCCCTCTTTGTCATACGTGCAACATCCGCCTCCAGGGACTTCTCTTTTTTCTCTAAAAAACTAACTATTTCCCTAACCGCTTTAAGCTGCTCATCCTTCTTCTTTAGCTGGCGGCCAGTTTTGAGAAAGTCAGAGGTGACCACCCACTGTGTTTTTTCCATAATCTCAACCTTATCTTGTGGTCGGGCCACCTTCATGTCAAGCCCTACCGCATATATTTCATAATCTTCTGGGTGTATCTCCCCCTGAAGCTTGGTCATTCTCAAGTACATGGTTGCAAACTTCAATTCCTGTCAAGTCTCATCATAAAGATTATGTATTTTTGGCTTAGCAAAAGCATTGTCATCTTTTGCCTAGCGCTTTTGCATTCTACTTGCACGTGCCTCCTTTCCACAATCAATCTGTGCCATAAATTTGGCTGGCGACGAAACTAGTTCGCCGGTGAAAGGAGCACCAGAAGGTAGGACATAGGGATAGGTAACCCTCATAGGCATGGGCATTTGTTTCTTCTAGAGAGTGATGGTTTGTGGGGAGAAGTGGGGCACGTTTCAAAGCTTGGTTTGACAACCAAAAAAAGGGCTAGTCACTTGCCATGATTGAATTGGTGAATCGGCCAAAGGACTCAGGTTGGGATGGTGGAGGAGTTGTCATTACAGAGTCAGCCTGTTGTGATGGAAGAGGATCCACAACAATAGTAGAAGGGGTACCTACAGGGGGCATGTTTTCAGAAAGTGAGGCAAGGAGAGCCTGAGTGGTAGCGACAGGTGTAAGGGTTCACGAAGGAGTAAGGCCGGGTGGAGTGGTCTGGGAGAATTGGATAAAACTTCCCATATATGTTGGATTAAAAGTGGGAAATAGAGGGCCAATACTCATGGTAGGGATTGTCGTTGAGGCAGGGGAAGATTACAAGGAATGAGAGGCAAGGGAAGAAGGAGGGAATTTTACCTGTTGACTAGTCAATGGCGGCTCTAGAATCATCAGCGATTCTTCCTCAGCCTCAGGCTCCTGGCTAGCTGCAAGCACTTTTCTTCCGGCGGGTTCTTGTGAACCTTCTCCGATAATGCTCTCTGTGCATTGTCGTTTTGCGAGCGGTGTCTCCTAAGCTTCGACAGTTATTATTGTTTGTTGTTGTGATGCCTTGGTTGGCTTAGCATCCCAAGTGAGTGTATGCGAGGCCCTTGATATATTAAAACACACATTTGTGGCCACATAGGTGGGCTGTTTGGGGCCTTTCTCCTTCGGCGTAGAGGAGGAAGATGTTGCCGCTTCCTCTTCCTGCTTTTCAAACTCATCTTTTGAGTTCTCGCTCTTATTAATGCTAGACTACGGGCTGGGGTGGTCATCATTCCACCAATTTTCAAATTCCTTGTCATCCTTCAGACTTTCATAAGGGGCATCCAATTTCCCTGTCTCTTGGCGATACTTCTAGAAAGCTTCTATTTTTTCACCAGTCCACTCCTCATCCTTCCCCAACTTATTGTACATGGCGTGTTCCATGTGGACATTATCTTTGGCCATTGCCACAACAAAGTAGAACTTGTGCCATAGCCCTCTTGTATCTTGTGTAGGAATACGTGTTAGTTCAACAAAAATTTCATCCTTGTCTGAATGTGGGTTACGCTGCTTCTCCTAGTAGGGTCGGGGAACATGTGTAACCTTCATGTACGGCTCCAACAAGTCATTGAAGGGGTTGTAATCTCACTTGTCATTTACCAAAACCAACCCTAAATGAGCTATTTTATCCTGTAATAATTGGTCTGATTGTTTCTTTAATAGAGTCACCAATTTGAAATTCTTCGGACAGATGAAGAATCATTTTCTCTTGACACTTTTGTTATTGCAGAAGGTAAAATCAATGATACACACCTACCTATACATTTCAAGCACAAGCACCCTATGCGTGATGCAGGATGGGAGAAGGAAAGGTTGACTAGTGAAGCCTCACATCCAAAGAATCATGAAATTTGTTCCTAAGAAACCAATCACATGCGTGAGTGAAACTCTGCATATATCTGGTCGGATCCCTGTCGATCCAGATTATGTCACCTTCTCCTCGTAAATCATGCAAGACCGGAGTTATGAAATAATCCCAAAATGCATAATAATCATACAACATGGAAAGAAAGGGCGTCCACGTGGATACTGGCTTCCTCTTACCCCGTTCATCAAAAAATGATAATTCAAAATACCAAGCGAAGAAATCAAGGTTTTGATGTAGGAACATGTGAACCAGGAAAGAAAGAAATCTAAACTTTCCCTCCATTGGGTAATTCTTTATTTTCCACATCATTTCATCTACCATGAACTCAGTGAAATCATACTAGAAGGTATCATGTTGTTTGTGGAATTGGAAGGTCGGACCCAATTGAAAAGTTTCCACCATCTCATCGGAGTCTCAGCCACATGAAAAATCTAGCATGGAAATGGCATCCTTCATATCGTCGTGTAATGCACCACACGACAACAAAATACTTGACAGTTTAGCACCTGGGATGTTTTTCTTACCAATCTCCTCCAACAAAAAAATTTGAGTTCTTTTTCTGTAACTAAGGGTTAATTTTAGATTAGATTATCAATCAAATAAAGCATAAATCCAAAGAAATAATGAAGTGCAAAGGAACAATAAATGAAAACACATAAAATAGAACAATCTCACCCAATGTTTTCATTCTCCATGGCTGATCTCCATTACAACTTCTAACTTGTTGATTTGTGTTGCCCTCAGACTGAACATGCGAGCAATCCTTGATGAAGTCCTACACAAGCTTTCAAGGAATTTCTTCTAAAATGCCTATGCCTATGACAATATGATTGAAATTCCTATGCCTAAAATATGCCAAGACTAAGTGGAATAAGATAAATAAATGCAACAATCTCTATGAAATATCTAAGTGTGTCAGTGTGTAATCTAAAAATGAGAACAAAATAGTATTTTATAGAAAATGCCATTTTGAATGGACGGACGAGATTGACTTTTGATAGAGACCTAAAATCAGAGGCTCAAATTAAATATGATAATCCCTAACTAGGGTTAGGGAAAAATCATTAAGCGAGTGGTCAAGATTTCATCTGAGAGAATTGAATCGGCAGTGGAGAATAAATGAGATAATTAATTCGAAAATAAAGATTTTCAAAAATCAAGAAGATAAGAGTTGAACTGAAGATCAGATTTGAAAAATAAAGAATCTGCTCGATTACTTGATTTTTAGAAGATTAGTTACCATTTTGAATTAAATTAATTCAGAATATGGATTTTGTGAAATAATAAATAATTGATTTTAAGATTATTTACCAAAATGAACTGTCAGTTAAGAATGTGATGACATTTTAAATAATCTTATTTATTTAAAATGAGAGGAATATTAATTTTGGTAATTAAATAATTAAAGATAATTATTTAATTTAGAAGATAAGATTAATTAATTAAATAAATCCACAAATTCATTTAATCATGAGGATTAGTGACATATTAAATAAATAAATAAAATTTATTATTTTAATAATTAGGAAGAAATAAATGAAGAAAGGTAATTAAATAAATTTAGAAATTTATTTAATTAGGGGAAGACTTAGACAATTAATGATGTAGTTAATAAATAAATAGAATTTACTTATTAATAATCATGAAAAATAAAAGGACATGAATTAATTAAACAATTATGAATTATTTAATTAATAGTTGAATGTGGACCAAAAACATAATTATGCTAGGACGAAAGTGGTAAAAATAGAGCTTGCAGGCCTAGGTCATTTTTAAGTGTCTGCATTTTGCCCCTCTTTTTCATAATGTAGCATGTCGCATTGTGACAAAGAAAATAAATCAAAAATATGCCCCAATGCAAAATAAGATGAGGAAGAACGACTAGGAGGGTAGTGGTATGCCCCCTCGAGAGGACAGACGGGTTCCAAGATCATGGGTGTGCTCTCGAAATTGATGAGAAGACTAGAATATGAAGAGACAAAGAAATGTTAATGCAAAAGATATGGATGATGATATGGATGCAATGCCTATATGAGATGGGTGAGCAAAGATGACAGGACTAAAGAAGATGCATGTTAGTTCCTAGACCAAATCCTTCAAAACTTTACTATAGGACTTTAATATTTATTGCTTTTAATCATCATTGGGCAGATTGTTGTGATGGCCAACAAACACCATGATATGACATAGATCAAGGTGTGCAAGGTCATACCATCACATAAGACAAACAATCATAGACAAGGATGATCATGACTCAAACTAAGAGCGTGATTGACCCAGTCTTTTTATTATAATCAAACACAAGCAGAAAAGGACAAGGACAATTCATGAAACATCGTTGCTTCTCTAAATCCTATTTCTAGGACATCCTTGAGAAACTAGCAACATGATTGCCAAAATATAAAAATAGAGCCCTTATCATGATATGTCGCTATTTTTCTAAATCCCAGAATCAGGACCTCGCTGAGAAACTAGTATTCATGCGTGTCAATTGTCATGATATGTCGATGCTTCTTTAAATCTTGTTATTGGGATCTCGCTGAAAAACTAATAACATGATAAAAAGCCAAAAGAAAAGCACCAAGTGTTTGCCAAGTGTGTCTAGATATCCATTGTTTTAATGTCAAGATGCCATGTTTGATAATGTTGAGATGCCAAGGTGTTTAAAGTCTTGATGATGCCCAGATGATAAATGTCAAAAAATCGCCGAATTCAGGAAGGACACATCCTGAATAATGTTGATGTCGAGAGGATCTGATCCCTAAAAGTCAAAAGAGGTCCTTCGAAATGATGACGATGTCTAGGAAGGACACATTCTAAGGCATAAATGACAGAGTTTGTTCTTCAGAAGGACACATCTTAAGAATATTGATGTCAAGAGGAGTGATCCTTAGATGTTAGGAGGATCCCTCAAAATTTCGAATGATAGTGACGATGCCTAGGAAGGACACATCCTAAGGCATGAATGATAGAGGTTATCTTTCAGAAGGACACATCTGAAGGTTAACCAAGAGTTGACAGTTTGACGGGTTATGATGATTTGACTTGCTTTGACTGAGTTTGACTTATGTTGACCATATGTTGATATTTTCATGATGATATGTGTCGATGAGATTGTCATGTTGAATAAATGATTGCCATAATTTTCTTTATGAGTTTTATTCATTTATAAATGATTTGCTTTGTCTTGAAGACCTTTTGACATGTGTGCCAGTGTAGCGCCATGAACCCTAATGGACTGACCTAATGTGGCCTCAGGGGCTCATCGACACATGGCCTTGCCTACATCATGCACTCAGAGACCTCGTAGTTTGACACAACCAATGAATTTGTCTTGATGACCAAAGATTGCACCATGATTTGGAAAACTTAAGAGGACTGACCGAGTGTCTTGGGGACTCGAATATGAGTCTTGCCTAAGTAGAAAATGCGTAAAGACAACGTAGTTCAGACAGATGACAAAGACTTGACTGATTTTCATGACAAATTTGAGAAGAGATGACTCTGTGTTTGACATATTTTTGTGATTTCCTCAGGACATTTTTTGGTTTTTAGGTGTTTCTTCAAGACATTTTGTGATGTTTTTCGTCTTTCTTCAGGACATTCTGTGATGTTTTTGGTCTTTTTTTAGGACTTTTTGTGATGTTTTTGTTCTTTTTTCAGGACTTTTTGCCAATGTTTTTGTCTTTTTTAGGACTTTTTGCTATGTTTTTGTTCTTTTTTCAATACTTTTTTCCAATTGCCGAAACCATGTGACATCCACTATAGTTACATGATAAAAATTTTGCCCCCAGTCAAGTCCAAGACTTAGCCTATTTTAAGGGACATGAAAGAGATGTTGCTGGTGTACCAGATGGACAGTTGTCAGGAGTTGATGTCAACCATTTATCAACCATGACAGGAAGGGTATAATGTGGTGGTGACAGAAAATGTATTTCATCCTAGGCCACAGCAGACAAAGTGACAGTAGAGGTAGAGCAATGATTGATTATGCATGGCGCCTGTTTGCTAGGTTTTCACCATGGTATTTATCCAAAGTGCTTGTTTGCCAGGTTTTCACTATTGGATGAATCATTTTTCTTTACTATTTTTGTCATTTTTCTTATTTTTTTTGGTGTTGCCAAGACGCCTATTTTCCAAGTTTTCATCAAGGAAATGATTTTTTTTATCATTTTTCATTTTTTTTGTATTTTATAGTTTTTAGCTCGATCTCCTAATGCTTATGCGTAGAACCTTTAGAGATGTAAAATATTGATAGGCTCTGTCAGTTGTTCTCCATATGGAGTTTCCATTTGATAGGCTCCAAAACCAAAAGAAGATATGATGATGTAGGGACCCAACCAGTTTGGTTCAAACTTTCCTGGCTTTTCTCTGTCAGCCTAGTTCTTGGGGTTCTGCATGAGAACTAGGTCGCCAATGTCAAACTTCCTCACCATAACCTTATTATTGTAGCTACGACAAAGATGGTTCCGATATGCTTGTAGATGGTTCATGGATTTTTTCCTTCTTTCCTCTAGCATCTCTAGCTCATGTAGGCGCGATTGTCTATACTCCTCGTCATCAGTTAAACCCTTCAAGGAGACTCGTAACGAGGGAATTTCAACCTCAATGGGAAAGATGGCCTCAGCTCCAAAGACCAGGGCAAATGGAGTGGCTCCTATAGGCGTACGAATGATAGTGCGGTAAGCCCACAGAGCATGGTTGAGTTGTATGTGCCAGTCACAGCCAGCGTCATTGATAGTCTTTTAAAGGATTTTAACAATGGTTTTATTTGACACCTCAACTTGATCGTTTCCTTGTGGATAATACGGAGACGAAAAATGATGTTGGATATGGAATCACTCACATAACTCACAAACATCTTGGTTTTTAAACGAACGTCCGTTGTCAGTGATGATGGATTGCGGAAGGCCATATTGGCAAATAATGTAGTTAAGAATGAAATGCAAAGGAACACTAAAAGAAAACACATAAAATAGAACAATCTCACCCAATGTTTTCATTCTCCATGGATGATCTCCATTACACCTTCTAACTTGCTGATTTGTGTTGCCCTCAGATCGAACATGCGAGCAATCCTTGACGAAGTCCTACACAAGCTTTGAAGGATTTTCTTCTAAAATGACTAAGCCTATGACAATATGATTATAACTTAATGAAATATGACAATAATATAACAATCTCTATGAAATATCTAAGTGTGTTAGTGTGTAATCTAAAAATGAGAACAAAATAGCATTTTCTAAGTGTGTTAGTGTGTAATGTAAAAAATGAGAACAAAATAGCATTTTATAGAAAATGCCATTTTGAATGGACAGACAAGATTGACTTTTGAAAGAGACCTAAAATCAGAGGCTCAGATTAAATCTAATAATCCCAAACTAGGGTTAGGGAAAAATCATTAAGCGAGTGGTCGAGATTTCATCTGAGAGAATTGAATCGGCAATGGAGAATAAATGAGATAATTAATTCAAAAATAAAGATTTTCGAAAATCAAGAAGATAAGAGTTGAACTGAAGATCAGATTTGAAAAATCAATAATCTGCCCAATTACTTGATTTTTAGAAGATTAGTTACCATTTTGAATTAAATTAATTCAGAATATGGATTTTGTGAAATAATAAATAATTGATTTTAAGATTATTTACCAAAATGAACTATCAGTCAAGAATGTGATGACATTTTAAATAATTTTATTTATTTAAAATGAGAAGAATATTAATTTTGGTAATTAAATAATTAAAGATAATTATTTAATTTAGAAGATAAGATTAATTAATTAAATAAATCCATAAATTCATTTAATTATGAGGATTAGTGACATATTAAATAAATAAATAAAATTTATTTATTTTAACAATCAAGAAGAAATAAATGAAGAAAGGTAATTAAATAAATTTAGAAATTTATTTAATTAGGGGAAGACTTAGACGATTAATGACATATTTAATAAATAAATAGAATTTATTTATTTAATAATCATGAAGAATAAAAGGACATGAATTAATTAAACAATTATGAATTATTTAATTAATAGTCGAATGTGAACCAAAGACATAATTAAATGTCATAATTATGCTAGGACGAAAGTGGTAAAAATAGAGCTTGCAGGCCTAGGTCATTTTTAAGTGTACATTTTCATCGCCCTCCATATTTTTTCTCCTTTGCCAAGGTAAAAGGACTCAATGTTCTCTCTTCTTTTACTTGGGTCTAGGATGCATAGCATATACCAAATGGCCTATGGGGTGATGTGAAATCTTAAGTTTTGGTCCTCGATGTAGCAAGTGCTAGGGTTATAACACTAGATGGCAGCATCAACTATCTCTAGGCAGTAATGCACCAGCGATACCATGTATTGTGGAAGACCACTGTACCAAAATTTTCTTGCTATAGGTGTGTCCGCCTTTGGTGTTGTCAACCTTACATAGGCTACTTCTCTTAAGGATTTAGGGTTTTTTGCGAGCCGTGGGTCATAAATATTATCCAATTTCTCTTCAACTCTTTTCTTGTTTCTGCAATCTTTGGGCCTACTAAGCTCTATCATATACGCCCTCTTCGGCTTGCTAGGTATACCAGGTGTAACATATGCCAAATCCTCATAAAAATATACATCCTTTAACGAACGTCTGGCTATAAACAACTCCTAGCCAATCTCCTCCTGCATTTGCTGAGATGAACTCTTAGACATTTTTCTTCAGATGAAGACTTCAGCGAGTTCTGGACTCTGTTATTCTTATCCGAATTTGAATATGCTAAAAATTTCTCTGCACTTCAAGCTTTAGCATTTTTTAAAAGACTTTGAATCATTAAACCTTTGTATGCAATACTTGGCTATCTTTTGTCAAGGTGGTAGAGGAAAGCATGATTTTTGCATTCAATTCAACATGTACCATTAATTTCACGATTCGTGCAAAATGAACTAATTTCCATTTTGAGGCGGCAAGAGTTCATTATTACGTTTGACAACCATGTGATATGTTGTGATTTTCCTTGGAACTTGAGCTGACAATTTGCTTTCTAACCTTGCGTTAGTATGTGCTAGTAATTAAATTCCTGGATGGAATGATTAAGCCAAAGCAAAAGATCATGGCCTGAAAAGATATGGATATTGCCTTGGGCTCTAGGAAACACCTGTGAGATGACACAATAGCCTACGACTGTGCAACTTACTGTCGATGAGTGCCACCTTTGTAAAGCTAATTAATTAGCTCCTATTAATCTAACACGCATTGAACCGTACCTCTACAGATGCAACTGGTCCAAAAATGCGAGCAAACAAAAGCATTCCTTTCAAGTTGGCATCTAGTTATCATCACATTTTTCTCAAAATAGATTAGCATGCATCTTCTCATCTTTTCTATAAATAGGCCAGTAAGTAGTGAGGAAATCACACTTAGCATTTGAGCAGTGATAGGTTGTTGGAGTAGTTTTAAGCAAGTTTTCTCATAGGCTAGGTGGTAGGTAAGTTTCAGTATTGGTTAGAAGGTTTAAACATAGTGTCAGAATCATGGATACTCCTATTAGGTTAACCTCTTATAAGTCATAGACAACGTTTCTAGGGGAGGTTTCCACTAGGCGGATGAAAATAATGGCCAAGAATAAGCATTCCTCAGTTTTGGTAGCCATAAAATGAGTTATGGGTAAGGACTGCATAGAGTACAAGGATAAGTACCATGTGAATATTGATATCTGTTCACACTTTGTAGCGTCGATGTTAGACATTGGCATCCCCAAGCCTCTCATCCTAAAGTTGGTCAAGGAAATGTTTCCAAGAAAGTACCTGAATGACCTAGGTGAGATTGTTGCTCACGTTGCATATGGGGTAGGCCTGCCATCAGCCAACGACCTTCGCCACTACATTGAGGAAGAAGCGGTAGTTGTATGGTTTTTCGTTTCTCAGTGGATTATGCCTTCAGACACATGACGATCATTGATAGAGGGATACCCAAGCCTTTCACTTTCTATTTCGTAGCTACAACGTGATACCATTATACGACATTGATTAGTATACTAACTTCAGGAACCTGGTGTTTCCCCCGCCAATGGTGGTTGTGTCGAATGATGTTGTTTTTGTTGCTGAAGAACCTGCTAACGAAGAAGAGGTAGACGTTGCCATTGACACATCAATTGTTGCCTTCTGTGCCCTTGAATGAAAAGCCTCCCTACTCCCTAAAAAAAAATGCCTCCCAGTTTCTTTATTTCCTGTTGTTGCATACACCACCTGCCTTACAGTTTTGTATATAAGCCTAAAAAAGCCTATAAATTTTGCATATATGAAATAATAGCTCAAATAGTCATATATATTTTTTGGACTTTCCCAGCCATTTTGCAATGTAAAAACCAAAGAATATATATAAATATATATATATCTTTATCAAAATCCATGGCTCTTTCTTTCATTCTGCATTTCAATTTTATGGGCTCTTTTATAGCATATGTGTTCATTTTCTTTGCACATGGGTGTGTTTTATGTAAAGAAATTTTGTTGCTCTATCCTCTGTAATAATGGGTTAAATGCACAGAAACTCAAACCAATTTTGAAAAAGACTAGCCAAAGAAAGGGAAAATAAAATAAAAACATTATTCACATATGTACAAAAATAGAACTCGACACTTAATGGAACAACTTAAGATGAATCCCATTGATAGGGATTCCTAAGGGTTCTTGTTCAATATTTTCTAACTTGAAAGCGTTATGCTCCCTACACTAAATGATTTTAAAAGGGCCCTCCCATAGGCTATCAAATTTAGGTACATGTTGACCTGGCTTAGCAGCCCTTTTTTCATACTTCAATACTAAGTCTTCGCACTTTAGGCCTTGGTCAAAAGCCTTCTTGTCAAACCATCGCTTGACCACTTATTGGTAGTTTGTCATGGCTATTAGGGATTTCTCCCTTTTTTCTTGTACTTCTAATATTTCAACAAGCCGAACCTCCATGGCACCATTTTGTTCTATCTCGAGAGATTTTGATAGTTTGAGTGCAGAATCTCCATAGTTATCAGTAACAATGCCTCTTTCCCGTATACCAACTCATAAGGCGAAGTCTTAAGGACTTGCTTACGAGTTATGAGATTTTCTCAAAGCGCTGCTTAGAGGTTTTTATGCCATTCCCTCTGGTGTTTTGAACCAATTCTTTTAAGGAGTCGGACTAGGTTCTTGTTTGTTGACTCCACTAGGCCATTTCCCTACTGGTAATAATTTGATGATGTCTTAAGAAATATGCCATTCGTTAATGCAAAGTGACATACCTTTTTGGAAGGCTCTGACATTAATAGAAATGATAGTCTTTGGAGGACCGAACCTTGTCACTAGCTCTTCAAGGAAATCCACAATCTCTATTTATGTTGTGTTTTTAAGCGAAATGACCTTCATCCATCTTGTGAAGTAATCTGTGGCGGTCAAAATCCACTTGTGTCTAGCACTAGAAGTTGAATTAATCATCCCGATGAAGTCTAGGCCTCATTCCGCAAACAGTTCATCTACCATTATAGGTTTGAGAGGAATTGCATAATTCTTCCTTCTGTCAGTAAAGAACTGACACTTTTTGCAAGATTTCACTAAAGAGTGGGAGTCATTGAAAAGTGTAGGCCAATAGTAACCTACACGCATGATTTTGATGGCGGTGGTCTTAGCAGAGAATTTTCCACCCACATCATTGTTGTGGAACATATTAAGGATTCTTTTTGCTTGCTCTAAAGTAACGCATCGCAGAAGTAGACCATTGAAATTTCTTTTGAAAAGGACCCCCTCCACTAGCGTATATCCACAATTTTGTAGCTGGTAGTATCTCCTCTTTTGGGATGAGAGACCCGATGGATAATTTCCTTTTTGCATAAACCTCATTCTATCTGTCAGCCAGCAACCCTTTGATTCTAGCTCATTTATCAGAACAAGCTCAAGTTGCTCTCCTTCGACTGGTGTTTCCTCATTGTGTTCCATGTATTCGCACAATCCTCTTCCTTTGAAAATTTTAGTGGGTTTGACCTCAATGTCATATTCAAGGATCTTGGTGATCCAATTAGCTCTTTTTTCTGTGATTTCTCCCTCCATGATATATTCACACACACTGGAATGTGCGACATAAACAAACACTTTGTTGCAAGAAATTAGATGGCAGAACTTTTTAAGTCCCTTCACTATTGCAAAGGCTTGTTTTTCGATGAAATTATAATTTGTCTCGTATTCCTTCAGGTTCTGGGAGTAGAACACCACTAGATGTTCTCCCTTTCCTTCATCATCTTTTTGGGTTAAGACAATAGCGATACTGGACTTGCTACTGAATGCATACATTATAAAATCCTTAGATAAATCTGGATTAACCAGTATCAGAGCTGAGGAAATAGCTTCCTTGACTTCTTCAAAGGCTTCCCGAGCTTCAGTCATCCACTTGAATGTTTGGTCCTTTTTAAACATTAGGTGATCGACCTAATTATTCCCACAAATTCAAATAAACTTGCTAACAAAATTTACCTTGCCTAGGAAGGATTGAACACCTTTCTTATTCACCGAAATGGGAAGTTCCTTGATAGCTTTCACCCGTTCAGGGTTGATTGAAACTCCTTCCTTAGATACCACATGTCCCAACAGCTTGCCTTGCGGTACTCTGAATATGCATTTTTTCAGATTTAGGGAAACCTCAAACTCTTGACACTTTTGAAAAACTATTTCTAAGTGGTCAAAATGATCATCCTTAGATTTAGAATACATACTAAGATCATCTAAGTAAATTATAATAAACTTATTGATTAGCTCACTGAATGCGATATCCATCATCCTCTGGAATGTTGCTCCTGCGTTGGCTAAACCAAAAGGAATTTTAGCATATGCAAATGTTCCCCACTTTTTGGTGAACGTGGTCTTGTGTTGATTCTCTTCTTTAACTCAGATCTTATTGTAACCAAAGAAACCATCCAGCAGAGAAAACATTTCTGATTCTGCAACTATTTGTAAGATTCACTCCATAGAAGGCAATGGATAATGGTCCTTCAGGGATGCTCTGTTTAGGTCTCGAAAGTCCACACAAAAATGGATATCTTCATTTTTATTTCAAACCGGGACTAGATTAGATACCCAAGTACTATGCTTGATTGAGAAGACAATGCATGACTCAATTAGTTTAGTTAACTCTTGCACCATTAGCACTTCAATTTTAAGGTTTATTGGCCTCTGCTTTTGTCAGACTGGTTTTGCACCTTCAGTCAACTTAATCATGTGCTAAATGATTTTAGGATCATATCCCTCCAGATCATCATAGGACTAAGCCACTACTCCATATTTTTCGTAGAAACTGATGAGTCTTTCTTTATCATTGTGCAGGACGTCTTTCCCGACTCAAAGATTCCTGCCATCTAAGACCCGAAGATCTATGTAATCACTTTTATCTGCTATGAACTTCCACTTATCATTTTTTGCATCATCACAATTGAAATTTTTTTCGAGAGTAACCAATCCTTTCAGAAGCTTGTTAGATTTGAGATGCATAATTTATCCTTCATAATCTTCGGCAATCTTTGGTTGAAGCTAATCGAAAAATTCCCCCGACTGCTAGATGGACGAGGTGATGTGTTCATCACTTTCAAAAACTTTCCAACTTTGATCATTGTCAGGAATCGCCGGTTGGACTAGTACTCACACTAAATGTTCATTATGTATAAGGTTAGAGGCGGGATCAAACTGAGCACCAATCACGGCCATGCAATCTGCATCACTATTTTTTCCTCAGGGAATAGTCTAGATGTGGAAGGCTTCAAAACTCTCAACTAGGTCCAAGAATCAGTGCCGATAGGATCTCATGCAAACATTCCTTGCTGCAAAAATTCCTCGAACTTGGTTGACTACCAGTTCAAAATCTTTGAACACCATTAACTGCTTAATGCCCATTCGCTCCGCAAGGTTTAAACCTTGAACTAATCCTTCATATTCAACCTCATTGTTTGAACAAGTGAAATGAAAACGGAAAGACCTTATCAATTTTTCATCTTGTGGGGATATTAGACATATCCCCACTCTATCACCTACTTTTCCTCTTGCTCCATCAAAGTACAACATCCATAGCTCATTTTCTTGGCTACCTTCAAAATTTTTGGCAACCTTTGGGAGTGCTTGGTCTTCATCATAAAATACATAGGTTCCCAATCCTGTCGCATGATAATTTCTGAAAGGATCACTATCCATGTGTTCACTTAATAGAGCATCTTCTTTGTCATTTCAGTCTCTGTTCACCTTTTCTTCCTCTAGTAATTCAACACAATACATTTCGTGCTTGGTGATAGAGGTATGTGTAGATTCAAAATTGATCAGAGCTTCGTCCACTACATGTTCAGAATGAAAAGCCTTCGATTCTATTTTCATCTTTGCATCGTGCTTGGTTCTAAGAATCAGATGTGACCAATCCAAGGACATATATCCACCCACCTTTGAAGTAAATTATCAGGATAGAAAGAGACCGAACATAGGAGGAACATCTATGATCACAGTGTCTTGCGGTACTATGATACTAGGGAAAGCGAATAAAGTTAAAGGAAGTGCCTTGATGACACCTATGGTTTCAACTTTGTTCCCATCAAGTTGCATTACCCCCTTTTTCATAGGTTCATAGTTGAGTCCTAAAGCTTTGGCTATTTGTTTAGGCATAACTGTGGTGCTAGCACCAGAATCAATCATAGCATTGTGCAATAACTTCTTTCCTATAATGAGAGTCAAGAAGAAGGGTTGGGTTTTAACTTATCTCTAACCTCGACAGGGGATTCCTTTGTATTGTTTGTAAATAATTTAGCCAATGGTATTTTATTAACAACCTTTGCATTGGAAAACTACTATGTTGGCACTGTGCTGACCTTTTCTTGAAGCACCTTCTTTAATAGCATTTTTTTATTTGGGATAGCTAGAATGTCCCATAGAGACACATTAGTGGATGAATTATTCAATTGTTCTACCACATTAAAAGGTGACAAACTCAGAGGTTTTTGCTCCTTAGCTCTTGCTATAATAATTTCCTTTCGTGGTTGAGATGGTGGTGGGGCAGTAGAAGTGCCAGGAATCTGATCGGAAGCACCTTTGAGTTGCGGGTTGGCTAGATGTGGAACAACTGACTCACCAGTAAACCTCCTCTTTGAGTGCATGTTATAATTAGATTGCACTTGCGGTGTTTTGGATATGAACGTATCATTACAAAACATCATTCTTCTTCCTCCATCTAGGAAAAAATGTGTGATTAGGAGCGATATCGAATTCTTGTTCTAGAGACATTCCTTGCATTTTCTCGGCAAGGACCACACTCTCCATTTGTGGTGAGGCATATATATAACCTTTGTGATCTATCACCGCACCTTGGTTGTGTTGCTCTACCACCTTTTGTTGCAAGTTTCCACGCAGATAGTTCCAAGTCATATGTGCATCACTGCAAGGGAAGCACCATGGATTGATGTCATCAATGAGGTTGTTCTACCCTGTGGTTAATTCCCTACTTGAGCTTGGTGAAGCACTCGTTAGTGGAGTAGGCACCGACACCATTTGGTTGGCGGTCGAAGCTAGTGGATTAGTGCAAGGCACACCCTGGTACTGATTCTACTGATATGAAGACCTCCCACCTTGATAGTTTTGATATGCAGGCTTCAGAGGCATTGATTGGTTCCACTTAAGAGTGGTTATATCATTTTCCATGGTCCACAACATTTCTTTGAGGTCGCTCATTTTATCTTTGGAAGAACTCGATGTAGAGGCTACATCTTGTGGGGCTACAGAAAATATGTGTACATCGACTGGGGAGTTGTGGGCATGCTAGTTGACACGACTTCTTGAGCGGTAATCGATATTTCACAAAATATTGACATAATAGGTTGAGGAGGAAACTTTCTACAATCTATCAAATGATTCTTAGCTTTGACAATGACACCGTAAGCATCTAGTAGAGTAGCTGCTCCCAGAGACTTGATCATGATAGAAATATCAGAATTGATGGACTTCAGATAAAATATGAATGCCAACTCGAGAGTCGGGCATATAGTAACAGGGATCCTCTACCAATTTGTGTGAAATCGGGCATTAAAGTCTGTCAAAGCCTCCCAGGGGGCTCGTTTTATGATAGATAGTTAATAGTACCGTGAAGAGCGATCTTCGTCATTTGAGAACCTCTCATAGAATGGATCTACGAGCTCATCTCAGGTGTGAATAGTGCTAGGTGATAGTTTTTGGTACCAATCCAGTGCCTTTCCTTTAAAAGATGCGGTGAGAATCCTTAGATCTACATTCTGCAGTGTAATCCTGTGTACGAGACACACATCTGCAACATCTTGCAAATGTTCTGCAGGTGTTCTTGAGCCATCTCTAGTAAACTTGGGTATAGCTTTCATAGTTGTGACTAGGATAGCACCCCAGACAATGGGTGCTATTGGGGCTGCTAGGGGAGTTCTGACATCCCATGCTATGTAATTTTTGTTGGCGGCCAACAACATGGTTAGAGGAATGGGTGGCGGAAGTGGAACGGTTACCAACTAATTTGCGGCTTGTAATGTTCCTAGTGGAGGTACTAGTAAACTAGGGTTGCCTACGGTTTGGGATCTAGTTACAGGCCGATGGCTCATACACCCTTCTAAAACAAAAATTCATTTAAGCTCTGTCCCACTGGGCATGCTAGAAAAATAACAAACTGTTGAAGCCAAAATTTGACGAGGTAACAGTGTCTTATGGGAAACTCAGTTTATGGGGGACCCTTTTGTGCTAAATTGAGTGACCTCCAGGTTTTTAGAGAAGTCAACTTCTTCTATAATGGGGGTTTGGAAAGGGAAAAGGAAAAAATTATAATAAAATAAATTCTAACCTAAGGTGATGCGCCAAGACTTAATGATAGGCATGATAAATCATAGATCTAAGGGCCTAATTAGTGTTTGTAGTGTTCCAGAAAATCAGAAACTGAAGATTATAGCATAGAAAATCCATTCATTGACATAAAATAATATTGCATACATCCCTACTACCAAGAAGAGTCATTAGACATGGTCTAGGTCAGAAAAATTGCATTCAACATGTATAAAAGTTCTCAAATGAAATGTCCAAACAATAAAAGCACAAATTACAGTTTGATCAAATAGCCTGAAGAACAAAAAGGCCGAACAATTGGCACAGTCTAATTTTTTTTGCAATTAAATAAAATAGTAATAAAGGCTTGGCATCTTTTACCAAAACTATTGTTTCCTCCAAATTTTGGACCCTTTTCTCACAACAGAAAAAAAGTATATATAGTAGGAAAAAAACCCCCACCGCTTCGGAGAGCAGTAACAAAAAATATTTTGCAATCCCCTAGCAATGATGCTAAAATTAGAATATTCCTCAAGCCATTGCAATAGAAATGATTTGAAACCAAGCATCCAGACCCTTTTAGGCATAGGTACATCTTCTGCAAATGATGGTGGTGGTCCCGACAAGGTTGAATCAAACAAGTGTCACCATCCCATGCAAATGATTATGACGCGTAGTGACCAATAACAACATTTGGTTCGTCTAGTCTATCGCCCGAATATGGGATATGTCGATTAGGCACATGGCAGCCTTTTGCTGCCTGTGTGAACCTCTCTTTCACCATTGCAGGCTTGCACTAAGGCTACATGTGTTGAATGGGAAGAGCACTTAGCCAATAGTGGAGGGAACGATCACCAGCCGGGCACAAAAGGGACATGTGGCAGCATTTCGCTACCTGTGGTTGTTCCTTCATCTCTATGCTGAAAGCTTTGCAAAGAGTAGACACATAGCAAGAGTACACCGTAGATAACAATTGTGGGGCCCACCAAACCTTTTGGGAATGAGGGCTTTGTGGCACTCGAGCGGAGCTCGATGAGGGAGCGAGAAATAATGATCAAATATATCCTACAGCTATGACACGTGGAAGCAAGAAACTCGGGGTTGCAAAGAGTAGACACGTGGAGCGGGAGAGCAGAACTTAGATAAAAGGTTGAGTTAATTACCTATGATACATGGGCCGATGCATAGAGGACAATACACCTGAAGGGAGCTAGTTAAATATTTATTAGCATCACCATTGTATTCATACATTCTTCAATTCTCTTCTTTTATTCTACAAGCACTTTCAGTCCAATGATCTCTTGTTTTTGTTGCTCACTTACTTCTCTGTGTATTTCCTTGAATTTTTTTAATTGTTCTTTCAGCTTTTGGACACATTCATTAGCCTCATATATTTTTTCTTTCAAGTCTCTATTTTCATTTTAAACTTTTTCAAGCTCCTCAAGTGCAGTCCAGAGTTCTTCTTTGTCATCCATTTGATCAACCTTCATGATCTTCCTCAAGCGGTTAAGCTCTACACCAAGGAACCAAATCTCTAATACCAATTGTTAAAAGGTGTTGGACAATTGAGAGGGGGGGCTGAATCAGTTGTCACAAAATTCAAACTTAAAACTTCAACACTTATGAATTCAACATTCACACTATTCTGTTATTAAGTATGAACATGAAACAAAAATAACAAAAAGTAAAATCAACATAATGAACACCAGATTTTTACGTGGAAAACCTAATGAGGGAAAAACCATTGTGAGGATTAGCTCACAATATAATGTAGTTCAACAACTGAATGTATAAGGCTCAATTCCAAGGGCTCACTCCTCTAAAATGACTCATTGTTCGGATTCAAAGCTCATTGCTTACAAGGAGGCTCACTGCCTACAAAAATATTTACAAAGAAAAATTGGGATTTATAGCCAAAATGAACTGAAAAGAGTGCACCTAACAAGTGCTGATGCGATTTCGGTGATGCTCAATAGACTAACTTAACACACTTCATCACTTTTTCTCTTCTTCACTTTTGCATTCACTACTACTTCATTGATTACTCACTCACTCACTTCAAAAACTGTTCAACACCTATATATACTTGATCTATCCGCAAGCATCAATTAGGTTAGCCTAATTAGATATATTTCCTTGCTTATCAAAAATACCAACTTGTCAGCTACAAGCATTCACAAAATCTTCCCAAATGCCAATTCAAACACTTAATATGCTATATCATGTCGGCATAGACCTAAGATAGGTTGCACATATATCCACATAACAAAATTAATTCACCATATCATGACTAATCCAAGAAGTCAACCATAAATAGACTTCATTGCAAAAAGCAATCTACAAAATAATGACAATATGCCATACGAGAACCAGAGCATGAGAAATTCTAAACATACATTCCTTCAGCAACCATAAACAGTTTCCCAAAACTGCAAGCAATAATTGTCAATTGTGGAGGATTTCAAACTAGAATACCGGAGGGTGTAGCTTGAAAACCGGTTTAGATACCAAACCAAAATATCAAATCAAGCATTGACTTAGACTTGCAATCAAAACATGGTGACATCAATGACAACACAAAACTGTAGAGATGGCCATTCTTCTTCATTCTTCCAACACTTCCATGGCACCAACCCAATGCTTGTCTTCACTTGCTTTTGTAAAGTCCTTAGGCTCTATTTTAGATAGAAAGGAGAAATTTGTATGTTCTGATATACTCGCTAATATTCTTCTAGTATGTATCCTAGTATCTTTCTCACCAAGTTATATTTTCTAAATGATTCTGCTAAAAACTATATGTTTATGCCATAATTCTCACAAAAATTTTCAAATTCATTTGAGGTAAACTTACCTCCTCAATCTAATCTCAAACACTTGATCTTCAACCTAGTTTCATTTTCAACTAAGGCTTTGAAAGCTTTTAACTTCTTGAATGCTTCAATTTTTTCCTTTTAGGAAGGTAACCCATGTCATCCTTGAGTAATCATCAATAAGAAACATAAAATTTGTTGGAAATATTGTCATTGATGTCAAAAGTGTATAGATGATTGTTGAATTATTGGCATTGATGTCAAAATACAAGTTAGTTGATAAATTATTAAAGGTTTGAGTGTGCCAAATTTATGGAACCATTATCAAGATACCATTGAGGAAGGGGATAATTAATCTGAAAAAGTGATGGTTTATTTTTTACATGGGCTGACACATGTTTAGCACCTTTTGGAGGAGTTTTGAAATGAAAAATAAAATTAGGAAAATTGTGATGACCCCCTCATAGATTCAGCCCATTTGTGGGTGTTTAAATTGAAAATAAGATTAATTGCTAAAGGGGTCAAACCCTCCTTGTTTTAGCTTCCACATTTGAAAGGAGCTATAAATAAAATAAAAAATTATTTTAATGTTGTTGGTCGACCCATTTGGAGGAGTTACCTCTCTTTGAAGGGATACATAGTGGTATAAAAGGAAGATACAAAGGGCAGTTTAGACATATGAAAATAATAAAATCAATAAACTATTTAAGTAGATCTATAGTATAGAGAATATGAAGTGTATTTCAGATTTATATCTAATTATACGAGGGAGTGCTAATGTTATTTGATGCATAACTTGAGAGTAGATTTGTAAGGGAAGTTAGAACAAATCTTATGGTAGAAATTTATGTGAAGATATTGTCACTTTTTTTATCAGTATTGTGAAAGAATATTGTGCATGATTTGGATTAGATTTTGGAGGAAGGATATTGCTTGGGTAGTGATCATATTTGTAATAGAAAGTCTTGTATTATTCAAAGTTATATTTGGAATTAGATTCATGAAGATCATTGTTAGAAATTAGATTTGTGAAGGGTATTGTTTGACATCAAATTTGAGAAGAAAATAATTGTATTCAAAGTTGTGAAAGAAAGAGTATGTATAATAAAATCTTTGTGAAGATTTTATCATCCATTGAAGAATTTAAAGGTTGGTTCCTATCAAAAAAGAGATCGGTGTCTCTTGCTGATTTTGTGTTCAATTGTGGGGATTGGTGTCTCCAATAGGTTGGTCCTACAAAATAAGATTGTAAAAGAAGTAGGTTGTTGCATACAAGAAGATAAATATATATAAGCAACATTTTTTTGTGGTTTTTTCCTACAAGGGTTTCCACATAAATTGTGTGTTAATTTTGTGTTCTAATTGTTAGATCTTGCAAGTGTGTTATTATTATGGTTGATTAAAGCTTAAATTGGTAAATATTGTTCTTATTTTGATCTACCCCCTCTCAATATATTTGTATGCTCATCAATTGGTATAAGAATAGGTTCCTTCAAAAATAGCTTAATCGTTTGAAGGTGGATCTTGGAAACACACATGGCCAAAGGATATGGCTTTTCCTCAAACATGGCACTACTGTTGATGGAACAAATTATGTCTTTTGGGGTATAAGGATGGAAACTTATTTGAATGCTTGATGGTATCATATTTGGAAACCCATTGAAATTGGTTATATTGTTCCTACAATCCCAATAATGGATCAAGTTGAAAAGAAGGTGAACAAAAATAATACCAAAGCCAAAAATTTAATTTTGTGTGGATTATCCAAGTCAGAGTTTGTGAAAGTCATGCACTGTAAATCGGCTAAGGACATGTGGAATAAATTAAAAAATATATATGGATACAAAAAGGTTAAGAAGGCCAAGCTGCAAACCCACGGGATAAAATTGAGAGTTTGAAGATGAAGGACAAAGAAGATATTGCTTCCTATCTACTTTGTGTGGATGAAATCATCAACAATATCCATGGTCTTGGAGAGAAGGTTAAGGATGCAATAATTGGGAAAAAGGTTTTAATATCTCTCCCCATGAGATTTGATGCAAAAAAAATTTCCATCAAGGAAATGAGGGATCCAAACACCTTGAAGATGAACAAGTTGCATGGGATTCTCACAACATACAAAATGAGGATGAAGAAGGAGAAGCCATAAAAATAAGAAGCCTCTTTCAAATCATACAAGAAGATAAAGAATAAAGGATACAAATCAATTGAAAGTACAAGCGATGAATAAGAATCTCACTTCAAGAGAAAGCTAAAGAAAAGATCTAATGAACACAAAGGTAAGTATCATCTTAAATGTTTCAATTGTGATAATACAGGTCATTTTGCTTCTAAGTGTCCACAAACCAAGAGAATAAATAGTGAAGACAAATACTACATCAACAAGAAAGGAAGGAAATATGATCCCGACAAGAAAATGAATGCACGAGGAAAGTATGAAAAGAACTTTTGAAGGCATAAAAAGAGTCTCTACATCTAAGAAAAAAGTATCTCATACAAAGAAAATAGTGGAAGCATCTTTGATTGAGATAGAGAAGAAATTCTCTTCATGGTGATAGAAGCAAAGGATGATGAAGACAAAAGAAAAGAAGAAGAAGATTTAAAAGAAGAACATACCGAAGATGATGAAGAAGTGGATCATGAGAAGGAACTCCATTTTTCCTACCATAATATTGAGAAGCTCAAGAAGAGAAATTTGAGGCTAAAAATAACAACTTCAAGAGGATAGAAAAAGTAAAGTGAAATCATCTCACAATCTTGAAGAATCGGATAAGACAATCATGATCTAAAGATTGAAATTGAGGAAGCAAAATGAATAGAAGAAGTCATAAGAGATTAGATAAAGGAAAAGGAATTAGAGTGTGATAAATTGAAGTTTGAAATTGTTTCCTTGAGGAAAGAGTTGGAGAAATATAATGATCAATTAAATTGGAGCAAGAAGATTGAGAAGAGCACCAGAATTCTAGAGGATATTATCAACTCTCAAAGATCATCATCCATCAAGACCAGTCTTGGATTTGAGAAAAATTAAAAGACCACCAAGGAAGATTCAAGTTCTAAGGTTAGAGAGTTACCAAACAAACGAATAAAATCCTAAAGGATATATTGATGCACTTAAGGACTCCATCAATAGTAGCACTAAGAAGGAAGGAAGTAATATCCCACAAAAGAAAATATTCCTCACAAGAAAAACCATGAAAGATTCAGAGGATCATTCCATTCAATTCAAGTTCCAATGACCAAGTTCAATCACTCTTTCCATGGGTATTGTTATTCATGCAATCATTTTTTTCATAAAGCAGTGAATTTTAGAGTACGTACAAGGAATGATTTTGGGTTCTCAAGTAGGGACTACAAATCATTTGTTCCTTTATTGGATTACAATGTTATATGCTATAAGTACAAAAATTATGGTCACATTGCATGCTTTTGTAGAAGTGGTTTTGTGAAACCACCTAGAATGAACAAAAATGAGGATACCATAGTTGAACAAAAGGGAGAACCTACAAAAGATTGGAAGAGGAAACAAGAGAAAGAGAAAGAAAATACATGTTTGTACTCTATGCACAAGAAGCATCACTAAGTTTATAAGGAGAAGCATGATTTTAGGGGGAGCTTACCATTTCATCATCTTTCATCCCCATAAAGAAGATGTTAGGGTTAGAAGGAAGATATCTAACAATTAAATGCAGATTTGATCAGTAAAACAGAGAAATAAAACACACAAAATTATAGCAGAAACAAGACAACACAAAGAATTTAACGTGGTTCACCCAGTATGGGCTACATCCATAAAACCACATCCATCCAATGATTTTATTATCCAGTCAAAAACATATTACAATCTTGCAAATAATTCCCTACTGCAACCCCCATCCCAACCACTTATAACAAGATTTTTAGAAGCTTCCAAAATTAGGGTTCTACAAAGTTAGTTTTCTCCTTTTTTGGTGATGAAGTGAAAAAGTAGAGGAAAAAAATTTCTCAGGGTATGTCGCCCCCGAACCCCTGCTTTTCAGGGGCTGCTACCCCAGACCTGGACCCCAGTGAGGATACATGAAGAGTGTATAGTATAGCATGATCAGTCACCACATACCAACAATCTCCCACTTAGAGCCTGATCAAGATCCACACCAACACAATCTCCCACTTGGAGGCTAATCCTGGATGACACCACTGCACTTATAGCTCCCACTAGAAATAAGCACCTTGGACCCTACTGCTCTATTATGATTTTAGCTATGAAGACCAATCGAAGCTGAAGAGGAGCTCAACTTCTCCCTTTTCATTGTCTTTGTAAACATATCCATCGAATTGTGATCTATATGTATCTTTTCTAGCTTTACTTGTCCATCTTCCAACACCGACTGAATGAAATGATATCTCAAGATGTATAACACTTTGGCTATCTATAAACAAGTGATTTTTAGCCTGTTGTTTACCCAATTCTTCGATGAAAATTTGCATCCATATCATCTCCTTTGTCTCCTTTGCTACACCAACATACTCTACCTCTATGGTGGATAAATCAACCACCTTTTTCAATTGATAAATCCAACTCACTACTGTCCCACCAACTGTAAATACATAACCTATGGTATTGTGCCTGGTATCTATATCGCCTGCCAAATCTAAGTCAACATAGCCTTTTAAATCAATATTAGAGCCCCCCAAAATGCAAACATTTATTGGATGTACCTCTCAAATACCTGAGAATCAATTTTATTGCATTCTAATGCTCAACTCTAGGATGACTCATATACCTACTAACAACTCCTACAACATGTGCAATATCCGGTCCCGTGCATACCATGGCATAAATTAAATTGCCTACAGTTGAAGCATATGGTACCTTGGACTTTTTTATTCCTCCTCTTATGTCTTTGGACACATATCCTTAGTCAATTTGACATTACTGGGAAAAGATGTGCTAAAAAATTTTGCATTCTCCATATGAAATATTTGCAACACCTTTTCAACATAATCAGCTTGAGATAAAAATTATTTTCTATTTTTCCTATGTCTTGTAATCTTCAAACCAAGGATTTGTTTTGCTGCCCCCAAATCCTTCATAGTAAATGAATTTGCTAACTGCTATTTTAACTCCTTTATGTGATCCATGTTAAACCCTGTGACAAGCATAGCATCAACATATAAACATAAAATAATGTAACCATCATCATCCAACCTCTTAAAATAAACACAATGGTCTGAATTACATTAACTATAGCCATGCTTAGCCATAAAGCTATCAAATTTAATATACCATTGTCGAGGTACTTGCTTCAAGCCATATAAACTTTTCTTCAATCTACAAATCAATTTCTCCTAACCTTTAACCTCAAAACCTTGTGGTTGTTTCATATATATTTCCTCTTCCAAATCACCATGGAGAAAGGTTGTTTTAACATCAAGTTATTGTAAATGAAAATCTTCAGTAGTCACAATACTTAAAATAGTACAAATAGAAGTCATTTTAGCAACTAGAGAAAAGATTTCATCAAAATCAATACTCTTTTTATATGCAAATCCCTTTACAACTACTCTGGCTTTAAATCTTTTCTTACCTCCATCCTCCTCTTTTAGCCAATAAACCTTTTTTTTGGTAAATCTTTTTTACCTGCAAGAAACTTGCATAATTCCAAAGTTTGATTTTTCAACAAGGATTCCATTTCTTCTTCCATTCCATGCTCCCACTGAACCTTGGTATCCACTTGCATAGCTTCGTCATAACATTCCAGTTCACCAACATCAGTTAATAAAATATAATACAAAGAGGGATTAAATATTTTCGGAGGTCTACTTATCCTTAAAGATCGTCTAACATTCATTGGATTTTGTGCTATTTTTTTTCTGTTGTTGCAGAGCATGAGGAACCACTAGAACATCGTTGTTTGAAGTATCATCCAACACTTCTTAATCATTTTATTTCTTCTCATGTTGTTTCAACTAATCTAAGTTGTACAACACTTTCTCATTGAATATGACATCCCTGCTTCTTACAATTTTTTGATTTTCAAAATCCCAAAGCCTATAACCAAATTCATCAATGCCATATCCATTAAATATACATTTCTTTTATTTTGCATCAAGCTTGGTTCTATTTTTAGAATCTACATGTGCAAATGCTTCACAACTAAAGGTTTTGAGAAAAGAATGACTCACCTTCTTACCTGTCCATGCTTCTTCTAGAATACCACAACCCAAAGGATTAGAGGGACCTCTATTAATTAAATAAACAACAGTGTTTATAGCCTCTACCCACATGTTTAAAGGCAGCCCAACATGCAATCTTATAGTTCGTGCACACTCCATTATTGTTCTATTCATGCGCTCAACCACTCCATTTTCCTATCGAGTCCTTGGAACTATTTTCTACCTACGAATACCATTTGAGGAACAATAATCTTTGAACTCTTTGTTGCAGTACTCACTACCATTATCATATTTGAGACATTTTAACTTTTTACTCGTCTCATTCTCAACCAAGCTTCTTTATTTTTAAAAAGTTTCAAATACATTAGATTTCTGCCTAAGGAAATAAATCCATACCTTCCTAGTTGCATCATCAATGAATGTAACATAATACTAAGAGCCACTGAGAGAAGATACCTGAGATGGTCCCCATACATCCATATGCACAAGCTCCAATTTCTCATCTTTCTTTTGTTTTCCATCCTTGAGAAAACTTACTCTCTTTTGTTTTCCATACACACAACTTTCACAAAAATCCATATTAACACATTTTAGACCTAGTAAAACATTCTTTGAATGAAGTACTTTCATATCTTTTGCACTCATATGCCCAAGTCTATTATGCCATAGTGCTAATTCAAAATCCATATCAACTATCTAATTTTCTTCATGTTGAATTGCAATAACTGTTCCTAAACATTGATTTTTATTTGCAATAGCTAAAGTAGAAGGAACAATATGACTTGTACAAAGATACAAGGTACCTACTTTCACACCTTTTTCTACCACTAAGGCACCTTTTGTAACCTTCCAATTTTTATCACAAAATGTAACAACACAATCTTTATCATCTATTTTCCCTGCTAAAATTAAATTTCTTCTTAACTTTGGAATGTGCCTTACCTCATGTAGTAGCCAATGATTTCCATTCTGCAACTTAATCTTGATTTTTCCCTTTCCAACAATCTGACAGGGTTCTTTATCTCCCAAATAAACCAAACCAAAATCCCCTTGGAAATAATCAAGAAAATAACTTCTATGGGGTGTAGCATGAAATGAAGCCCCTGAATCTAACACCCAAGAATCATCAGCATTATCAAGGGAAAGAATCAAAGCATCCTCATCATATTTATTACTTACCATATTTTCCTTTTTATTTCCTTCCTTTTTGTCTCCTTTATTTTTTTAAGACCAACAATCTTTCTTTAAATGACCCAGGTTACCACAGTACCAACAATCCCTCTTGTCTCTAGATTGGGACCTTTTGTCCTTTGATTTTCTTCGTGACTTCCCATGACTTCCAAGATTTTTTCCCCTCTCCTTTGTTTTTCCTTTTCTTTCTGCGTTCAAAACACTACATGATGTGGATGTTCCACTTGATCTTTTCCTATGAATTTCTCTGCTCAAAATAACACCAACAACATCATCAAATTTTAATGTATTCAAACCAGAAACATAATTTCTAACAACCATTACCAAGCTATTCCAACTTTTAGGCAAAGAACACATAATCAAAAGAGCCCTAACTTCTTCATCAAAGTTTACATTTATAGAAGTTAATTGACTGGTAACCTTCTACCATTTTCATATTAAATAAATGTTTCATAAGAAATACCTTATTCGAAGCAAAAGGATTTCCATATAACTTGGCCAAGGTTTGCATCAACTCTTGAGTTGTCTTTTTTTTTGTACTATTGAATGCCACCGATTGTGCTAGGCATAAATGAATACTACCAAGTGTCTTTCTATACAAAATATCTCAGTCCTCATTAGACATTGTTGAGGGTTTCTTGGTTTTCCCTTCCAATGGTCGCCATAAATCCTTCTTATATAGGTAGTCCTCCATTTGCATATTCCATAACTGACAGTTCTTCCCATTGAACTTCTCAACCTTCAACTTACCCTCGTCCATCATTACTCCCACTCAACCGTGAGATTCCCACTCAATCATGAGACATTTCTGTAGAGGATAACTGAACACAACCTTTCTCTAATACCACTTGTTATGGTTAGAGGGTATATATCTAACAATTAAATGCAGATTTGATCAATAAAACAAAGAAATAAAAGACAAAAAATTATAGCAGAAATAAGACAACACAAAGAATTTAACGTGGTTCACCCAAATGGGCTACATCCACAAAACCGTAGCCATCCAATGATTTTATTATTTAGTGCAAAACATATTACATTATCACAAATAATTCCCTACTACAACCCCCATCCCAACCACTTATAATAAGCTTTTTAGAATATTCCAGAATTAGGGTTCTATAAAGTTGGTTTTTTCCTTTTTTGGTGATGAAGCAAAAAAGTATACATGAAGATTGTATAGTATAGCATGATCAGTCACCACATACCAATAGAAGAAGGGTAATTTTTTCCATTGTTGTCAAAGAGGGAGAAGTAGAGAAAGGGGGGGCTAATCAATCGAATATCCTTTAGCTTTGAAGAAAAGACAATTCTGAGATAGATCAACTAATGCATATTCTATATGAAGGTTTCCATTGATTTCAAAGGAAGAAATTTGCACAAAGGGGGAGAGTTACAACAAGGAAGAGTTATAGGAAAGGAAGAATGATGTCATTAATGTTAAAAGGAAATGCTACAGTAAGAGAGAGTCACAGTAAGGGGGAGCTTTAAAGTAAGGGAGAGCATCACAAAAAGGAGTATTTCATTATGAAAGAAAAAATTATGTTACATTCCTTTTCCATTGATGTCAAAGAGGGAGAGATACAAAAGTGAAGAGTTAGAAAAAGAAAGAACTTTATGTTGTCATCAATAAAAAGGGGGGCATTGTTAGAAATATTGTCATTAATGTCAAAGGCGTATAGAATAATGTTGAATTTGTTGCAAATATAAAGGTGTTGTCATTGATGTCAACAACAACTCTACTATCTAGTGTTGTTATTGATGTCAACTATGGGATGAAGATGTCAAGTATATTGAGAAAATTGTGAAAAAGAGTAAAATAGGTTGTGCATGCGTAGTTGAGACCTTGAGGAAGTGTTATCAGTACATGGAGCTATCTTTTTGTTGCAGTGTCTAAAGATGAGTTGGAATGATGAAATGAGCTGAGATGTTGTCTTTGGTACTTGGTTTTCAAGTGCTTTTGAGAAAATTTGATAAATAGAGTAAATTGTGTTGTGCAAGTGTTCATAGTGTGCTCTGGTATTGTGCTCTATGTTTCTTCTATGTTGATTCTATGAATGTGTGGATCTTACAGGTTATTCATGGTTGACAAAGGTTACTATATTTAGAATATGAGTTTGTGAATCGTTGTATAGTGTGAGATATTTTCACCAGTGTGTGAACCAGTTGTTCAGTGATGTTTTTTGTGGCTTGGGAGAAATGTATTTTCTTTGTGTTTCCCCACTATTTGGCTTTAGGTTGTGCAGATTTAAGAAGTTTCTTATAATGCTTTTATCTTTTTGTATTCAAGTTTTTACTTGATTTGGTGTAGTACAGAGTGAGTTTAATTTATCAGTATGCAAATACGAGCTACTAGTTATTCTGGGTTAAATTTTTTGTATGATACAAGCTTTGATGAAGTGTTTGATGAATCTTAAGTAGTTTGTGGATTATTCTAGATCATGTTTAGGTGAAATAGGTTGTCTAAAAGTTTTGAATTGATTTAAGGAAGTGTGTACTTAATGATTATGATGTTTTTTTATGGGTGTTGGTTGACCTTGTGTTTAACACTACATGTGAGGCTTGTAGAATCATTTTAAAGTGTGTTGGGATCTATTTGGGTCCTAATTAAGGATTTATGTAGGTCACCTTTCATTCCTATCCACCGTGGGAATGTTTAGGTACAAACCTATTTTGAATTTGTATGTATAACGAGTAGTTGCCGACCCTCTCTGATGGTTTTCAAGGTTTTTGAGGTAGAGCTTGATATAAATATGCATGGTGTTGATGAAAGGGAGAGAGGGATAGATTAAGAAGCAAGATATATGTGAGATTGATGCGAGTGATGTGAATTTGAGTAGAGCAGTGTGAATTTGATGTTAGGGTTCCTAAAGGTAGTGAGTTGAAGGCATCCAAAATATTTCATGTGAGACTATGGAAGTGTGCAAGTAATTTTGGTGGATTCCTTGTTGCATTGATAAGTGTTATCTGTGTAACATTCTTCTTCTATCTTCTTGTATTATTTTTGTGGCAGTGAGCCCTAACTGTGAGCCTTTTGGACAGTGTATCTTATTTTGGTAGTGATCCCTTTTGTACTGGTTTTGCTATTACTTATATTATGAGCTAATCCTTACCGTGGTTTTTACCTCATTGGGTTTTCCACATAAATTTGGTGTTCTCTTGTGTATGATGTGATTTTAGTTTCTATTATGTTCATTTCAAGTTTAATCATTTTGACAAAATAAGGGTTTAATGAATGCTTATGGATCTGATTATGGTTGAGGGTTTTGAAGTTTTGATTTACTACAACCGATTTACCCCCCCTCTCAGTTATCTTGCTCATTTCAATAATTGGTATTAGAGAAAGGTTCCTTGAAGAAGAGCTTAACTAATTGAGGTAGATCAGAGATGGTGAACAATATTGCTTTGAAATATCCTAAGATTCGATGGCTCAAATTATGCATTTTGGAAGACAAAGATGGAAGGATATCTATCTGCTCAAGGATATGAGATTGAGAAGGCTTATCAAAATACATATACTCCACCTTTGAATGGTCCAAGTACAAGAGCAAAAATCAAGGCACATGAGATCAATGCTAAGGCAAGACTCATTATTGTGAATAGCCTTTCAAATACTGAGTTAGTAAAAGTTATGATTTTGAAGACTGCTAAAGAAGTTTGGGATAAGCTAGAAAGAATTTATGAAGGAGATCCAAAGGTCAAATAAGAAAAGTTGTAGAACTTGAAGGAATAGTTTGAAATGATGCATATGTCTGAAGATGAAACAATTAAAGGGTACATACAAAGAGTTGATGAGTTGATGAGTGCTATGAGAGGCCTTGGTGTGACAGTTAAAGAATCTAAAGTAGTGAAAAAAATTATCAGATCTCTTTCAGATTTTTACAATGAAAAGGTATCTATTATTGAGGAAACTATTGATTTTGAAAATTATTCCAGAGATCAATTGATTGGAACTCTAACTACATTTTAAATGAGAAACTAAAGAAAGGAACAAAAGTTAAGACTGCTTTCAAGGCTAGTAAATCAGAGAAGTTTGAAGATTCAGGTGAAGAAGATCTTGATGATTTGGAAGCTAACTTTGTGAGGAAGATGAAAAAGGGAACCAATAAGCACAAAGGTAAATTACGTTTCAATTTTTTCAACTATGGTGATATAGGTCATTATGCTTCAAGATGTCCAAAAAGAGATCTAAACAATAGGAACAAGGAAAATAAAGGAAAAATGATTAAGATAGCTTACTATGTGAAAGAAGATGCTGGTATTTTTGATGATGAATCTGATTATGGAGATTTTGATCATGATGTTGCAAGTATAAGAAAGTTTGGTGGAGTTGTCATTGATGTCAACACAGTTTAGTATATTACATATTGTACATGTATAGTTGAAATGATATTGAGATGTTGTAAGTACATGGAGCTATCCTTATGATATTACAGATGTGATAAATTCATGAGTTTCCAAGTTCTTTTGAGAAAATTAATAAAGAGAGAAGTCAGAGTTATGAATGTGTTCAAAATGTGCTCCAGTATGTGCTCTGCATTTCTCCTTTGTTGATTCTATGCTTGTATGGATCTAAAGGTTTACTAATGGTGATCTAGTGGTGATATCTCATAAGTTGTAACTTTTGGTTTAATGGTATGTGAAAGTTATGTTCATCAATGTGTGAACTATTCTAGAAGAGTTGGTCTTCTGTGGACTGGGAGAAAATTTTCTACTCCACATTCCTCCATTGTTCTATTTTAGATCTTGCAGACCTGGAATGTATCTTATAATGGTGTATTTTTTGTTCTGGAAATGATGTGTGTGGTTTGGTGATCTAGAAGTCAAGTTTCAGAGTTGTTGTATGTGTTTGCACAGTCTCGATGGACTGATGGAAGGAGTTCGGTGTTCGAATATTGTTGCACTTGCTATGGATGTATCTAAAGGAACCTCAAATGTGTTCTCATGCATGATGAAGAATTTTGTGTCATTTGCATGCTATCTTCTTGATGGGAAGCATGCACATCAATGTTCATTTGTGTTTTCATTAGGTTTGGTCGACCTAGTGTTTACACTTCATTTGAAGAATTAAATTTAATTAAGGAAGTGTGTGGTTGATCTGAGACATTATTTTTGGTTTTGGATAAGTATTTTATTGGTCCACTCTCATTATTTTCCACTACGAGAATGTCGAGTTGCTAACCTAATTTGAATTTATGAAATGAGGCGTATGTGGTCGACCTTGGAGAAAGTTTCTGAGGTTGAAGATGGTATAAATTCAAGTTGAATTGGGAAGAATTGGATGGTGATGCAAAGTGATGAAGTAAGCCATGAATCATAAGAGCAGAAGTGTGTGAAAGTGAGTTGAGGCAACAATACTTTATTGTGTTAGATTCCTGAAGGCAATGAGCTAAAGGTTTCTACAATATTTTGATCAAAGCTGTGGATGTGTGTTAATTGTTGTGGTGGATCTTTTGTTCTCTTTTATATCATTAGGAAGTGAGCCTCCCTATTGGACAATGAGTCTTTTTTGTAGGTAGTGAGCCTTTGTATTTGGATAGTGAGTTCTCTTCTAGGTAGTGAGCCCTTGGCAGTGAGCCTCTGTATTCAGTTTTATAATCTCTTTATATTGTGAGTTAATCCTCACCATGGTTTTTCCCTTATTGGGTTTTCCACATAAAATCTAGTGCTCATTGTGTTGATTTTACTTTTTGTTATTTGTGTTTCATGCTCATGCTTAATAATAGAATAGTGTGGTTCTGGAATTGATAATTGTTGAAGTTTTAAGTTTGAATTTTTGTGACAACTGATTCACCCCTCCTCTTAGTTATACTTCACCTTTTAACAATTGGTATTAGAGATTTGGTTCCTTGGTGTAGAGCTTAACCACTTAAGGAAGATTTGATGGTGCATAAATTGGTGATCCCTATGTTTGATGGATCTGATTACAGTGATTGGAAAGTACATATGAGAGGATATATTTTTTCTCTTGGTTACAAGACCTGGAAGGCTATAGAGATGAATTATGTTGCTATGGTGAGTGGTCCTACTATTGTAGATGATATTTCTACTTATGAGGAGAATAAGACAGCAAGGTATGAAATTTATAGTGCTTTATCTAAAATTGAGCGAACTAAGGTTCTTTCTTTAGACACTGCTTATGAAGTCTGGAATTTGGAAGAACTATATGAAGGAAATGAAAGAGTAAAGTTGACAAAGAAGCTGGTGGCAAAGCATAGATATGAGAATCTGGAAATGGAAGAAGGTGAAGAGTGCACAAGCTATTTCTAGATGGTTGAGATGATAGCAAATGAAGTTAGGAATCAAGGGGGAAAACTAATTGATGAAGATATAATTGAGAAGATCCTGATCACCCTACCAGATTACTATAGTGATAAGATCTTAGTCATTGAAGATATGTATGATCCTAAGAAATATACTAAAGAACAGTTATTTGGCACCTTGACAACATTTGATATGAAAAATTTTAGGAAAGAAGAAAAGATAGAAATAACATTTAAAGTAATGAAGATTGAAGATGATCAAGAGAGTGATGGTTCTAATGAGTTGGAAGCGAATTTCACCACAAAGTTGAAGAAAGGTACCAGGAAGTATAAAGGTATGTTTCCCTTTAAATGTTTCAGTTGTGGTAATATTGGTCATTATGCTTCAAGATGTCCAAATAGAGCTTTACTTAAGAAGAACAAGGATTATAAAGATAAGGATAGAAAGGATAAGAAATACAAGAAGTTATATTATGTTAAAGAAGAAGCCAAAATTTTTGATGATGAATTTGAAAATGAGGGTGATGATAGTGAATGCTTGTTTTTAGCTTTGGAAAAAAAAATTGTATCTGCTAACCTTGAAAAATATGCAAGGGAGAATGCTCTGAAAAACAAAAAGAATAATATGGAAGGTACTTTGTTCATCGCCTTTCATGCAAGACAGGATGAAGACTACTGGGTGATTGGCAGGATGTTCTAATCACATGATCAGAGATAAGAGTAAGTTCACTAAACTTGAAAAGTATGATGGTAGTTTGTTCATGTTTGGTGATGATTCAAGAGCTAAGATTTGTGGGAAAGGTACAATTAGTTTTGATAGATTACACAACACTGATGATGTATATTATGTAAAGGGTTTGAGGCATAATCTTTTGAGTGTTATAGATGTGTAGAAATGGTTTTAAACTTGTGTTTTAGAATAATACCTGTGAAATCAGAAAAGGATCCAAAGATATGTTTTTTTTGGAAGAATAACTCATGAAAACATCTATCATCTTAAGGAAGTTGATGGTCAATGCCTTGTATCTCAAGTCAGTGAAATTTGGTTATGGCACCAAAGAATGGGGCATATAAACTTTGATAATCTGGTCAGAATCAGTTCAAGAGATGTTGTTTGAGGTCTACCTAGAATCACAAAGCCTACTAATACTATTTGTAGAAGTTGTTAGTTGGGGAAACATTTAATATGCAACTTTAAGGGAAAAGAGCAATCTACTATCGGAATGCTGGAATTAATTCATACTAACCTCTATGGTCTGATTAGAATAGGAAGCCTAAATGGTGATAGGTATTTTAGGCCCCTTATTGATGATTATTCTCGAATGACATGGGTTGCTTTTCTTAGAGAAAAGACTCAGGATCTAGATAAATTTAAAGTGTTCAAAGCAAGAGTGGAAAATGAGGTGAATTTGAGAATCAAATGTTTGATATCTAATAGAGGTGGAGAATTAACTTCTAGTGAATTTAATACATTTTGTGAACAACATGGCATAAAAAGACAATTTTTTGCTCCGAGAACCCCTCAGTAGAATGGGGTAGTTGAGAGGAAAAACCAGACAGTACAAGAAGCTATAAGAACCATGATGAGAGAATCAAATGTACCGGATGTGTACTAGAGAGAAGCAATACACACTATTGTTTATGTTCTTAATAGAGTTCAAATTAGAGGAAACAACACAAAGAATCCTTTTGAGTTATGGATTGGTAAGACTCCTACTGTGAAGTACTTCAAGGTATTTGGAAGTAGATGTTACATTAAAAGAAACGATGAAAATGTTGGAAAGTTTGATGCTAGATGTGATAAAGGAATTTTTCTTGGGTACGCTACTACTAGCAAAGCATATAGATGCTTCAATAAGAGATTGAGGAAGATTGTTGAAAGTGTTAATATGAAAGTTGATGAAAACATACACATACCTATTGAGATAAGTGAAGTTGAACCTAATGATCATGTTTGTGGACAAGTACCTAAAGAGAATAAGGAGAAGGAAGAAGAAGAAAATGAACTAGAACCTGTTGTTAAGAATCCTAAGTATGTGTAGAAGAATCATTTGGAGGAACAGATAATTGGAGATAAGAGTGAAGGTGTGAAGACAAGAAGTAAAGTAGCAGCTGAGGTAAATGTATGTTTACTCTCTAAAATTGAACAAATTGAACCTAAGTCTGTGAGTGAAGCATGTGAAGATGAGAGTTGAATGAAAGTTATGAAAGAAGAGTTGGAACAAATAGAAAATAATCAGACATGGGAATTAGTTCCTAGACCTTTGAACAAGAATGTAATTGGTTCAAAATGGGTGTTCTGGAATAAGTTGAATGAAAATGGTGAAGTTATAAGGAATAAAGAAAGACTTGTATGCAAGGGATACTCACAAGTTGAAGGCATAGAATTTGAAGAAACATTTTCTCCTATGGCTAGAATGGAAGCTATTAGAATGTTTTTGGCATTTTCTACCCACAAGAATTTCAAATTATATCAGATGGATGTTAAGTTAGCATTTCTGAATGGTGAACTAGAGGAAGAAGTATACATGGAACAACCTGAAAGATTTTAGTTAGCTGACAAATCAAATTGGTTTGTAAGTTGAAGAAGGAATTGTATAGACTGAAGCAAGCTCCCAGAGTTTGGTATGCAAGATTGGATAGATACCTAACAAATCAAGGATTCAACAAAGGCTCTACTGACAACAATCTTTACTTTAAAGTGAAAGGTAACAAAATGTTGATAGTAGTTGTATATGTTCATGATATCATATTTGGTGGAAATGAAGGGATGTGTAAGAGATTTGCAAAAGAAATGCAAAAAGAATTTGAAATATCCATGATTGGTGAGTTGAATTTCTTTCTTGGTCTTCAAGTAAATCAAACTGATAAGGGGATATTTATTTCACAATCTAAGTATGTAAAAGAGTTTTTGATGAAGTTTGGAATGGATGATTCCAAATTGGTTAGTACTCCTATGGTCACCGGATGTAAGTTGAGTAAAGATGATGAATCTTCTAAAACTAATAAGAGAAAATACAGATCAATGATTGGTGGACTATTGTATCTTACTGCTACTAGACCGGATATTATGCATGCAATATGTCTAGTTGCTAGATTTCAAGCATATCTTAAAGAGGCACATGTTATAGATGTAAAGAGGATATTTAGATATCTTAAAGGTACACTAGATTATAGCTTATGGTATCCTAAGGCTGTTTATTTCACCTTGAGTGCCTATACCAATGCAGATTGGGCTGGTTGTGTGGATGATCGGAAGAGTACCAGTGGTGGTGCTTTCTTTCTTCACAAAAGATTGGTTTCTTAGTTGAGTAAGAAACGAGACTCAATTTATTTATCCACTGTAGAGGTAGAATATATTATCGTAGCATCCTGCTGCACATAGGTTTTGTGGATGAAGCAAACTCTAAAAGGCATTGGAATAATATGTGATGAGCCTATTCCTATTTTTTGTGACAACAAAAGTTCTATGAACATTTCAAAGAATCTGGTTATGCATTCAAGAGAAAAACACATATCTATCAAATATCATTTTTTGAGAGAAAAAGTATTGGAGAATGAAGTTAGGTTAGAGTATGTGACAACAAAGGAACAAATTGTAGATAAATTTACTAAGGCTCTTCTGAAGGATACTTTTGAGTATCTTACAGAGAGGTTGGGGGTCATTGGCCCTCTAAACTAGGTGCACATGAAGTTGCATCATTCTAGTGAATTCATAGATTCTTCATTTATCTAGACTAATGAATGGGTCTACTCCGTAGGGGGGTAGAAAATATTTTCATTGTTGCAATATGAGTTGAATGGGTGCACTCCTAAGGGGGAGTAATTAGAGGTTTTGATCTTTTCCATTGATGTCAAAGGGTTAGAGAAATTCATGTGAAAAACAGTAGCAAAGGAAGAGAAAGTGTTCTCCCAGAATATTGTGTAGGATGTTGTCTTTGATGGTTTTTCACATCATGTGTTTCCATCAATGAAAAAGTGGGAGATTGTTGCAAGTATAAGCAAGTTTGGTGGTGTTGTCATTAATGTTGTAATTGATGTCAACACAATTCAGTATGTTGCAGATTGTACATGTATATTTGAAATGCTATTGAGATGTTGTGAGTACATGGAGCTATCCTTATGATGTTGCACATGTGATAAATTGATGAGTTTCCAAGTGCTTTTGAGAAAATTAATAAAGAGAGAAGTCAGAGTTATGAATTTGTTCAGTATGTTCTCTACATTTCTCCTATGTTGATCCTATGCTTGCGCGGATCTAAAGGTTTTCTAATGGTGATCTAGCGGTGATATCTCCTAAGTTGTAACTTTTGGTTTGATGGAATGTGAAAGTTATGTTCACCAGTGTGTGAACTATTCTAGTAGAGTTGGTCTTTTGTAGACTGGGAGAAATGTTTCTAATTTACAGTCCTCCGTTGTTCTATTTCAGATCTTGTAGATCTAGAATGTATCTTATAATGGTGTTCTCTTGGTTCTAGCAATGATGCATGTGGTTTGGTGATCTGGAAGTCAAGTTTCAGAGTTGTATGTGTTTGCACAGTCCAAATGGACTGATGGAAGGAGTTCGATGTTTGAAGATTATTGCACTTGCTACGGATGTATCTGAAGGAACTTGAGATGTGTTCTCATGCATGATGAAGCATTTTGCATTTTCCACATGCTATCTTCTTGATGGGAAGCGTCTACATCAATGTTCATTTGTGTTTTCATTAGGTTTGGCCAACCTAGTGTTTACACTTCATTTGAAGAATTAAATTTAATTAAGGAAGCATGTGGTTGATCTGAGACATTGTTTTTGGTCTTGGCTAAGTATTTTATTGGTCCACTCTCATTCTTTTCCACCATGGGAATGTTGAGTTTCTGACTTAATTTGAATTTATGAAATGAGGCGTATGTGGCCGACTTTTGAGAAATTTTCTAAGGTTGAAGATGGTATAAATTCAAGTTGAATTGGGGAGAATTGGATGGTGATGCAAAGTGATGAAGTAAGCCATGAATCATAAGAGCAGAAGTGTGTGAAAGTGAGTTGAGGTAGTAATACTTTATTGTGTTAGATTCTTGAAGGTAGTGAGTTTAAGGTTTCTACAATCTTCTGATCAAGGTTGTGTACGTGTGTTAATTTTTGTGGTGGATCTTTTGTTCTTTTTTGTATTAGTAGGCAATGAGCCTCCCTGTTGGATAGTGATTCCTTTGTGTAGGCAGTGAGCCTTTGTATTTGGATAGTGAGTCCTCTTCTGGGAAGTGAGCCTCTCTATTCGGTTTTATAATCTCTTTATATTGTGAGTTAATCATCACCATGGTTTTTAGCTTATTGGGTTTTCCACGTAAATTTGGTGTTCATTGTGTTGATTTTACTTTTTGTGATTTGTGTTTCATGCTCATGCTTAATAACATAATAATGTGATTGTGGAATTGATAAGTGTTGAAGTTTTAAGTTTGAATTTTTGTGACAACTAATTCACCCCCCCTCTTAGTTTTCTTGCACCTTTTAACAGATGATGAATGCTTATTTTTTGCTATAAAAGAAGAACCTGGTTCTGCTAACTATGAAATTTGTGTGAAGGAAAGTGTTTCAGAGAAGGATAAGGTTGAAGGTACTTTGTTATATGCTTTTCATGTCAAAGAGGATAATAATTACTGGGTTGTTGATAGTGGGTGCTCTAATCATATGACTGGAGACAAAATTAAGTTTGTTAAACTTTAAGAGTATGATGGAGGATTAGTTAAATTTGGAGATGATTCGGGAGCTAAGATTTGTGGAATAGGTTCAATCAATTTTGATGGAAAGCATAATACTGACAATGTTTACTATGTTAAGGGCTTAAGACATAATATTTTGAGTGTTGGAAAAATGTGTAGCAAAGGGTATAATCTTGTGTTTAAGGATGAAGCATGTGAGATCCAAAAATGGTTTAGAACTGTGATTGCTACTGAATTTGAGGAAAATTTGTGTTTACTTTAAAAATTGAACCTAAATCAGTGAGTAAAGCATGTAAGGATGAGCATTGGATGAAGGAAATGGAAGAACTTATGTAGATAGAAAAGAATCAAACTTGGGAAATGGTTCTTAGAATGACAAACAAAAACATAATTGGAACTAAATGGGTATTCAAGAACAAATTAAATGAGAATGGAGTAGTAAGAAACAAGGCAAGACTTGTGTGTAAGTGTTACTCACAGGTAGAAGGTATAGACTTTGAGGACACTTTTTCTCTTGTGGCTAGGATGGAAGCTATCAAAATGTTTTTGGCATTTGCAACACATATATATTTTAAGGTTTATCAGATGGATGTGAAGTTTGCTTTCCTCAATAGAGAATTCGAAGAAGAGGTTTATATGGAACAACCAAAAGGATTTCAGTTGTTAGATCAACCAGATATGGTATGTAAGTTGAAGAAGGTGCTATATGAATTGAATCAAGCTCCCAAAGTTTGGTATGCAAGATTGGATAGGTACTTGGTACAAGAAGGATTTAGTAAGGGCACCGCAAATAGTAATCTTTACTTTAAAATTGAGGAAGAAAAAATCTTGATAGTAGTTGTATATGTGGATGATATTATCTTTGGTGGTAATGAGGCTATGTGTAAGAATTTTGCAGAGGAAATGCATAAAGAATTTGAAATGGAAATGTTTGGGGAGATGAATTTCTTTCTTGGGATACAAATCAATCAAAAAGATAAAGAGATTTTTATTTCATAGTATAAATATGTCAAAGAAATGTTGAAGAAGTTTTGAATGGATGACTCCAAATGAGTATGTACTCCTTATGGTGTATGGTTGTAAATTGAGCAAAGATGATGAATCACCTAAGGTTGATTAGAACAAGTGTAGATCTATGATTGGTGGACTGTTGTATTTGACTGCTACTAGACAAGATATCATGCATGCAATTTGTCTTGTAGCTAGATTTCAAGAAGATCCTAAAGAAACACATGTTGCAACAGTGAAGAGGATATTTAGATATTTGAGAGGCACTTTGGTTTATGGCTTGTGGTATCCTAAAGATATTGATTTCACATTAAGTTCTTATACATATGCAGATTGGGCTAATTGTGATGATGATAGGAAAAGTACAAGTGGTGGTGCATTCTTTCTTGGATGCAGATTGGTGTCATGGTTGAGTAAGAAACAAGATTCAGTTTATTTATCTATTGCAGAAGCTGAGTATATTGTAACAACATCATGTTGTACATAGGTATTATGGATGAGATGGACATTGAAGGATATCAGAGTTGTAAATGATGAACCTATATCTATCTTCTGTGATAATACAAGTGCAATTAACATTTCAAACAATCCAATGATTCATTCAAGGACAAAGCATATATATATCAGGTATCATTTCCTGAGAGAGAAGGTTATGGAGAACAAAGTAAAGCTTGAGGATGTACCTACAAATGATCCTATTGCTAATATATTTACTAAGGCTCTTCCTAAGGATACTTTTGAGTATCTTCGAGATAATTTGGGGGTTATTTCCCCTCCTTTCTTGAAATAGATGCATATGGAGATGCATCAATCCAGTGGATCTATGGATCTATCTCTTTTCTAAACTAATGTTGGTGGATACCTCTTAGGGGGAGTAGGTAGTTCCATGTGTTGTCATTGTGTTGCTAATTTAGTTGGGTGTACTCCTAAGGGGGAGTATTTAAAGCAAGTATTTTTGGTTCAATGTCAAAGAGGGAGAACAATGCAAAACATTTTATCCTTTGTCGTTGATTTCAAAGGGGGGAGAATCATGTGAAAAAGTAGAGAAAGTTGTTGTCAAAGAAAGAGAGACTCATGTAAGGGGGAGAGGTTTCAAGAATGTTGTGTAGGCTATCTAATCTAAGAAAAGGAGAGAGTGATCAGAACTGTTGTGTAGTCTTTGGTGGATTTTTACATCTTGTGTTGCCATCAATGACAAAGGGGGAGATTGTTACAAGTATGAAGGTGTTTTCATTGATGTCAATTGGGTGATCCCACAATACTGGTTTACAATTTTGTTGAGGAAGGAAAATTGCAAAAATGCTCCCATGAAAAAAAATGGCTTGAAGGGTTCACATGAACTGGGGTGTTCATATGGACCCAAAATGGGTTCACTCGAACCCCCCTTTAAGCCAACCCTCTTTAATGATGGGACCCACCTTTTCACACATTTTTTAAAATGAAGACAAAGAAAAAATAAAAAATAAAGGGGGGTTCGTATGGACCCCCCTTTGAGCGAACCACCCTTCACTTAAATGGGTCAGGGATTCGCTCAAAGGGGGGTCCATAAAAACCCCCATTTTGCCCCCTTCTCCTCCTCTTCTACCAAATCTCTGCAAAAAAATTCCTTTCGAAGGTCAAGATGAGGATGAAAATGGAGACTTCACAGAACCAACTGGATGATGGTAGTCCTCAGAACGATCTATCCATCGAATATAATTTTAATATGTTTTGGTTTTATTATGTATTTTTTTTAGTTTGATTAAACATTTGTTTTCACCAAAAAAAAAGCTCTTTGTTTTGCACGTGGAAAAATGGCAGATTATCAAAAAAATTTAAAAAATATCAGTGCACTAGATATTGATGTCCCTAATCCAACAAAAAAAATGAATTTTGATACATACAAAAAAAGTTATGATTTAGCTAGTAAATCATGTCTAAATTGTAACCAGTTTGACTTTGAAACTTAATTAAGAAAAAAATATTCAATGAAATAAATGAAACCGATTCCATGCACTAAAAATCATAGTTACGAATCTAAATTCAAAAAAAATAGAATTTTATCCTTCATAGAAAAAAGTTACGTGTTAGCTAGTAACATCACTCTTTGAAAATGGTGTTTACAATTAAAAATAGTTTTCAAAGGAGACAAAAAAATAAGTGCAATATGATTCCAAAGTTTTTTAAAGAAATATATTTAGAATCTACAAACAAAATGTCACAAATCACTAGTTTGCATCATCTTCAAATTCCTTATGGTTTAGCTACTATAGGTGCCCGAAAGTGAAGATTTAGTTAAAAAAAATTAGTTCAATGTCCAATTTTACAAAAAATTGTAAGCCAGTATTGTGGGATTGCCCAACTATGGGATGAAGATGTCATGGATATTGAGAAAATTTTGAAAAGGAGGAAAACAGGTTGTGCATTTGTAGTTGAGACCTTGAGGAAGTGTTGTGAGTGCATGGAGCTATCTTTTTGTTGCAATGTTTGAAGATGAGTTGGAATGATGAAATGAGTTGATATGTTGTCTCTGCTACTTGGTTTTCAAGTGCTTTTGAGAAAATTTGATAAATAGAACTATGTTGTGCAAGTGTTCATAGCGTGCTCGAGTATTGTGCTTTGTGTTTCTTTTGTGTTGATGCTATGCATGTGTGGATCTTAAAGGTTATTCAAGGTTGATATAGGTTGCTATATTTAGAATTTAGGTTTGTAGATCATTGTACAGTGCGAGATAATTTCACCAGTGTGTTAACCAATTGTTTAGTGATGTTTTATGTGGCCTGGGATAAATGTACTTGCTTCGCGTTTCTCTATTGTTTGGCTTTAGGTTGTGTGGATTTGAGAAGTTTCTTATAATGATTTTATCTTTATGTATTCAAATTTTTACTTGATTTGGTGTAGTACAGAGTGAGCATCATTTCTCAATATGCAAATACGGGTTACCAATTGTTTTGGGTTGAAGTGTTTGTATGATACGAGCTTGGATGAAGTTTTTCATGAATCTTAAGTAGTTCATAGATCATCCTGGATCATGTTTAGGTGAATTAGGTTGTTTGAAAGTTTTGAATTGATTTAAGGAAGTGTGTACTTAATGATTATGGTGTTTTGCATGGGTGTTGGTTGACCTTGTGTTTAACACTACATGTGAGGCTTGTAGAAGCATGTTGAAGTGTGTTGGGATCTATTTGGATCCTAATTAAGGATATATGTAGGTCACATTTCATTCCTATCCACTGGGAGAATGTTTAGGTGTTGACCTATTTTGAATTTGTATGTATAACAATAGTTGTCAACCCTCTCTGATGGTTTTTGAGGTAGATCTTGATATAAATATGTATGGTGTTGATGAAAGGGAGAGATGGAAAGAGTAAGAATCAATATAGATGCAAGATTGATGTGAGTGATGTGAATTTGAGTAGAGCAGTGTGAATTTCATGTTAGGGTTCTTGAAGGTAGTGAGTTGAAGGCATCTGAAATCTTTCATGTGAGACTATGAAAGTGTGTGATTAATTGTGGTGGATTCCTTGTTGCATTGGGAATTGTTCTTTGTGTAAAATTCTTCTTTTATCTTCTCGTATTCTTTCTGTGGCAATGAGCCCTAGCTGTGAGCCTTTTGGATAGTGTGTCATATTCTGGTAGTGAAACCTTTTGTACCAGTTTTTCTATTACTTATATTATGAGCTAATCCTCACCATGGTTTTTCCCTCATTGGGTTTTCCATGTAAATCTAGTGTCCTTTTGTGTATGATGTTGTGATTTCAATTTTTGTTATGTGCATTTCATGTTTAATCACTCTAATTGAATAAGGGTTTAATGAATGCCTGTGGATCTTATTATTGTTGAAGGTTTTGAAGGTTTAATTTGCTACAACTTATTCACCCCTCCTCTCAGTTGAATTGTTCATTTCAACATAATTATTGTTATTGATATCTTGATTAAGAGGGAAAACAGGTTTTGAAGGGACCCAAAACCCTTTACAAAATTATGTCAACATAACAAAACACTATTGGGACGAAAGATAACACAAAGAACCTAGCAGCCAAACAACAACCACACAATAACAAACTAAAAGAATACACAAAAAGGCATAGCAATACAATCTAATTTCTTTTAAAGTTTAAGAAACCTCCAACTCCTGGTTGTAGTGAAGGTTGACCATGGACAAAAAATCCTCCTTTTCCTCTTCAAAGGATTTCTTGAGGCTAGCCCTTGTTCTAGCGCTCAAACCCTCATTCCCCTAGTTCTTTCATTTTTCCTTAGTGGGGAGGGCTCTCACTGCTACTCCCCTGGTTGTTATTGATGTCAAAAGGAAAGTATATGGCTAAATTATTAGAGTTTTGAGTGTGCCAAATTTATAGCACCATTATCAAGATATCATTAATCAAGGAGGAGATAATTAATTTTCAAAAATGATGGTTTATTTTCTACATGGGCAGACCCATGTATAGCACCTTTTAGAGGAGTTTAAAAATGCAAAATAAAATTGAAAATTTGGATGACCACCCTCATAGAGACACCCCATTTGTGGGTGTTTAAATCACAAATAAAATTAATTAATAAAAGGGTCAAACCCACCTTGTTTTAGTGCCCACATTTGAAAGGAGTTCTAAATAAAATAAAATTTATTTTAATGTTGTTGGTCAACCCCTTTGGAAGAGTGGCCTCCCTTTGAAGGGATACATAGTGGTATAAAAGGAAGATATGAAGGGTAGTTTTTGAAATATAAAAATAAGAAAATAATCAAGTATTTAAGTAGATCTACAATAAAGAATATGAAGTACAATTCAAATTTATATATGAAGATATGAAGAGAGTGCTAATATTATTTGATGCATAACTTGAGAGAATATTTGTAAGGGAAATTAGAACAGATCTTAAGGCATAAATTCATGTGAAGATATTCCCATATTTGTGATCAGTTTTTCAAAAGAAGATTGTGCATGATTTGGACCATATTTTTGGAGGAAGCATATTGCTTAGGTGGTTATCATATTTGTGATAGTAAGTCTTGTATTATTCAAAGTCATATTTGGAATAAAATTTTGGACAAGCATTGTTAGAAATTAGATTTATGAAGGGTATTGTTTGAAATCAAATTTGAGAAGGAAAGCATTGCATTCAAAGTTATGAAAGAAAGAGTATCTATAATCAGATCTTTGTGAAGAAATTATCATCCATTAAAGAATTTAAAGGTTGGTGCCTACTAAAGAAGAGATCAATGTCTCTTGATGATTTGGTGCTTAGTTGTGGGGATTGGTGTCTCCAATAGGTTGGTGCCTACAAATTTTGTAAGTTGGGATTGGTGTCTCCAATGGGTTGATGCCTACAAAAGAAGATTATAAAAGAAATAGGTTGGTTCCTACAAGAAGATCAATACATATAAGAAAAAAAATAGTGGTTTTCTCTCACGAGGGTTTCCATGTAAATCGTGCATTCATTTTGTGTTCTAATTGTTAGATCAATATACTCCAACATTACCTCCTAATCACCCACCTTCTCTCTTAAGAAATTATATTTGATTGGAATATGCTTCCTCATGGAGTGCATAATTGAATTCTTCAAGATGTTGATTGCACTTGTATTATCACAAAATATGGAAATGGGATGCTCATACTCAATTTTAATGTCCTTTAAAGTTTGCTTCATCGAAAGGACTTGAGTGCAACATATTATGTTTATGTTATAGACAATGAAATTGATGCTTTTTTCTTTCTTAGCCATGATACAAGACTATTTTCAAGAAAGAATGCACCTCCACTTATGCTTTTTCTATCATCAATACTACCAACCCAATCCGTATTTGTATATGTTATGATGGTGAAATCTTCACCTCTTGGATACCACAAATCTAAATCCATATTTCCCTTTAGATATTTGAATATTCTCTTTATCGCTTGCACATGATTTTCCTTTGTTTTTTCCTAAAACTATGTCACCAAACCAACTACTTGTATAATATCATATATTTTCGTTGTCACATATAATAAACTTCCAATCATGGACCTGTATATAGTTTGGTTCACCTCAAGAGATTCATCATGCTTACTCAATTTACATCCTATAACCATGGGAGTGCTCGTTGGATTGAAAATCTCCATCCTAAATTTATTCAACATCTACTTAATATACTTGGTTTGTGAGATAAATATCCCCTTATTTGATTGGGAAATTTACAACCCAAGGAAGAAAGACAATTCACCAAGCATTGAAATTTCAAACTCAGTTTACATGTTCATTGAAAACTCTTAACACATTTTATCATTGCTACCTCCAAAAATGATGACATCCACATAGACCACAACAATTAACAAGTCATCCCCTTCATTATTGATATATATAAATTACTATCTGTAAAGCCCAACCTTGTATGCAACTAATACAACCCTAATTTACTATATGTATTCCATTGATTACTAGTGAATCACATTGGAGAAGATGAATGAATTATGTGTTGTAATTATTGTATTACATTAATAAACCTTAGGGTAAACTTGTAATCTCTAATACATCAAAACGTGAACATATTTAAATAACAAAACAAAATTGGTTGTTGGATTATGAATTGCTTCAAGTAGGGAATAATTAATCCTTGTGTCCTATAGTGTGTTTTATAAGTGGGAATTGCTATCTAGTTTAAATGATTATTCTTTAAATCTCTAGCTTCCCAAATTTGCATCTTATAGAATTATGACAATTTATTTGGTGATATATAAATTGAAAAATAAATATATAGTCTAGCTAGGGCTAAATGTTTTTTACTATAGGAAAAATAGGTTTTGAAGGAGCCCTAAAACCCTTTACAAGATAAGCAATTGCTTCATATTAAAAAAAAAAAAAACAAGCAACCAAAAACTAGCACACAGAAAGCCAAAAAAAGGAACAAAAGATTAAAACAATCTAGAGATTTTTAAGAATATTCATTGCTTCAAGATCACTATCAATTATTTTTTGATGGAAATTCATGACTTCCACCACTTCATCAGCAAGAATTGATAGGTTGTCGCTAGGTCCTTTCTCTTTAGTTAAAAAATGCATTAATATATCGACCAGGTAGTGTTCGAAGGCTATATGAAATAGAAGGCATCTTGATTATCTCTCTCATATTTTCTAAATGTTTGGGATAGCTGAAATGAAATTTTAAACTAAGAGGTCACTAAACTAGAAAGCAGGAAATCATTTTCCTAGAAAGCTTGAAATAACTAAGCTAGAAGGAAATTATAAACCTAAAAAGCATAATGATTAAACTAGAAAGCATGGAAATAATTAAACTAAGAAGCATGTAAATTGTTGAAGAAGAAAATATTGAAAAGAAACTATGAAACATCTAACTAACGATGGATAACAAACTTAACAACTAGTAGAAAAAAACTTAACCATTTGAACTAATAAATGAAGGTGCTTCGGAACTTCAGGTGACAAAACTTTAAATAGTACAAACTCAACTACAACTTGCAAGATTAATCATAAAAAAATTCAACACATGAAAATAAACAACAAAGTTAAAAGTAAAATACTTATCTATCTAATCTACAGTCCCTTGAGTGGCCAACTCTTGGGGGCTCCTACGTAGCTCAAATCACATACACTTCGTCACTCCCAGATTACTCCCTTCAAAATGATTCCATACACAATATTCAATGACTCAAGAGGTGATGGGAAAAACTTATTTTATTCATATTAAAAGTAAAACTCAGAAACATAGTGACAACATAACAATATCTCTTTGTATATCATTGTTTCTGATAGTTACATATTTATACAAAAACATCTAACAAAATCCTATATTTCAATTGGTAAATATTGTGACTGACAAGGTCTTCAACTGGTTTTTAACAAACTAACAGACTTAAATTCCATAACATAAAAAATTAAAGGGCTTGAGATGAGCCATAAAGTCTTCAAATTGGAAATAACATAAAACTAGAAAAACTCGGTTCATCATGCATTCTCCTAAAGTTTCGACACTCATTCTTCTAGCGCTTGTCTTCAATTGTGTTGAGTTTTGTATTGAATCCATTTGAATGGCATGATAATCGATTATGTTGATTAACCTATACAATACTTAGAAACTAAACCATTAAGTTAGTGTGGGTTAGCTTACTTCAATTAATTTCAAGAAATAAAGATTGTACACTTTTTCACAAAAATAAAGCAATTACTTATCCTAAAAATAATTAATTGGCAAGGTAAAGATGTCTAGAAGATGTGAGGTAAAGTATTTAGTTCATTATATTGATGATGTTATTTTTACCTCATCATTCATTCCCTTACTAAGCTTGAGCAGGTCATCCTTCTCTTTGTTCTGCTCCTTGTCCTTCATTTCCCCTATTTTCATTCAACTCCTCATATTTTGCGCTGAGATCATAAAAATAATCTACCTCTATATCCAGATCCTTAGGTTCCCTTGAGATCCCTGATGAAGAGTAACCCTTGCTACCTATCTCTCAAAACCGTCAGTACTCTTATCTATGTTGATATATACTACAAGGGGTGGAAAAATGAGTAGAGGAGGTCTATACCTCATGCCAATCTAGTCAGTCTTTAACTGATCAAGGATATTAGTCAAGGCTACTGCTCTTCTATAGGACCATCTAATGTTGAGAGGTGAAATTACCTCTATTTTCTTAAGATACATATGAAGAAGAGTATATCTCTCTTCACATGCATGCCAAGCTCTCCCTATCAACTTTGGTCCTTGATCTTGAAAATGGTTATGGTACAGCTGTAGGTTATTATTGTATTTAATTTATACAGCCTCTTTAATCTTAATGCTCAGAAACTGTGCTTTTAAAGAGAAAGGCTTCATGTGTGGATATCTCATTTGTAATCCAATAGTTTTCTCTGCATGTGAATACTCCCTTGACTGATCCTGCCATTAGATTTGATTACGCATGGTGGATAAAAATGATCTAAACTGAACTTCACCCACAAATAAATTAATATAAAAATATGTATACCTTTCTAAGAGAAAATTATGGAAAAATAATTCTCATAATAAATCTTGTTGATCAGGAGTTGACTCTACAAATATTTTAACAAATTCTTTATCATCAGGATCATGCGGTTGGTTATTGTAAATTCTGAGTAACTTCCATCTTAGGAGTTGTTCATTGAGGAACATAGAATATAACCTGGATGATCTTCTGCAAGCCAATAATAAATCACCTATTTGACAAGCATCATGTTTAGCTCTATACACTTTGTCAAATGATTCTTTTAACAACACCAACTCCTTTTTCAGCCCTAACATTTTCAAATTTTACATCCCTCAGGAAGTAGCATCTTTCCATCCATTTCATCAATAATGGAGGAATGTGTACCTAGAACCATTCTAATACAGTTGGTTTGGTTTGTGTTTCCTTAGATTCCACTATTGGCTTGATATCACTTTCCTGCAAGTCATGTTCTAATTCCACAATTCTGATCACAAAAGCATTAAGTTCAATTCTTTGTTTATTCCTTTCTTCTTCAAAAGAATTAAATTTTTGCATAAAATTACTTTTTAAACCTTTGATGTGTGATCTTTTGGGTGATTTTTTATTCATTTCTTTGTAACCAACATTTCAACTCAACAATTTTTTTTTTAAACTTTTCTAATTCTAGTCCTCTCTGATCAGATTCTTCATTCCTTATATTAACAGAAAAATATGGAATGGGGATTTCCATATCAGTATGAAGTACATTTTCCCCAGTACCACATACATTTCCTACAAATGAACTTGTCTCAACAATTCTATCAATAAATGGGGACAATCATCCCATAGGATCATCTTCAATATCTAAAAAATGTGGCAACTGTACCCTTCTTCTTTCTTTGTGGAAGATGGTATTCTCTTCTCTTCAACCCTAGGAGAATGATTAGATTTTTTTTATATTTCTCTTATTTCCTCATCACCAGGCTGATTTTCAGTTTCCAATGTTTTTGCTCAAGTCCTAGGCTTCTTCTTTTTAGAGGTAGTTCTTGTATCATAGGCCATAGTTCTACTAGACTCAAAAAATAACCTCTTGCTTCTCTGTAGTGGAGGAGTTGTTTGGAAGGTTACTTCAGTTTTCCTCTTCCTCTCTAGAATGTACAATTTCTACATCCTCTAATTTTCCTAGGGTTTCTAACACATCAAGAAAAGTTTATGGTGCTTCGCCGCTAGGAGCTATTGAGGTCTGATGGGATTTAGGAGCACCTAAAGTTTTAGAGGAGGGTTCTTTCAAATATTGGTCTACTTGTTTGGATGACTCACCCTTCTCAAGAGATCTTTCAAACTCTATACTTCCAATTGTTTGTAGGAATTTTTTCCATTTCTTTTTTGGTTTTTATGGAAATGGTATTTTCATATTAATTTTACAAGGTCATGGTGTTTGAGTGGTCCTGACCCAATTTTATATTTTTCTATCATGGTGGTAACTAAATCACACAAAAATGCTAGAAAATTAACCCTAAGAGAAGGGTCTTTGACGCCATGGCATAGATGGATAAGCAGACGGAAAGGGGGACATACTATCATTGCTACTTGTCCTTCATAGGTAAAGTATTTAATTATCCAAGCTACGATAGTTCTCCAAGGTTCTGGGATAGACATTTTGTGAAGACCCTTGTTCTGCCCCCTAGTACTTATAGTTATTACAAGTTGAGGCTCCCCTTCTCTATGAAACAATTCTATCATCTTTTGATAAGTAATGTTTGTAGTTTCAGTCAAATTAATGCCTCTATTCTCAAGACTAGAGAGACGAGAAATAATTTTTGGACTTACCCGAAAATTTTTGCCACACATCACCATTTGTCCATCTACAAAATTTTATGTGAATTATTTTACCAGTTGCTCGATATGTCCCTCAAAAATTTTCATAAATTCAAGCCACCCAAATTTTTGAAACAAGCCTGCAATGTTACTCAATGCTAGTAGTTTATCTATTGAGGCTGGTTCAGACTCTTTCTTAGCTCCTCCCATTCTATCTTCCCTTGTTGCTCTACTAAATTATGTGAAAATGCTATAATGCTCAACTTATTTAAACAATTGAATTGCAGATGAAAAGGTATGTAATGTTGATATAACCAATGAAAGAGGAATTGACTGTCTTACTTGAGCTTTACTATATAATCATGATGGTTCTGCATGAGAAAATACACAACTATTGTCATACTTCAAGCAATCATGCAATGGCACAATTTTCAAAATTGAGAGAGGGAATGATTCGTGCCAATTAATTAATCTCTTTTCAAAATAATTACTAACTTAAAGCAAAGAAAGCCATATGCACCTTGTGCCCTGTCATTAATTTGAACATCACTTACCTTTTGTTGACATAACAGGATAGTTGCATGATTTTCTGAAGGTGACGATGGATGATTATGACATGGATGGGATGGCTAATTAATGGTAAGTTTATTATGATGGAAAAATTTTCGTAATAATTTTCATTTAATATGAAATGATATGATAATATAGGATGAAATGATAATATGGAGTGTGGATCTCAAGATGGTGACAAAATTTGAGTCATGGGCATGTGTAGAACTTTTGGAAAAATCAAAGCATTAGAAAAAGGAAAAAATTTATACAAATTTGAGGCATCACCGAAAGATACGGCTGGGGTGAAAGATGAATAAGTTTCAGAGCATCATGAAGGATGACGTAGGAACACAACAACAAAATCAATGTTTCTGGAGCATCGTCGAAAGATGCAACTAGAGCAACAACCAAAAACTTTTAGGGAATTGTTGAAAGATGCAGCCAAAATAGAAACCAAAAAATTTTGGAGCATCACGAAAGATGCAGCGAAAGTGTAGTAAGAAGAGCTCTAGAGCATCATTGGAAGATGTAGCTAGAAAAAGGAAGAAGAATGTAGGACTTTGGAATTTGACTTAATGAAGCATCATTGAGAGATGCATCAGAATGCAAGAACAAAATGAGGAACGACACAAGTTAGTTGTGAAATTTTTGGAGCATAGAAGCAACCAAGCCAACAAGTTTTAGAGCACCGTAGAAACTGAGCCAACAAGTTCCAGAGCATCACAGCAAGATACACCAGAATTTTTGTGTTGAAAAATGAATTCCTACAAAATATAAACGAAATTTATCCAAATCCAAATGATTAGGAACTTTGAAATAAATTCTCTGAAATGAAGTAAATTCATATACATGCCTCTTTTTTATTTTTGATAAAACTGCAAAAATAAAAGTTATATTGACTCTGCCATAGCAAAGTCAATGCACTAGATTTCTCCATACATTTCTACCATTTTTGTAAATTCCTCTTTATTAACAAGTTTATGGTAGATGTGTAATTGATGTCCATTAACTAGGAGATTTCGAATATCACCATCAATGGGCTTGAGTTGTACCACGCCATTTGCAAATACCTTAGAAATTTCATATGGACTAAGCCAATGAGTTCTGAGTTTCCCTAGTAATCCTTGTATCTAGAATCAAATAATAGTGCCCAATCTCCATTATGGAACTTTATTTCCTTGATATGCTTGTCATGCCAAACCTTGTGTTGTTGCACCAACTCAGTTTGATGGACGACATCCAAACAGAGATCATCTAACTCGCTAAGTTGTAAGACCCTCTCTACCTAGGCTCGTTTAAGATTTATTCCTAACTCCATGGTTGTTCTTAGAGTTTGGAGCTCAAACTCAATAGGTAAGAGAAGTTTCTTCCCAAAGACTAGCTCATATGGACTAAAATCGGTAGTTGATTTCCATGTGGTGTTATAAGCCTAGATGACTTTAGGTAATTTTCTAGCCCAATATTTCCTCCCTAATGAAATAGTTTTTGTCAGAATTTTTTCTAGCTCCCTATTAGTGACTTCCACCTAACCATTTTCCTGAGGGTGATAGGGTGATGAATTTTTATGACTCACCTGGAAATGATAGGTGAAGGCCAAAAAAACCTTAGACATGAACTGGGGACCTTGATCTATGAGGATTGTCCTAGAGGCTCCAAATCTAAGGAAAATTTTATTGTACAAAAAATTAGCTACTTGTTCCTCTCTAGCAACTTGTAGAGCTTGAACTTCTGCCCACTTAGTCAGATAGTCTGTACAAAACAAAATTTACTCTTTTCCTTGTGAAGTAGGGTCTATACGACCGATAAAATCCAATCCCCATTTCTCAAATGGTTCAAGGATTACTTGAGGTTGTAGGGGCATCTCATTAGACGCAGTTAGTCTTCCTACTCTTTGACATTCATCACAATGGTGAACATATTTCTTGAAATCCCTATGCATAGAGGGCTAGTAATACCTTGCATCTAGAATCTTATGGGATGTCCTCTTAGCAGAATAATTCCCTCCCAAAGGATCATCATGGAAAAATTTAAGAATACTATAGGTCACATCTACCTTAACACAATGTCATAGAACCATATCAGGTCCACATTGAAAGAGAATCCCACTGATCCATTTGAAAGGGGAACTTTCTCTAATAAGGAATTTCTTTTTTTTTGATGTAAAATTAGGTGATACTTCTAAGGTGTCCAAGTAATTGGCAATATCGACAAACCAAAGAGTTTAAGTAGAGATGGAAAACAAATTTTCATTTGGGAGCTCATCCTGCATTGGAGCACAATCACCATTATCTTGTTTAATTTGAGATAAGAAATCTGCAACTACCTTAAATTTCCCTAGTTTTTCAATAATTGTTACATTGAATTCTTGGAGCAGTAGCAACCACCTGATTATCCTTCCATTCACCACATTTTTGTTCATAAGATATTTGATGGCCAAGTGATTTGTATACACCATTACTTTATATCATGTGATGTAGTATTAAAATTTCTTAAGTGCATGTACAATAGCCATAAATTCCCTCTCTATGGTAGTGTAATTTTGTTTAGTGGAGGTCAAGTTTTTGCTTATGAAATAGATAACATATTTACCCCCATTCTCATCCTCTTGTCCTAACACCGCTCCAATAGCATCGTCAGATGCATCAACATAAATATGGAATGGAAGATTCCAATTAGGTCCACAAAGGACATGAGCAAAGATGAATTTATCCTTAATGATTTCAAATGATGACTAACACTCAAGCGTCTAGATGAATTATGCATTCTTCTAGAGAAGGTAAAACATAGGGGTTGTAATCTTGCTGAAATTTTCTATAAATATTCGATAATATCCAACATGCCCTAAGAAAATTCTAACATCAGTCTCGGTTTTTGGGGTTAGAATTTGTTGTATCACTTTGATTTTCTTAGGATCAACTTTTATTCCTTTATCCAAGATGTGATGTCAGAGCACTATTCCTTGTTCTAGCATTATCAAACATTTTTTGTGGCTTAGGGACAAACGATGATCCTCACATCGCTTTAACACTTTGTCTAAATTTTGGAGGGCTTCATCAAAAGTAGACCCATACATAGTGAAGTCATCCATATAAACTTCCACACACTCATTCTCAACAAATATGGCTAGGACAACTCTCTAAAATGTTGCAAGAGCATTGCAAAGCCCAAAAGGAAGAACTCCATATGCAAATGTTCCCCAGAGGTAGGTAAAAGTCATTTTATCTTGGTCTTCTGTTGCTACCTATATCTAATTGTATCCACTGAGTTCATCTAGAAATAAGAAATATTTTCTCCCAGCCAACTTATTCAAAACCTGGTCTACAAATGGTAGGGGAAAATAATCTCTATGGGTTGCTTTGTTAAGTTCCCTATAGTCTACGCACACTCTCCACTTCCCATTTTTCTTTGGAACCACAGCCAATAGTGAAGCCCATTTACTGTCAGAGATGGGATAAATGAATCCCACTTGTATGAGTTTCTCAATTTCAATTTTAATGATATATTTCAAGGCAGGATTGAGTATTTGTTGTGGCTGATGAATAGGTCAAACATCCTTCATGTAGATATGATGAGTACATACACTTGGATGTATTCCTCTCATATATGTGTAGTCCCAAGCAAAAGTTTTAGATCTATTCACTAGGACATCAAACATTTTTTTTTTCTTCAGGCTTGATCAACCAACTGTTAATGTTCAAAGTTTTTCCTAGTAGCATCATAATAACTTTAACACCTAGATGGTTGGATGTGATAGTATATATTGGTCTTGTCAAATTTTTAAGGGGAAAATTATGAGGTATGGTTCTATGAAGTTTTGAAACGTCCTAAAAGAAATGGTCCATTCTTGGAATGATATTTTCCAGAGGACAAGGCATTCGCATGAAATTGATGTTATTGAATTCAATGTAGTCTATGTCAATGGGTTGTCCTAGGATCTCTTTTATGTCTAATATCTCCTCATCACTTGAATCCATGGTAAGATTTTCCATGTTTTCGAATTCATCCTCTAATTCTTCACCATGTTTTTTTATAACTACCATGGCTAGTGAAGCCAAATTTTCTTATCCATTGGGACCTTCTGGTTCATCCACCCATACTTTGTTATATTCAATAGGATTGGCAGGAGGATACAAGAATAAGTGTTTGCTATCAGGACCATGTGAAATGGTCGTTCCTCCTTCTCTGCAGTCAATTTTGGCTACAATAGTAGCCATCCATGGTCTTCCTAGAATTATTGGATAATCGTCTTTGGGTGTAAGGGACTGAATTATTTAAAAGTCTACCAGATATTCCCATGACAAGAACATTCTCGATAACACCTTTTGGAATGGAAATGGATTGGTTTTCCATTTGCAAGACTATAATTATGGGGCGTAAATCAGTGATCCCTAATTTTTCCATTACATCAATAGTCATTACATTAATGAATGCTCCTAGGTCCTCCAGTGCATTAGGTATTGCTACCTTGTTGATTGTTAATGTTATAAGTGGGCTACCTGGGTCATCATATTTCAAAGCAATGTTCTTTCTAGCCAAAAAGTCAACTAGATAACCATTTATGTGAATGGTATTTATTCGTTTTGGTTTCCTCCCTGAATTTTTGATACATAATTTCTTGATTAGTTGATTTAATTCAAGGATCTCCTTAATTGCTTGTAGCAAAGGAACTTCAATTTGCAATTGTTTGATCTCTTGTATCAATGTAGTTTCAATAGGCGCAGACATTTCTAAAGTATATTTCACAATGGTTGGCTTCAGACGCTCTGGAAAAGGCACTTGAGTTTTATCTTTAGGAAGGGAATCCTTTAAAGAATTAGTTGGAGATTGACCCCCCTCCTCTTGAGGTAGGTTAGAAGCTTTAGCTAGAGATATAATAAAAGTATTGGCTTGGGTGCTAAGTGTATTTTGGTCCAAAGATGTGGAAGATGTTTGAGTTGTTTCAGTAGAATCTTTAGTAGTCTCATCCAAAATTTCAACTATGGTCATTTGTGGAGGTGTTTTTCTTGACCTTAACTGTATGTTTTCACAATGAATAGCATTCAAATCAATCACATTTCCCTGTTCAGTAGAATATACCAAATTATTTTGACAGTTGTTCTTTGGATTAGGAAAATGTTGTGTTGGGAGTGGTGGTTGATTAACTTGCTCATTTTGTTGAATGTTTTAGAGAGGTGGTAAAATATTCTATTATTAATTAGGCATCCTTATGGGACCAGTATAAAACTAATTTTGAGGTTGATTCCATTGAGTAGGATTCTAAGGATACCACTGTTGTTGAATCTAACTGGTCCATTGAGGGTTTCCCCAATACTAGTTTTCCCATTTAGGTGGTCCCCAAGAGTAAGTTCCCCAATTAGGTGGTATTAGTGGAGGAGCTTGAGGCCAAGGTGATAGCCATTGATTATTATTCCAATTGTTTTGGGGTCACCAAAAAGGATTTAAATTTTGACCATAAGGAAAATTTCCTCCAAGTCATTGGATCACAAGATTAATCTCTTCTTCAACCTGAGTTGTCTTTTTCTTGGAATTCTTGATGGCATTCAAAATCTCACACTGGTCAGTGGGATGGTTCTTCTCACATACTTGACAAACATCAATGTTTTCAACATTATCCAAAAGGAATTCTCTTAATAAATGTTTGTTTCAACACCTAGGACAGTAGATGGATAAGGTCTCAGGATTTCGTGTTTTGGCTTATATTCCACCTAGTGTAGTGTTGAGTTGAACAAGAATGCCAGTTTAAAGATTGACTAGATTCTCATGCAGTTTTCCTATTTCATTAGAACCTTTAAAAAGAGTAGACTTTCAGATACTTCCTTGAGTACGAGAGAAATTCTGACATAATTCAATGATATTATCGAGCCCTAGTTGGGACACATCTCCTCTTCCCATTAAATCCAAGCTCCTTCAAGCATCTTCACCAAGACCTTTGAGAAATATGGTCTTCAAAATCTCTAGACTTATGGCTTCCCCGCCACATCATTTAGATAAGAAGATAAACCTATCTAGGTAATCTTCTAAGCTTTCATCATCATTTTGCCTTAGTTTGAATAGCTCTTCTTTCCTATCTCTGACTCTATAGTAACTTTGGTATTTATCCAAAAAGGTAGAATCCATGTCATCCCAAGAGGTTATTGACCTTAAGGCTAATCCCATGAACCATTGCATTGCTAAGTCTTTCAGAGTAGAGGGAAAAAGCTTTAGTTTTTTATTATCAATTTTGTAATCATATGTCTAAAAAAGGAATTTAAACTCAAATAGAAATTGGTCGGGGTCCTTGGAAGGTAAACCTTAGAAGGTTGGCAAGAAGGGTGCCATCTGCATCAATAGAAATATGATAAGTGAATGTACACATCAGTGGAGGGTTAGCAACATTTCTGCGGTCACCCATGATGTTGAAGGGGATCCAGTCTTCTTCAAAAATTTGCTCGAGTGGGCAAGGCTCTGGAGTTTGCAAGGGAATATGCTCCTCCTCTACAAATATGTGTTCTCCGTCTAAGGTATGTGAGAAGGTCTCAAGTTGATCAACTATGTGCTCTCTTTCTAGGGCATGCGGGAAGGTCTCAAATTGATCCTGCTTGACCAATTCTTCGGTAAGTTCTTGATCTGAGACTTTGTCCTCCCTACTTGTGGTTGGTACATCGGTTGGGGGTTTTTTGGTATGAATCTTTCATGGGGGCCTTGTTTCTTGACCATGCAAAAAATGAAGCCAAAGGACTATTTCTTTTCCTAAAAGAGGTATTCAAGGTATATCCTACTAACACTAGAAAAGGAAGGACCCCAACAACAGTGCCAAAAAGTGATAGGTTATTGTTGGTTCCTATCTCTTTAGTTAATAAATGCATTAATATATTGATCGGGTAGTGTTCGAAGGCTATATGCAATAGAAGGCATCTTGACTATCTCTCTTAGATTTTCTAAATGTTTGGGACAACTGAAATGGAATTTTAAACTAAGAGGTCACTAAACTAGAAAGCAAGAAAATATTTTTCTAGAAAGCTTGAAATAACTAAGCTAGAAAGTGAGAAATTATAAACCTAAAAGGCATAACAATTAAACTAGAAAGCATGGAAATAATTAAACTAAGAAGCATGTAAATTGTTGAAGAAGAAAATCTTGAAAAGAAACTATGAAACATCTAACTAATGAAAAATAACAAACTTAACTAGCAGAAAACAACTTAACCATTTGAACTAATAAATGAAGGTGCTTCGGAACTTTTGGTGATAGAAATTTAAACAATATAGACTCAACTACAACCTGCGGGATTAATCTTAATAGAATTCAATACATGAAAATAAACAACAGATTTAAAAGTAAAATACTTATCTATCTAATCTACAGTCCCTCGAGTGGCCAACTCTCGGGTGCTCCTACACTTAGCTAAAATTACATACACTTTGTAACTCCCAGATTACTCCATTCAAGATGATTCCATACACAATATTCAATGACTCAAGAGGTGATGGGAAAAAATTATTTTATTCATAAAAGTAAAAGTCAAAAACATAGTGATAGCATAACAATATCTCTTTGTATATCATTGTTTCTGATAGTTACATATTTATACAAAAACATCTAACAAAATCCTATATTTCAGTTGGTAAAGATTATGAATGACAAGGTCTTCAATTGATTTTTAACAAACTAATGGAATTAAATTCCTTAACATAAAACATTAAAGGGCTCGAGATGAGCTATAAAGTCTTCAAATTGAAAATAACAGAAAACTACAAAAACTTTGTCCATCATGCGTTCTCCTAAAGTTTTGGCACCCATTCTTCTAGCACTTGTCTTCAATTGTGTTGAGGTCCGCATTGAATCCATTTGACTGGCATGATAACCGATTATGTTGATTAACCTGTACAATACTTAGAAACTAAATCATTAAGTTAGCCTGGGTTAGCTTATTTCAATTAATTTCAAGAAATAAAGATTGTACACTTTTTCACAAAAAGAAAGCAATTACTTATCCTAAAAACAATTAATTGGCAAGATAAAGATGGTTGGAAGATGTGAGTTAAAGTATTTAGTTCATTATATTGATGAGGTTATTTTTACCTCATTTGCATTGAGTTTGGTCTTGTTATGGGTACAAGTAGAAGGTCATGTATCACTAGTCATCTTTTTTTGCACACCACCATCATCCACCATGTCTTTCATTCCAGAGTTGTCCCCTAGCCACTTCCTATCCTTCTTATTTAGTAAACACAATCCCTTTTCCTCATTATACATAGCATGTTTAATGACCTCCACAACCTTATCCAACTTACCATCAATAGCAGCAAACTTTTTCTCGTAGGCATTCTTCATATTGAGCATTTCATCAGCTACCATCTTGAGAGTATCAAAAATTTGATTGACCTCTAACTGCACCTTGTTGATTTTATCCTACATATTAGGCCCCTTAGAAGAGGAGACCTCATCAACATTATTACACATAGCTCTAACTCGAACATGAGTGGAGTTCATCTCATGAAAAACCCACTTAAATAGCTTGAACAAGGAGAGAGAGCTCTCTTTTCCCAGACCGAGATAATTAGGCATAATCTCCCTCCTAAAATTAAAACCATATTTTTCCATAGCATAATCTTCTTCAGAATCACTGTTAGTAGAAGCATTCTTCATGGTCTCCTTCCCTTTTTGAGCAAAGACTGCAACACCTTTATCCAAATTCAGCTCCACCACCTAGTTCATAGCATCTGATAAACTGCCAATGAGATCTTGCTCCTCATCCCTTTCCAAATTCATAGGATATTTTTTCCTCTGCTTCCCCTCTTTATTTTTCACATTAGGAATAGGGGAAGACCCCTAGTTGACCCTTTTTAACCAAATCTTCCTTGCACAAGTTATCTAATGTAGTCCCCTTCATCTTTTTGCCACCTGACCCCTTCACATAATTAGATTTCTAGCAGGGCTGACCCACCTCAGCCTCATCTCATGCTTCATACTCATCTACCCTTGAGGAGACTAGATTTTGATTCTTCTTTCTTTTCTTACCTTTAGCCTTCCACTTTTTTCCACCTGACCCCTTCATAGATTTTGACTTCTGGCAGTACCACACAATCTCTTCCTCGTCGCCAATGATATACTCATCATCCCTAGAGGAAACAGGGGATTGATTATCTTTTCTCTTCTTACCTTCTAAGATGGCAAGAGATTCTGACTCACCCTTTGAGGATGCATCAGACCCTGGGGAGTAATCTTCATCCTCAAAATCCTCCTCATACCCCATCACATAATCACAATTTTTTTTATTTCTCCCAACATTGTAAATATTAGGTTGAGAAGGGAGAATAAAATCCTTGACATACTCAAAAATCAACACAATAAGACCTTCATAGAGGATAGGGTTTTTGGGATTGCATCTATGATCCCTTATGTTAGTTTCCAGGGAGACCAATAAATAGTAAGGGAACAATACTCTCTTCTTATACCTAAAATGGTTCAGCAAGACAAAATGATTCCTAGAAATAATAGAAAAGTGATTATCCAAGGTAAAATACCTCATAATCTCCTCATAAACATCTCTCCAAATTGCCTTGATAGAAGAACGAAAATGGCCACTGTATTTTTCCTTTTCTAGCTTCCTCCACTTGTTGTTTTTGAAGAAAGCATCCATTACCAGACCAAACTCATTCTTATCTCGATAAAAAAATTTATCATTAGCCAATAAGCCTATAATTTCAGCAATGAGGTCCTTGATGATATTAAACTCCTTTCCCCTAATTTCCAACACCTGATTATGCCAACCCTCGAGGAATTCTTGTGAGGTCTTCACATTGAACCCATGCAATTTTTCCATAAACATGGTCACTCCCCTGGCTTCCAACAATTCCCATACCTTCTTGTTAGCCTTCACAGTGTCGCAAGATTTGGGCTCAATTCTATTTTGGCTACCCCCCATAGTTGCAGCAGGAAAAAACCCCAACAAAAGGAAGAATTTGTAGAAGAGCTGAAGAAACTTAGAAAACTTACAGAGGAAAAAAGGAAACCTCGAGAAAACAATGGCTCTCTGGGAGCCCACAATCTATGTGGATTGGACAAGATGGCAGAGAGGAATAATGAGAAAATAAATCCTAGTCATTCGTGCCACCACACCAGACTGCTCAACCTTTCCTCTAAGTGGGTTACACCTCAGAACAAGCTGCCACGTAAGGAACATATGAAAACACACCATCATTAAAAGACCACTCCTCTCAGCACCTTTGAGATTCATAATGAATAATTAATCAAACCTCCAAGGGAAGAAGGTCATGTTCTCCCCATTCCAAAGAATCATTTACCCCATAATTGCAAAAGAAATAGCCAACCTATTGCCTTCTCTATAAACATGTGAGATTTGACATTGATCAAAGCAGTCCATAATATTTAAAGCATCATTAATGAGCACCTCCACCATCCACGAAGGATGAGACAACTTCCTAAGGGTATTAACGATGTTGAGAGAATCACCCTCTAGCCAAACCTTATCATATCCTCTTGATTGAGCTAAATTCAAACCATGATAGGTTGCAGATGGATAGGGATAAATGTTATGGTGAAGATAATTATGATTTATGAGTCACATTTCAATAAACTAGTTGATTTAATAAGAAGCTAGAAGATATATTTGAGTTAGATCGTACTCAATGAATACTAATGAGTTTGATGTCTCCTAACGTGGATACTAGTAGTGAGTGTGACTAGAAGATTGACCGCTTGTGGTTGATGTAACATGAAGGTTGGATTACTACAACATGTTATGCATGGATAAAACATCGATCAAGTATGGTAAGAGCACAAGTGTACAAAAGAGGTGAGTAGAACATATTCTATATTTATTTGAGTAGTAATCAATAATAATGAATAATGAGAAAAAAGTGAATTAAGTGGATAAATGAATGATTCTTTCTAATTGTAGTATTTAACTGATTAAAGATGGATTTTCTTTGATGTGCTAAATGGGCATGAATGGTATATAGAATTGGGTGGATAATTAATAGTTAAGTCTAGGATATGTCTAACTAATATTGAGTTTTATATTATTATGGTATAACCTTACTAATATATGTTTGATATAAATGTTGTGAGCTAATGTACAGGTTTAATAATCACGTCAAAGAAAAAAGTAGGACCATATGGACCTACATTAATACCCCTTGTAAAATTGATTGTTGTGAACCCTTGTAAATAAAAACGGTAAGTGGTGTTAGCGTTTAATGTGGGAGTAAGTATGTTTTAGGGCTTAATGTTTAGGGTTATGTGTTAAGATGTATTGCGGGGGTAATTAAATATTAACCATATGGTTAAGAGTGTAATTAGAAAATTAGGGGTTGCAAACCCTTATTGCAGCTGAACTTCGGATGCATTCTTAATTGTGATTTTAAAGGGGTTAAAAAGTCTATTTTTAAGTGGTTTCATGATTTTTAAGGACCTAAGGTATGTACTTAGGGGTTGGGTGCTTAATTATGGTCATATCTTGGGTCATATCCAAGATATGACCCTCATTTATTGCCCATTTAGAGGAATGACAGATTTGGAAGACCTTGGGGTAAGGGAAGAGTTTCTTGGCTCCCAAACTCATTTATAAGATGGGACGTTGGAGATGGAGTGACCAAGTACTCCATCCTCCTCTTAATTAAGATTAATTTATTAGATGGAGTGGAGTACACTCCTTCCATTCCCATCTCATTCAAGAAGATTCAAGTTGAATTTCCTTTATACCTTCTTGGTGAAGATAAAATGAGTGTGACCTACTCCTTTTGGAGAATCCTTATTGGGAGTTTAGAGCGAAAAACAAAGAAAGTTGGAGAGAAGCAAGGAGCTCTCACTCATGGTGGTGATGTTCAAGAAGCATGGCCATGGAGATAAGTTCTTTTTTTCTTGTTGCTATCAAGTTAGTTTTAGTAAAAAACTTGTGTTATTTTTGTTATTATTTTGAAAAAAAGTTGAGGAGAGTATAAATTGGTTGAGTATGTGTCTTGAGAGTTATTTGGTGAGATGGGTAAATAGGATTTATGGATAAGCTATTTTTAGTTTTCATATCAAGATTATTTGGTAGTCTTCATCTTGCTCAAGAGTTTTTCTAGAGCCCATGAGGCTTCATGATGCCAATATGGTTGGGTGGAGAGCAAGTCCTTGTTCATTGGCATGTAAATCATTTGTTTTCTCAATATTATTGTAATATTGCAATTTTAAACATATGAGTTTTATATCTGCTAAATGAAGAAATGAAAAGAGCAATTTTTCATTCATTGTCATGTTTCTTTATGATTTCTTTAAAATTTTGGTTGGAGCTTTTCCCTTGTTGCTTCCTTGAAGGTTAAATGTATATTTGTAGTTTTCTTGTTATTGAGTAAATTAGTAGTATGTCCGTGTGAGTTGCAAGAATGAAGGTTGGAGTATTGTGAACTAGATATGTAAAAAGAGTAAGAATGTGTTAAATGAGTCATTTATGGATGAAGGAAATATAAATATAATGAAACCTTATTCAATCTCATCTTTCATCTTCTCCATTTCATTTTGTTTTGCAAATAGAAAGTATGACATTGTAATAAAAGAAAATTTTAAGTCAAAGAGATTCTCATTTGGGTATTTGAAGGAAGAAACATATTTAAATAAGATGAATCTCATGATAGTAAATCATTCATTTAGGGTGCAATGAAGGTAAGGTTTACTATTATGAAGTTACCATGCATGCTAAATATAAAAAATGTTTACTCACTAATTAAATAACATCTAGCATTCTCCTTTGATTAGAAGTTATTCTACTAGAAAAATTTAAATTCATTTTTATCTTAAGTTCAAATAATAGATTTGATCAATATATTTATTTGAAGGAATGGGATAAACTTAATTAAATATCTATGAATATCTTTTATAAACATATATCTAGTTTTCAAAAAATATATAATTGATGTTAAATATATAGGTATATATATTATTCTTTTAATTGAAATATAATTACTAAATACATATTCATTGTATATATAAGATTTTTATATTAAATATAATATATTTTATATGTACTAATGTAATGGCATAAATTTGCACCCCATGCAATTTCCCACTAATTTACCCTCATTTTAGCCTTACAAATATGATGATGCAAAAAATTGACACTTTTTCCTTTTTTTCGCCACATGTCCCTATCATTTTGTATCAATGAGGGAATTTATGTTAGGTATGTGTGTGTGTCGCATGTTTGTGTGTCACTTTGTCGTCCTGACAAGATTCTTGTGTTAGGAGATGCTAGGGACGTTATGATTCTTTGTCATCTGCTAGTGTAACATCTATCCTCAAATCCTGACCATCGAAAGCGACCTTTCACCTCCAAAATTTTCCATTTGAACCTCATTCTTCCATTCTATCAACTCTCTATTTATTCTATCACTCTTGCTTGCTTCTCCATCACTCCCAATTGCTTCTATCAACTTTATACTTCACTTCTACACCATCTTCTCACTCCAGCGCCATTATTATTGCACTTTCTTGAAGCTCTCCTCCATTGTCGTGGTAATATTTTTCTTCTCCTTCCTCTCTCAACCTTTAGTGCTCAAAAAAATGGAGGTGATATTGTGTTTATTTTCTTACTTGCATTATCGTACTTGTAGAGTAGCATCTAGATTATTGTTCCTCTCTACTAGATTGTTTCTACACTCACTATTTCTTTATCACTTTTCTACATCTTGTGGTTTACTAGTTGTCCATGGAGGTGGGAACACTAAAATAGGGACTTGAATGAGGCAAGTTTCAAAACACAACCCCAACATTTTTCTTGTTATTATGTGTGTAGGTGTTATTTCTTTGCTTGGAGCTAGCTAGTGAACTGTGCCTTGAGTAAGTTGGCATTCTTCTTCTTTCTTCTTCATCATTTTTTCATTAGAATAGTTTATATTCCCTAGTTAAAGTATTATTCTTGTTGTATTCTACATTTTTGTACATTTCTGTTAAACTATACTACCAAAACATTCAATTTTTCAGTAGACACTATGTGTTTCTAGCTACTACTTGACCCTTTGTTTGTATAGGACACAAGCACGTCTTTGAGACTCTAACAAGACGTGTTAAATTCTGACATGTGCATTGTCATCCTTTGGTAGAGAGTTATTTGGTTTGTAGCTTGAGATAGTTATGGTCTTCTCACCTAGTCCTAGAAAACTCTTATCATAAAGCATAAGGGAAACAAAGTCATGTTTTCCCTTCATTTTCAGCTTATTGGGTAGTATAAGGTAGTTTAGGGCAACTCAATCCCTTAGGATCTTTCATGACCTAAGAGACTTGGGATTAGTGAATCTCCCTTCTCTACATTTTGGTGAACCTAATGTGAACATCCTTTTCACATATGTGTGTCATAAATATTTCTCTCGTGTCTTGGGTGTGTCATAGATTCGTGTGTCGTAAGGCATTTAGCTTTGTGAACCAATCTACAACCTCTAAACATGATGTTAGAAGGATCCCTCCACATATAGGAATGGAATCTAGATATGTAATTGCTTACAAATTTAGTCAGACCTAGTCTTCTACATCTTTTGAGTTGGTCCTATCTGAGTATGTGAATATGGTCTCGTTCACGTGTATGCCTCCTACTGAGAATATGAGTGTTATTCCTGACATAAATTTTACCTCATAGGATTTTTCATTAAACAAGGAGCCTTCCCTGTTGTACATTCCCACTCAAATTAATGGCAACATCATGATTGGTGTCATGGTCAATTTGACAAGTCGGGTGAACATGGTAACGAAGGACACCTTTTTCATAAATATCTTACATAAGGAGAAATACGAAGAGTCACAAGCCACTCTCTATACTCACGATGGAATTTATATTACCCCTATGGGTACCATTTCTTTGTCAATATTGGTGGGACCTAAGGCTATAGATGTGACATTTTTTGTGATTCTAGAGTTTGACCTATTTAGAGTTAAGATAGGAATTCCATGGCTAGCCTATATGAATGGTGTTGCCTCTCTAGTCCACAAGTGTTTGAAATTCCCCCATGAGGGAATTGTGCATGTGGTTCATGATACTGACTACAAACCACTAGTGTCACATGGGGGATTCTATTTAGATCACTTCTAGCCTACATCAATCAGACCTCTCTCTCCAAGGGGAGATCTATTGTACCGAGATTGTGTTAAATATAAGACTAGGGATTCAACACTAAAAGCTAGTTTTCTTGAGTCTCCCTATGTTGTTTCCATGAAGGCCTCTATGATAGTTCCTAACAAGCTATTTCTTCTACCCCATCAAAAGGGAAGGAGAATCTTGCTCGCTCTTTAGAGCCTTCTCCTTCTGCATCTTTTGTTTCACCTACTTCTACTTCCTGGCCTATGGTGGCATCCTTGGTTCCCACTCCTATGCCTCACATGGGGAGTACGATGGTGCCCACATAGTGGAAGGTGAAGCATCAAATATTTTGTTACCTATTTTTCCCACTTTCCTTGAACCCACTATTTATGGCAAGGGGAATCCTTCTCATGGGGTTGATCATGCATCTCAACCTCTGTGACCTCTAATTGTTCCTCCACCTGCCCCTTGGGTAGCGAACAGGAAGAGGCCCATCGTCGAGTCTCTTGTATTTGTTTCTCCTTTTATTGTTGTTTCTACTTTTGTGCCTCATCCTCATGCTCCTACTCAAGAGAAAACCCTTCCACTGGTAATGGTTGTGAAGGATACTCCTATAGTTGAGCAACAACCTCTAACCTATTCTCAGGTTGTTTCCTCCAGTGCTCATGATCGACGTAACTGAATTGCAAGTGTTGGTGAAAGTCTCTAGCCATAAAGCAAACCACCTCACAAAATATGGGGGAGGAGCCCCTTGTCTTTGTCTCTACCTCTTTTGTTTCTCCACTCTCTTTTGTTGTTCCTTCTTCAGTTCCCATCACTTTTTTTTCTTTTGGATCCTTTATCGATTCTTGATGATGCTCATCCTAAAAGGGTGCAAGTCTTCATCGCTCCCTATGTGGAGCCTCCTCTTCTAATATCCCTCTTGTACATCCCTCCTTTCTCGTATCCCATTGAAATGCCTAACACAAAGGTGGTTTCCCTTGTGGTTTCCTCTAGTTCTTCCTCTTCTTTCGCTTCTTGAGTGGGGATTTTGCATCCCCCGTCGAAGCGTAAGTTGGAGGATGACCTCACCACATGTGATTGTCATAAGAAGGGCTCATGTTCTTCAGAGTCTAGTTTTGTTCTAGCCTACTTCGTCCTTATGATGGAGGTAGCCCCTTCTTCCCCAGAGCTAGTCACCGTCCCTCTTCTTGGCAGTGACTCTTGAGCACCTTGTCTTTCTCCTACTAAGTTGACATAGGGCACTCCTGAAAAGTGCATGTTCAACTCATTGGATGATATCTCATCTCTATCTTTGATCTTTACAATATTGATGACCTTTTCTTCACAAGAACTCAATGAAGAAGACCTCCAGGGGCCTTCTTCATTGACTCTTGTTGCAGGCGAGTCAGAGTGTACTTCCCTTGCTATTCTTCCCTTGCAAGCTCATCCTCCCTCCCCTTAAAATGATCTAGATTGGAAGCAAGATGACCTGCTAGTTGATAGGGACTAGGGTGGTGCCTCTTCTTCATCTGTAGATTAGATTTGTTTGTGTGTTTGTATTCCCCCATACTTGTCTTTTTTATGTTTTCTATCCTATTTGGAGGACCCTTGCTACCCTTGTAAGTACTTGGATACAATCATGAAAATTTTTGGTACACTTCTTCTATTTGTATCATCATTCTTCTATGTGTCGCAATCTTGCTTTTCGATATTGGGGATGATGCAAAGCGTTGGGGGAATTTAGGCCTTCTTCCATGTTGGCCCAATTTTTATTTTCATTTTGTCTTCATGTGTTCTTCATGTTCTAAGAACTTTGGGGATTGATGATAGTTCATACATATACTTATATTATATCTATTAGTAGTTTTGACACTGAATTCTTAGATCCCCCTATCTCAAGTAATTTCTTTGTCTTTATCTATCTACTTCATGATGTTGTGGTTTCAATGTGTTGTCTCTCATGTGTGACAACATACCATGGATACATCTCGCTATGTGTTTTGTGCCACAACATCTTTGCCTCTCATTTCTCTCCTTAGGATGCGATGTGCTCCTCTGCATAGCACACATCAACCTAAGTTGGGGCTAGCATACTTTTCTAATTTTCAATTAGGAAAATTATTTCAAAAGGATTCCTTGGTGTAAAATTTTATTTACAATGAATTCCTTGACAAAAGAATCCCTTATTGAAAACTGTCATTTTCCAAAATGATGTATTCTCTCAAAAAGGACCCCTAGACAAAATTTTCCTTCGAAAAGGATCCCGTAAGCAAAAGAGTCTAAAAAAATTCCTTTCAAAAAAGGATTATTCTTTCCAATGGATTCCTTTACGAAAGATCTTTCAAAAGGATTCTTTGATGAAAAAATCACTTGCAAAAAATTGTGATCTTTCAAATGGTGTGTTCCTTCAAATAGCCCCTTGGTGTCTAGATGTCTTGAAGGATTCCCTACTGAAATATAACCCCTTCTTGAAAATTGCTTTCTAAAACTGATTCCTCGGTGTCTCGATGCCTTCTGTAGGATTAATTTTTGTCCTTTATTTGATATTTGGAATTGTGTGTCTTGGTGTCTAATGCCTTATATCTTGACGTCTAGCTTGGGGGCAACTTGACTAGACCCATCTTTTTTGTGATTGTCTTGCAATGTAGTTTGCAATAGCCATAGACTTATTTATCTGATCAGTGTGTGTCTTGTGTATTATCTTATTAGAGTATGTATTATTATGTTGTCTTGTGTCAATGGTTTCTTCTTGTGTCTTATGAAATTGTGTCTATTATGATTCACTTTTTTTCCTAACATGCTTGTGGTGAGATTGCAACTAGCTTTGTAGGTTCGAAGACCTGTGTCATCTTCGCATCTTGGTGGAGCTCCCTCTTTCACACAAGTTATGATAGATCAAAGGTCTATTTCCTCGATGATATTGGTATATTCTCTTTAGTATTTTTGTACTTTAGCTCACATATGCATCAACACATATGCTTGCTAAAGTGGGGGGAAAATGTAATGGCATAAATTTGCACACTATGCAATTTCCCATTAATTCACCCTCATTTTAGCCTTACAAGTCTGATAATGCAAAAACCTGCCACTTTTTCCTTGCTTTTCCCACATGTCCCTGTCATTTTGTGTTGGTGAGGGAATTTCTATCAAGGACGTGTGTGCGCTGCATGGACGTCTACACATCGCGTTGTCATCCTAACAAGAAGCTTGTGTTAGGAGACATTAGGGACATTATGATTCTTTGTCATTTGTGACCATAACGTCCCTCCTTGAATATTGACCACCAGGAGTGACCTTTTACCTCCAAAATTGTCCATTTGAAACTCATTCTTCCATTCTATCAACTCTCTATTCATTCTCACTCTTGCTTGCTTCTCCATCACTCTCCCATGGTTCCATCAGCTTCATACTTCACTTCTACACAATCTTCTCTCTCCAATGCTATTGTTATATATATTTTTAAAGCTCTCCTCCATTGGCATGAAAATCTTGTTCTTTTTCTTTCTCTCTTAGCCTTGAACACTCGAAGAAAGGGAGGTGATATTTTGTTTATTTTCTTACTTGCATTATCGTCCTTGTAGATTAGAATCTAGATTATTATTTCTCTCTACTAGCTTGTGTCTCCTCTCTCTATTTCTTTATTGCTTTTCTACATCTTATGGCTTATTGGTTGTCTATAGAGGTGGGAACACTAAAATAGGGACTTGAATAAGGAAAGTTCCAAAACACAACCCCAATATTTTTCATGTTATTGTGTGTGTAGGTGCTATTTGTAATGCCCCTCCATCCTCACCTTCAACGTGCAGGTAGTCTGGCTAAGGAATCTGAAGAGGAAGATGGAACAAGAGCTTTTGATGGTACTTTTGAGGGTATGATGCACATTGTTTTCTTATTATTATGATGCAAAGATTTAATTGGGTAGTTAGGTGATGCAGTACTATGTTGTGTGGATAGGTGGAAGGGGCAGCATTGTACCATTGGATGTATGGGTACATACGGTAATGAGTTATGATTGCTAGAGTCTCTTTCCATGTTATTTAGCTATTATGAATATGTGCTCTAATTTGTATGCTTGAGTGAATAGGTACTAGGCTACGTCTCCACCTGAAATAGTAGGTCTAAGCATGCCTTGAACCCAATGGATCAATTGTTTAGGAGATAGCACTAGGTCCCCTACCCCAGCTACCATCCTCGAAGAGGATGATTATCCAGGTCATTACCCTATCATTTTTGTAGTTAGTTTGTGTCGTTTGAAGTTTTTCTTTTACCTCAGTTAGTGGTCAAGTATTTGTTCTGGCATCCGGTTTATTGGATTTGAATTGTTGGACTAAATGAGTCTGATTAGCTTATGCATTAAAATAAAATAAATCGTTAAATTATTATGTTAAAATAAAATAAAGTAAATAAATAATGATAGTAAATTAATAAATAAATAAAAGGTTATAAAATTAATCATATTATGCAAGTATTTAGGGGTAAATGATTTTTACCCATTTGAGTGAAATGAGACATCTAATGTAACTATGAAGTTTAAACGAAAGTTGCTAATTTGAAATAAAAGAAGAAAAGATATTAAAAGAAACTTCTTTCAGTCAAGAAATTGAGTTCTAATTAAAAATTAATTGTAGATAGATTACGGAAAAAATCAAAACAAAAAGGAAGGAAACTAACTATTTTTAGTTATGGTTTTGGGAAAAAAAAGGGGGAAGAATTGGGGGGTTGCGCAAGAAATGGAGAGGGAGAAAATATAGAAGAAAATTGAAAGGAAGGAAGTTTGATGGGGGGAGAACGCAAGAGGATATCAAAGGCCTGGAAGAGGAAATGGGAGGGGAAGGTAGCGAAGGAGAAGCAAAGGGACCATGGAGGAGTATCTCCAGGTATCCATCTATCCACTGGTTTAATTTCATAGTGAATATTATATACAATGATAGGAGTTGAAAATACCTACAAAATATTGACCAATAATTGAAACTCTATTTTGTATTCTAGTTGTGTGAAATCATCCATGATGGCATTTTGGCTCTAGCTTTGAAAATTCATGTCTTTATACATTTTATTGCTCTCTGGTATTTATCTCATAAACCATCCTTGAAAAGAAAGTCCTATCATAGGTTTGATTTCTATGGTTGACGGTGTTTGTCTATCAGCATTGTTTAGGTTCAGCCTTACACTGGAGCTAAATCGATTTATGGGGGTCTCTATTTATATTATTTTCCTTGAGATGTTACCCATGTAAATATAGGAAACCATAGTAGTATTAAAGATCATTATAGAGTGCTTCATGCAATCATTGCATTCAACTGATGGGATTTCTTTAAAGAAATTCTTGTCAAATAAATTAAGAGCTTCCTTTCTGCCAGAATAACTATGAATATTAAACCTCACAAAAAAAAAAGATATCTTTTTATCCATTGTGATTGATGTATGCCCATACCCTATTTCTAGTTATCTTTTATGTTCTTAGCAATCTGTTTTAAATGATAGAAATAGTTCACACCTCTCAGAACAATTTCTCCTACAACAATCTTGGAGATGAATTTAGATGTAGTGCGACAATCAGAGCATACTCAGAGGTTCGTAACAACTCTAATACTTGTGCCAGGGGACCATGTTTAACAAACCAAATGTTATTGCTAACTTTTCACTTTGGTGGCGGACAAAGGATTCCTTTTTCTTCTCTTCCACACAATCGAGTAAAAGTATTGAATATGGAAATACTCTGATGTCTCCATTTGCCAAACTAATTACTCTGCCTCTGCATAGATATCCCATGTTTGTGGATGTGATCTATCTCCTTCACAAAAAGAATGTACCATTTGAGGGCCTTCAATCTAACTACTTCAGGGTATCTTTTTAATTCTTCTATATTTCATCAACCTCCTTATTATTTGGACCTCATCGCACCTGTTCATTTCTGCGCGGATGTTTTAGAAAAGAACATAAGTTGCACCATTTTAGGATCCCTCTAAAAAGCAGTGTTGCTCAGTATTACCAACGCATATATCTTGTTTTGCCTGTTTAAACAAAGATTCGATAGTCTCTAATTTTGAATTATCGTTAGTTTGATGGTTATCGAATTATCTTTATATGTATTTCCCTTCAAGTGGCGTCAGTAATCTTTATCGTTGTTGTTCACCCATCTCCTACATGGTCGCTGCCACTGTAGGTCTCTTTAGGCTGAGTAATCTTCATATTTGAATGAATCAGTTTATATTTTGGTTCCAATAAACTTAGACTTAAGTACTTGGCTTAAGCTTAGGGATATCTCCAGTTCGATTCCTCCTTACTAATCAATGTTTTGTCCTCATTCAATTTACCAAATGATTTTGTAGTGGTTGTTTTAACAGATTACATTGTGCACATAAGAGTATATATTCTGGATGACTTTCTTATAACTGTAAGTTAATAGTTGTTTATATATTCCTTGTGATATCATTCAAGGTAGATAAAAAGGATACATACATGTAGTAAGGAATGTGAATGGAAGCATGTTTAGTTGATTTCGTTTCATGCTTTTGGCCTATGTGTGTGCGCACGCGTGTGCGTGTGCATGTGCGTGTGTAAAGGGTGTGCAAACCTACTGTTATTATATTACAAATGTATCACTGATTTTTAATTTAAAGTGTTGTTAACAACACTCTAAAAGTATATATATATGTGCGTGTGTGTGTGTCTGTGCGTGTGTGTATTTTAATGTCTATATTTATACATAAAAATTAGAGTGGATTTAGTTGAATGTTGTCCATGAAAACATAATCTTGTTTTAATATTATAAGACAATTGTGTATTGATGAGTATAAAAACAAACATAAGATAGTTGTGTATGGAATAAATAGTGCATTGTACAAATAAAAGATTAAATTACTTGGAATAGAAGAATATCTTTGAATTAGATGATTAGTTAGTAAATATGAGGTGATGTAGTGAAGATAAATGAATTAGATTAAAAGTTAAAAGGATTGTGAATCAGATAGTTTAAATAATTGGTAATTGAAAGTTTGGGAAATTGTTAATATTGGGGAAGGTAACTGTTAAGGAAAAAGGATTGTTTAATTTGAATGTTTTGGAGTAAAGCGATAAAAGGTGATTATTTTAATATGATTAATTAAGAAATAATTTTTATGTTTAAATGTGTGGTTGTGTGAAGATGTGTGTGTACTAAGTCAATAGTGTATTAGGGAGAGTGTCAAAATGGCCTTAATGTATTAAATATTTGTTTGAGTTTATCAATATTGGATTTAGTGTTCGGGCATACTTAGCAATGTATAGGTGTTGTGTAAATGTTAAAGAGGGGGGATGTTAATGGTAAGTTGGTTAAGGTCGGTTTTCTAGAAGCCTGGGAGGGGACCGTATGGATGAATTGTCTTATGACGGTTCTATTTTGGAAGAGGTTGGTATTGTGTTGGGTTATGTTCCTATGTGGACTGTTATCCCTAAGGGTGTGCCTTTTTATCTTGGTATAGTTTCATGTGATCATGGTTATGATGTAAGATGGTCAATGCATCATACGATTATTGGTTTTTTGGGATTCCTCTGGAATAGAGGTATGTTCTCTTGTGATGTTAATATTGTGTAGAGTAAGTTGGATTACTGTTAGTCAGGTTAAGTCAGTTTGTTGTTGTCTTGTTATTTGTTTGTTGTGGTGGGACCTTATTGCTATCTCCTAGCATGGGGGGTGGACCTTAGGGTTCCACATGGTTGGGTGGAATGTGCATTATACTCCATTGGGTTACCTCTCCTTGTTCGTGTCTGTGGTGACTACTTTTGGATATGTAGACTCTTGTGCATGTTTCAATTCATGTGTACTATCCTTCATGCACTTGCGATGTACTATGATTAAGTTGTATTGTGTTTTTTTGAGATTCGGATGTACTCTCCTCTCTTGTTCGAGGAAACATTGATGTAATGATGTAATATTGTAATTAATTGTAATCTTCGCTTGTAATGATAATGTATATGATTGTTAATTGAATGATCTCATGTTGTTATACTGATAATAGGATATGGATAATTCATATTGTTGATCTTTTAAGCAAGATGATTAAATGAAATTCTTATTGCTAGATGGAAATTGTTTAATGAGATGATTTATATTTCTTGTTGGTATGGATAATGGGATTCTAGTAGCATAGTCATGGAACCGTAGAAGACTTAGTTGTGGATTGTATGTTAACTTATTTTCAGCATGCAATAGTATGTTATACTTCAAAAAAAAAAATGTTTCGTTCTAAGTGTTGTAGTGTGTTGTCCTCTAGGGTTTTGTGGCGGGGCATTATACTATTTGTTTGCTTGGAACTAGCTAGCAAACTGGACCTTGAGTAAGTTGGAATTCTTCTTCTTCATCATTTTTTTATTAGAATAGTTTACATTCCCTGGTTAAAGTATTCTTTTGTTGTATTATGCATTTTTGTACATTTATGTTAAATTGTAAGACCAAAAAATTTGGGTTGTAAATAGACTTTGTATGTTTTTTGCTACTACTTGACCCTCTGTCCTTACATGACACTAGTGCATCTCTAACACTCCATTGTGGCGCATTAGAGTGTAACACCCACGTTGTCATCCTCTGGCAGGGAGTTATTTCGTTTGCAATCTGAGACCTCTGTGGTCTGCTCATCTAGTCTTAGAAAACTCCTATCATAAAACATAAGGGAAACAAAGTCATGTTTGCCCTTCCTTTTTAGCTTGTTAAGTAGTTTGAGGTAGTTTAGGGTAGTTCGCTCCCTTAAAATCTTTCATGACCTGACAAACTTGGGAGTAGCAAACCCCCCTTCTTTACAACTAATAAATATTAAATATTATATTCTTATGGAACAAAAAAGCAAAGTAAAGAAAATTTTAGAAAAAACTATAAATAAAAAATGAAATGGATAGTGGTCAGGGGATTTTTCCCCTATCGTAGCTCCCCCTAATGAAGGGAGCGGGCTCCTTATGGGAGTTGTTGCTCCTATATGGGTGTCATGACTCCCATAAGGGAGTCCCTACCCTTTTGTTTGTAAAGTTTATTTTAACATTTGTTAAATATATTTTTTAAGAATTTCAAAAAAATGAATTCCTAAACATTTCAACTCTGCAAAATAAAAGAGGGCAACGAAACTCATATTTAAATCTATATTTTAATAATATAGGTAACTATTGGAACAATAAAATAAATTTGCAACGCAAAAAAAAAGAGATCCATTCAATCCATAATACTCATTTACAATGATAATAATATGCATCTCCAAATTATCCCTCCATGGTTGTATAGGTAAGGGAGGATCTGCAAAATGAAGTAAAGGATACAAAAAAAAAATTCTTGCACGATAATGACATTCAATAGTACACAGTTGAAATTTGTGAATAAATAAAATGAATTTACAACTCCATTTTTTTATAGAGGGTGTAGACTTCTGATCTACATAGACAAAAAGGGAAGATAACAAGTTATTTGCAATTAAATAAAATGAACAAAGAAATCTAGATATAGTTACAAATTTAAGAAAAAAAAGAGAGGAAGAAGATAAAAACCCCAAATCCTTGCATTCTGAAGAGAAAACATAATTCTATCCTCACAAATAAATCAAACATATAAAAAGAAAATAAGTCATGTGAAATTTACAATAGAGAGGTAACAATCTGTCCAAAAAGTTTAGAGAAGCTTCAATGATGCAACAATCGAAAATCATGAATTAGCTTCCTTCTTCACTCCACCTTCTATTCAATTATGGAGCAAACAAATGGAGAATGAGGAAATGAGAGAGAGACTTTTATCGAGCCATTCGTATGGATTAGAGCTTTCACATGTAACCCTAAGATCCAAAGGTGGAGAGTCATTATCATCCAATGGATGAGATTGAATGCTCAACCTTTACTTTTTGCTCATTTTACAAATTTGTTTAAACTAAGTTAATGGTGGTTAATTTTATAGTGGGGTAATATAGCTCAACACCCCTTCAATAAAGTTGAAACTTAAAGGTTTATTGAACTTTTACCACTTTGTTTTATCACCTTATTTTAAACTATTAAATATCAAGTGGAAATTTAAAATCTTATTAAATGAAAAGAAAAGAGAGTTGTTTTAAATTTATTTCAATGTAACTTAAATTTGATTCATGGATTAATTTTTAGACAAATTATAAAGATGTGGAATAATTTTTTTTATTCAATTAATGAAACTTAAATACAAAAATTATGGTGCATAATTTAAATATTAGATAAATTATTGTTAAAAATATTGTCTTGCTATTATTTAAAAGGGTTTTTTCAAATTATTCTAGTTTGTTTAAATATGTCTTGCCTAGACAAAGGGGTTTATCAATTTAAATAAGAAATTATTTATCGTCAATTAACATTAAGATCTTAGTTGAAAGTTGTTCACCTTGACATAAATGTTAAGTTATAAAGATAGGTAAGAAGGGAATCCAATTTAAGAGTCGAATAGAAAATTAATACAAATTATAAATTATTAAATATTAAATTCAACTCTTTCCTATCTAGTGCAGCTTACATAAAAGTCAGTAATTAAATCATATAAATGTAATAATTAGAATATTGTGTAATGGTATATTTGGACTAATTATTCCCAATCATGTTGCAACACAATCAAGGCATTAATAATTGGATTAAATAATTGATCTGTTACTATCAAGGCTATCTGATTAATTAAAATTATCCATAATAACTATTTTACATTAACACTATTTTATAACTTGTGTATGAAACCATTTGGTATTTAATCTGAATATTGAATAGGGAAATTAAATTAAAATTTAGCAATACTATTATAACTGAAAAGATGAATGCATTTAAGTATTTATACCTAATTAATTCACAAGGAAAAATCTCTTAACATTGAAAGAGAAAAGTAAACCAACTTAGTAGTGTCATCAATATATTTTTGTGTGTAATTAATAGGAGTAAAATTGAGTGTTATTGTTATTGAGATTTTTTACCTTTAAATATACGTAAATTTTAAGTCAACTAATTAGGGTCAACTATTCTCCACTTAAATCAATATACTCAAGTTGAGATAACAAAGATAGCCTAAGATTGAACTCATTGATTGTTTAACCTTCATTAAAATTGATTGAACCTTATGGACATTGAACTATAATCAATTAACCCTCGGTCCTAAACCCTAGACTTACAAAACTCGCCCTATTTAACCCAAGACTCATGTTACCTAGCCAACCCAAGGAGGGTATAAAGGAGCGTGTGTCAAGCGAACCCTAGTAGTGATTTTCATACAACTTCTATATAGATAACTTTTTCACCCAAGTAAGGAGTGGCTCCTCAAGGGTGCTCAACTCACATCATTTTTAGTGTTTCACCTCAAACACTTAGAGTGTTGATTAGCTTAATTATCGGATTCAAATAAAACTCTTGGGTTTTTCTAGTAAAAATTTTAGGCATCTCACAATATACAATACCTCTTCTTAAGCCTTTTTGTAAATGCTTGTCTAGTCTTGAGTACCAAGCCCTGGGGGCTTGTTTCAACCAATAAAGTGCCTTCTTTAGCTTGCAAACATAATAATGGTTTTCTAATAGAATCAACCCATCAAGTTGTTCACCTAGTAATTTTCTTCTCTATATTTGTCAAAACTCTTGGGTTCCACTTTAGAGAGCAAAGATAAGTTTGCATGTTCATATGTACTAACCACTCTCCTCCTTGTCTGAATTTGTGTATCTCTGTCATGAATGATTAAATTTTTTGGATTATTCTTTTGAACAAATCTTGATGGTGTCTTTGGTGGCACTCTTGATGATGTCTTTGGGTTTCTTTGTTCAACTTCTCCATTTTTAACTTCTTCCTCTACTTCTTCTTTGACATTATATTTCTTTTGATAATCAACTTCTTGTGTTATTTCCTTTTGATGCCTTTCTCCATCAACTCTCACATTTGCACTTTCAACAATTTTATGCAGTCTTTTGTTATAGAATCTATAGGCCTTGCTTCTTCTAGAGTATCCAAGGAATGCCCTCATCACACCTAGAATAATATTTTCCAAAGTCTTTATCTTGCTTGATATAACATTTGATCCCAAGCACTTTAAAATACTTCAATAAAACAAGCCTTACCTTCCAAAGTTCATATGGTACATTTTACTATTGTTCACCTAATTTATGCTTGGTTTAGAACATATAATATCATATGCACCGCTTCTCTCCAAAAGGTGTCATTAAGCTTAGACACATTTAACATGCCTCTTTCCATTCCTTGAACTATTATGTTTTTCCTATCAACAACTCTATTTTGTTGTGGAGTTCTTGCGGCTAAATATTGTCTTCTTATTCCATGTTGTTCACAAAATTCTTTAAATTTGTTTAAGTTAAATTATCCTCCTCTATCAAATCTTAGGCATTTGATTCTTAACCTAGTTTCATTCTCTACCAAAGCTTTAAATGTTTTAAACCTCTAAAGAGCTTCCATTTTTTCTTTTAGAAAGGTAATCCAAGTCATCCTAAAATAATCAATAATTAATAACATGAAATAGCTCTCACCTTACAATATTTTTATCCTTGTTGGCCCACAAAAATTAGTATATATAAGTTCTAAAGGTTTTGATGTAGAGTACTCCTTTGATTTGAAACTCGACCTTGTATGCTTTCCAAACTAGCATTGTTTACAAATAGTATTAGGGGGCTTTTTTATCTTTGGCATGCCCCTTACGACTTGCTTATTACTAATCTTCACGATGTTGTGAAAGTTCAAATGTCACATATGTTTGTGCCACGACCATCCCTCATTTTCTTGTGCCATGTAGTACTTTTCTCCTTTGACTTTACTAAGCATGTAGAGATTGTTTGAAGTTCTACTAGCATCTGCAACAAGTTTCCTTGTTCTTGTCTTTTTGATTTCACAACCACTAGGATGAAATGCGAGAGTGTTCCCTTGATCACACAGTTGACTCACACTTAGAAGATTATGCTTCAATCCTTTGACATGTAATACATTTTAATTCCTTGTCTTTTTGTTGTCAAAACTAAGAGTGCATTTTCCTATTATTCTTGTCATGGAATTATCTCAAAACTTCACGATGCCTCCAATTATTTCCTACAAAGTGAGGAACTTTTTTTTACCCCCTGTCATGTGGCTTGAGCACTCATTGTCAATATACCACTAATTTCCTTTATTTTTCACATGGAAGGTTGCTTGTACTAGCATGGATTTCTTTGGCAATTCATGCCCCTACCTCTTCTTCCAAAATTTTGTAGATTCCTCCTTTAGCTTGTCATGAACATCCTCCTTATTTTTCTTTGGAGGTTCCATAAAATTACTTCTACAAGAACATGTATGACCAAAGTTATTGCACTTGTAGCACATAATGTTGTAGTCCATTAAAGGAGAAAATGGACTATAGTTCCTCTTTAAGAAACCAAATTCCTTCCTTGCATGAACTCTACAATCCACTGCCTTATGACCAAACTTATTGCAAAAGAAACAATAACCATAAAAGGAATGTTGAAACTTGTTCATTTGTGCTTTCCTTTGAGGAAATGGTCTTCAGAAATTTTCATTGTTGCATTTCTAAGGAATACTAATTTTCTTAGTGATATTTATTTCTCTCTTCTTGGAACTATCAACATTAATGGAGATTTTTAGCACATTTGCATATCCTTTGAATTTCTCATTTGTTTTATTTGGTAACTCTGTAGTATTAGAATTTGAGCCTTCCCTGGTTGTCTTCTAATTTTCTTCAAATCCAAGACCAATCTTGATGAAAGGTGACCTTTGAGAGTTGATAATGTCCTCCAAAATTCTAGTGCTCTTTTCAAATTTCATCCTTGAGTAATCATCAATAAGCAACATGAAATAACTCTCACCTTGTAAACTTTGTGCTCTTGTTGGCCCATAGACATCTGTATGAACAACTTCCAAGGGCCTTTTCATTCAGTACTCATTTGACTTGAATCTTTCTCATGTATGTTTCCCAGCTTAACATTTCTTGCAAAAAGTGTTAGAGGGTTTAGCAATATCTAGCATATCTCTTATGGCTTTTTTGGTGCTAATCTTCACTAGATTATCAAAGTTTATATGGCTCATTTCTCACACCCTATTTCATCATTACTGAGTTGCTTTTGCCTTCACGGGTAAATAGGATGATAAATGCAATCATAATTTTGATATGTTTGATTAAGGAATGGAATACTGAAATAGGTATTAAGATATTATTGATTTCAAAGGAATGAATATGATGATATTGATGGAAATTGAGATAGACAAATATGAATATGCTAATGATGCATGTGGATTTCATGTGAACATCTAACTATCTTGGTGTTGTACTAAGTTGGTTGCAGGTATAGGTTCACGCCTCTGGGAGGGAAGGGAAGTATCACTCAAGAGAAGTGTTTGGTCGGGTAATCTTGAATGAAGCCTAACCGAGCTTTCACACACACTCACTAATAGAATAGTTGATTCAAGTCATAGATTTGGGAATTGGTAAGTCATCCTTTAGACATGTGTTTACATTAGACAGGATCATGATTTCTGTTAGGATCATTCATGGTTTGTGATAGGTGCTTGATATATGTGATTTCTTTCTTGTATGTTCATATTTATAAAATAATTGATAAAATATATACTAGGATTGCATAAATGGGTAAGTGCACCAAGATGGTACTTTTGGTAAAAAGAAAAAGAGCTCAAAACGCGTTAGGTGTTATAAGCGAGCGCGTTTTAATTTAAAACAAAAAAAGCAAACTCAAAATCATTTCTCATTTCCTTTTTGTTGTGTTTTAGCTCCGCCCGCGGCCAAAAACCCTGTCATACACGCTCGCATTTTTGGAGAGGTCAAAATTCATCAAGAGCAATTGGATTTCTTCACAAATATGGCGCCACGACGACGAAAAGATGCAAGAGGTAAGTATTGTTTGGTATTTGTTAGTTTTAAATTGATTTTGTTTGTTTTAGTTTAGAAATGAATGTTTTTTTTTTAATTTGTAGGAAATCATCAACAAGAGGAGGAAAATCCTCAACCAAATCAACCTCAACCACAAAATCAACCTCCCCCACCATTCTCTCAATACCCTCCTGGCACTCAAGAAAATTTGAGGAGTGAAATTGAAAACAATAGAAAAGAAGTTGAGGATCTTATTAGTAGGTTGAGTGATCAAAATTCTTCAACCACAGAAAGGATACATCTAGCAGATTCATTGAAGATTTGTTAAAAATGTGGATGCAATTACCCAACAAATATCTGGATGGAAAAATAGGAGGCAAACATCGAGGGCATATTATGCAGATAAATTATCATATAAACAAGTTAAAGATTTAAAGATTACTAAAGGAGATTTGTGCTCTCTATTCACTGACCCTAGAACAAATCAAAATCTCACCCTCAATGCAAAGAGGTTTCCTATCCATTGGTGCCACCACCTAGAGATTAGGAACCGTTTTTATGACAGATGGTATATGGTCTTTGATTACCCACCGTGCAATAACTGTGAAGTCCCCCAATATTTTCTTAGGAAATTATACTATGAGTTTGTATTGAACCAAATCCCGAATTATTTTGATATGAAGGAGTTTCAGGGGAGAGGTGGGGGGTCAGCACAGGATAGGCCTAGTGCATAGCCGGATCCTACACGACAGGGGAGACGACCTCTCGCTAGGCCGTCTCGTGAGCAGATTGTGATGCCGGTAGTTGCAAAGGAGAGTGCTGATGTAGAGACTTTGCAGGCAATCACATCCTTGACTCGGAGTGTCATCCACCACACTAGCCCCATTATACAGCACAATCCAGGGGAGTCTTCAGGTGGTGGCCTTCGAGGCCATGTGTGTCGATCTTGCGGAGCCACTTGTTTGTATGACCCTACCGGCCCTCAGAGGGTGCTAGAGGATCCATATCCTTCTATGTAGCCTGATCCATATGCATCTACGGGGATGGAGAGGGTGGCTGACATTCTGCATGATGCATATGGTATTGTGATCAGGTAAATTGAACATGTTCATTGAATTTAGTTTATTAAATTTTAATTGTCAAATGCAAGATTAACTAATTTAGTTTTATTATTTTAATAAAATTGTAGGGTCCAGTGTTGACCACGGGTACCTGATCAATCTACTTATTTTGCAGTACACCTATCGGGATATGTAAAGTTAGTAAGCAATTATAAATTTATTACATATGTTAATAGCATTGTTTTACGAATGGTATTTTAATATGTGATTTTGGATGTTGAACAGGGTGTTGTTGGAGGTTTCAAGGAAACACCTCCGAGTGTGAGTAGATTTGCTCAAACTTTCACTAAGGTAATATAGAATAAAGAGAACTTAAAGTTAATGAATTCTAAGTTTAATCTAGATTTGTGTATATATAGTCATAAGAGTATATGGGTTCACTAGGTTATTATTTGAAATCTTTTAAGAATGGTCCTACCATGATTGTTTGTCTTAGAATTCCTACACTAGCAAGCTATATATAATAAAAATTTAACATGGAACTGACAAAGGTAGAGCTACATTCTACTCCATCCTATATAATTTTTGTGATGTCAACGTAACCAAGAATAAGACGATGGATGTCCTACATGATGTCAATGTAACCAAAAATAAAATTTCTATCCTCGACCCTATCTATCAGCCAAGACTCCTTCAATATCTCCTAGACGCTTGGAGATGCTTAAGACTAGGTCAAAATACCCTATATTCTCTTCATTTGTTGCATAGCTCATCAAGTTTCCCTATATGTTCTCTAACTAATCATGATTGCATGGAAAAAAGTTATAATTACTCATTAAACTCTCAACTATTGGAGCCTCCTCAAACTTTCCCATAGGACATGGAAAATGCTTAGAAATGATTAAATTCCCTAATAGGGTGTGGGAGATCTTTTAGGAAAACATTTGACACTAATTTGATCCATTGAATTCTTCTTCATTCTTATATATTCCTCAAATATACCTTGCAATACCTCTATCATACCTAAATCTACTACATTCATGTCCTTGTTAGCTAGCATGTAGGTGATATAGTATGGTCCATGAATTTTATGTCTTCTTTTTTCATTTTTCTATACAGTCCTCTTTTATCTCACTACTACTGCCCTCACATAAAAAGAAAAGAAAAAACATTACTCTTTTTCATCTAAGGCCCCTAAGGTTTTAAAACCCCTTAGATGCAAGGATTCAAAGCACATCAAACTATGGTACAAATGGGATCAAATCCCAAAGATGATTTGTAGCAATGAAAGAGTTTGAAAGGTAGAGAGAGCTACACCGGTGACTCAAGAGAAACTTCAAATTTTCAAAAACAAAGCCAAATTAGGGCTAGCGCATTATGTGGATCAGACAACATTTGCGGGAAGAGGAAGAAAAGATGACTAGAACTCGAGGCCCACCATACCGATTTTGATATTCAACCATGAGCAAAAGAGAGAGTTGATATCATGTATCAAAACATTAAGCATGCATTTTTCCAACCAGCAGAGAAGGAGATGATTACTTTGCTTCATTTTCATTTGCATAACCATATCACAGCATGGGAACTAAGAAGACCAAGGATGTCCAGCTTTCTGTGGAGGTAATGGATGTGGTCCAAACTTTAGGAGGGGCAAGAAGGTCAATGTATGATCTTGATGAATGATAGAAGAGGGGTTGGTCGTGACAAACCAGGGCACCTAGTCATGAGTAGGGACCTATAGGTTAGATTATGAAGCTAAAAGCACCAAGGAGGTCTTGCCAAGGAAAGGCCTTAGAGTAGGTACACACAAGGAAAGGCTCCCACCACCGCTTCCCTTCCCCTTCATTTGAACCTCCTTGAGGTCCCTACCCCGGTTATGTCCACCCTCTTGTAGTGATGTTTCACCTCCATGCTCTATGCGAGTTTTGACTCTCCTTGGTTTCTCTTTGGTCAGCCGCCTCTACCTCGTAGCTACTCATATGCTGTCCTCTTTTGATCTCTTCCCTCTTTCCTTTGCCCTAGAAGTTCTGATCTGTTTCCTTTTACCTCTCTTCAATCTTTTAATGCCACTGATAACATTATGCACTATTTTAGCTTTTATGAGAACCATCTCCCCCTCTTTTGAATGTTCCATGACTTCAAAACCATTGGAGATACCTTCCACCTTTGATACTTTCATCCTCTATGACATTGGACCTCATGCAAAGTCTTTGAAACTCCTCAGTATAGGAACTCATCTCCTGATCTCTTTGCCTCAAACTCTGTCTCCTCTTATGCAACTGAATTTCATAGTCTTTAGGTAGGTATGCTTTTTTCACCTTGGCAACCATTCCCTTCCAAGTAGAGATAGGGTCGCTTGCCTTCTCTCCCTCTCTATCTAAAATGAATTTCCACCAAGTTAAGGTAGAACCTCTTAGTCTTGATTTAGACACCTTACCTTTTGTGCTTCGGGGAAGTGACTCCATCACACCTCAAAATGGTTTTCCATTCCCCATCCAATCCATAACTAAATCACCTCCATCTTTCCACTAAACTGTACTCCTTCAAGTGTTTTTCCACTCAAAGCTCTCAATGCTTTCAAGAAGGGATCCTCCTCTCAATATAGGTCGTCTGTGATTCTATCCCTCCTTGCAACCCTTCTTCCTTTGCTATTCTTCCATCAAACTGAATAACATTCAGTGCTTGCTCAAGTTGGTCTAACTTCTCTCTCAATATCCTATTGTCTTCCTCTGTTTCTTCAACCCTCTTGGCCAACTCAACATTTGTCACCATGATGCTAGAACCACTAGACTCTCCGACATACAAGATCAATCCCAAATCTTTTGTTTTCTGTTTCATACCAATCTCATAGGAGAGGTTGGGAGGAATCAATCATCGCATTCCCTGCTCTAGGCCTCTCCTCAGGCACCTCCCCTTTGGTGCTTTGTTTCACCACCTCCAACCTATAGGTCCCTTACCATGACTAGGGTGCCCCTGGTTTGTCTGACCAACCCCTCTTTCTAATACAAACTCCAACCACCAAGTCCACCTTGGTTCATTGCCACAACTCTTCCTTAGCCTTTACACTATACTAAAGACCAATCTTCCTCAACACTCCATCAACTCTTGTAGGGGTAGTGATAAGTCTTAAAAGGCTTCAAACTATCCTCCAAAGGTGTTTGAACAACCTCCAAGACTTCAACTTCCCATCGCTCTCACCAATCCTTTAGCTAGGGTTTGAAAGGTTAGTAGCCCTTGAGCCCCTATTAGGTCTCCTTCACCTACAAAATAGGTTAGAACTCACAAATCTCAAAAGGACTTCCCACTCTTTTTCCAAGGTTCTTGGTTCACATGGACAACACTCAAATATTCTTGAGGTCTCAGCCTTCCACTGTCCGTACAAAGCTCAAACATGAAATGGAGCAAAAACTAGGGTTTTAAGCCTTCACTTGATAGTTGGGGCAAACTTCAATTTGTTTCTACACACACCAAATGGAGAGAGATGAAGCTTCCTCCTTCATGTAGTACCAAGGTAAATACACATGATGTTCACTATCCATTTCCTTTTTAGATGCAAGGATTCAAAGCACATCAACCATGTGGCTTAATTTATATCATAAGTTGTACCATGATGTTCATTATGCATTCCTCTACTCTTTCGACTGTCAAATGTGCCACTGCCTTGTCATTGATCACCATCATATTCTCCTTTTCATGATTATTTTCTATATCATCTTTGGTATAAACACTTGACTATTATATTGAACTCAATTGAGGAATCTTAAAAATCATAATGATAGGCCAAAGAAAGAATATTCAGTCTTTTCATGGTAAAAGGAGACCTCAATTTAATCACTGTCATCCTCAAAAGGTTAATTCCATTGTCAAACATTTATTGCATATCTTAAACTATGGCAAGTGTTTAATAAGGGTTTTGAAGAATAGGCCTTGACAAGTTAGCTCCATCATTTTTTATTGTTGCTATATCTTTATTTAGCTCTTACTCCATTCCTTGCAACAGTGATACTTGGATTTGTCATACTTAACTCAGTTGGCTACTATCAAAGCTCCTTTTGACTAGATCATCTCTTCTTCTCATATTGGTTGTCATATTTTACATTGTGTTTTGATGCTTTTTCACTTCAAATTTATCCTAAAGGGTCTTTTGTTTTTCAATGTGATTGTTTCAGGTTATTGCTTTTTAAAAATTTGATAATCATATTGTTGGTTACATTGCATTACACATCATTCAAACTCAAAGCATTACTTCAAATTCGATAACTATTTTGTGATTGAATAATTTGTTGTTTTATTTTCAGATGTTGGTGAGAGAAACACCACCAAACGTAACAAGGGCAATGGATATCGGTGTTTCTACTGCAATACAATCCTCGATGGCTCTGATAGGGGAGGTATGAGGCAAATTACTAAATTTCAATTTACATTCGTTGTTATAGATGAACTAGTTCTAGTGGAAAATCAAACCATTATTGATTCGTAGTTTACTTCTTTGTCTCGATGGTTTATAGCTCAAGCACTGAAAGCATCACAAGGTAAATATTTCCATCGAGGGAGTGATCGCCGATTGGTCGTAAGTGATTAAATTTTGTTAAATATATTAATTTTATAATATAATTTCTATATATTAATGTCTTCTACTTCTTATTGTAACAGCTTGAAACTTGACCGTGAGCAACACTAGGAGTGAGCAGCAGGAGCACTCCTCAACAGAAATGGGTGATAGATTTATCGCCATCGGGTCGCCCAAGAAAGGGAAAGAAAATTGTATTTGAACCAGAGCATGGAGAGAAATGAATTTTGAATGTAGAGCCCTTTGTTGTATGCCTACATGGCAATTTTCTACATATTTTGTATTCGATATGTTTGACATTGTATGCCTATATGGCATTCTCGTAAGCCTATATGGCTTTTTGTAACTATATTTTATACTTATATTGACATATATTGATGTACATGCGTACATGGCTATTTGATTAATACAAATCTTTTTTATTGATGGTGTCCATATTTGCATTATAAATTAATGGTTCAATAGATATGAGTTACATGTATTCAAGTGTATACTTTACAACTTATGCACATATACTTTTTGACTTATGTTGGAACATCAAAAAGTGTAAAAATTTGTGTTT
>VDFB02000007.1:40069539-40090826 GCA_007258455.2 Sequoia sempervirens | reverse complement strand
AGATGTCTTGAAGGATTCCCTACTGAAATATAACCCCTTCTTGAAAATTGCTTTCTAAAACTGATTCCTCGGTGTCTCGATGCCTTCTGTAGGATTAATTTTTGTCCTTTATTTGATATTTGGAATTGTGTGTCTTGGTGTCTAATGCCTTATATCTTGACGTCTAGCTTGGGGGCAACTTGACTAGACCCATCTTTTTTGTGATTGTCTTGCAATGTAGTTTGCAATAGCCATAGACTTATTTATCTGATCAGTGTGTGTCTTGTGTATTATCTTATTAGAGTATGTATTATTATGTTGTCTTGTGTCAATGGTTTCTTCTTGTGTCTTATGAAATTGTGTCTATTATGATTCACTTTTTTTCCTAACATGCTTGTGGTGAGATTGCAACTAGCTTTGTAGGTTCGAAGACCTGTGTCATCTTCGCATCTTGGTGGAGCTCCCTCTTTCACACAAGTTATGATAGATCAAAGGTCTATTTCCTCGATGATATTGGTATATTCTCTTTAGTATTTTTGTACTTTAGCTCACATATGCATCAACACATATGCTTGCTAAAGTGGGGGGAAAATGTAATGGCATAAATTTGCACACTATGCAATTTCCCATTAATTCACCCTCATTTTAGCCTTACAAGTCTGATAATGCAAAAACCTGCCACTTTTTCCTTGCTTTTCCCACATGTCCCTGTCATTTTGTGTTGGTGAGGGAATTTCTATCAAGGACGTGTGTGCGCTGCATGGACGTCTACACATCGCGTTGTCATCCTAACAAGAAGCTTGTGTTAGGAGACATTAGGGACATTATGATTCTTTGTCATTTGTGACCATAACGTCCCTCCTTGAATATTGACCACCAGGAGTGACCTTTTACCTCCAAAATTGTCCATTTGAAACTCATTCTTCCATTCTATCAACTCTCTATTCATTCTCACTCTTGCTTGCTTCTCCATCACTCTCCCATGGTTCCATCAGCTTCATACTTCACTTCTACACAATCTTCTCTCTCCAATGCTATTGTTATATATATTTTTAAAGCTCTCCTCCATTGGCATGAAAATCTTGTTCTTTTTCTTTCTCTCTTAGCCTTGAACACTCGAAGAAAGGGAGGTGATATTTTGTTTATTTTCTTACTTGCATTATCGTCCTTGTAGATTAGAATCTAGATTATTATTTCTCTCTACTAGCTTGTGTCTCCTCTCTCTATTTCTTTATTGCTTTTCTACATCTTATGGCTTATTGGTTGTCTATAGAGGTGGGAACACTAAAATAGGGACTTGAATAAGGAAAGTTCCAAAACACAACCCCAATATTTTTCATGTTATTGTGTGTGTAGGTGCTATTTGTAATGCCCCTCCATCCTCACCTTCAACGTGCAGGTAGTCTGGCTAAGGAATCTGAAGAGGAAGATGGAACAAGAGCTTTTGATGGTACTTTTGAGGGTATGATGCACATTGTTTTCTTATTATTATGATGCAAAGATTTAATTGGGTAGTTAGGTGATGCAGTACTATGTTGTGTGGATAGGTGGAAGGGGCAGCATTGTACCATTGGATGTATGGGTACATACGGTAATGAGTTATGATTGCTAGAGTCTCTTTCCATGTTATTTAGCTATTATGAATATGTGCTCTAATTTGTATGCTTGAGTGAATAGGTACTAGGCTACGTCTCCACCTGAAATAGTAGGTCTAAGCATGCCTTGAACCCAATGGATCAATTGTTTAGGAGATAGCACTAGGTCCCCTACCCCAGCTACCATCCTCGAAGAGGATGATTATCCAGGTCATTACCCTATCATTTTTGTAGTTAGTTTGTGTCGTTTGAAGTTTTTCTTTTACCTCAGTTAGTGGTCAAGTATTTGTTCTGGCATCCGGTTTATTGGATTTGAATTGTTGGACTAAATGAGTCTGATTAGCTTATGCATTAAAATAAAATAAATCGTTAAATTATTATGTTAAAATAAAATAAAGTAAATAAATAATGATAGTAAATTAATAAATAAATAAAAGGTTATAAAATTAATCATATTATGCAAGTATTTAGGGGTAAATGATTTTTACCCATTTGAGTGAAATGAGACATCTAATGTAACTATGAAGTTTAAACGAAAGTTGCTAATTTGAAATAAAAGAAGAAAAGATATTAAAAGAAACTTCTTTCAGTCAAGAAATTGAGTTCTAATTAAAAATTAATTGTAGATAGATTACGGAAAAAATCAAAACAAAAAGGAAGGAAACTAACTATTTTTAGTTATGGTTTTGGGAAAAAAAAGGGGGAAGAATTGGGGGGTTGCGCAAGAAATGGAGAGGGAGAAAATATAGAAGAAAATTGAAAGGAAGGAAGTTTGATGGGGGGAGAACGCAAGAGGATATCAAAGGCCTGGAAGAGGAAATGGGAGGGGAAGGTAGCGAAGGAGAAGCAAAGGGACCATGGAGGAGTATCTCCAGGTATCCATCTATCCACTGGTTTAATTTCATAGTGAATATTATATACAATGATAGGAGTTGAAAATACCTACAAAATATTGACCAATAATTGAAACTCTATTTTGTATTCTAGTTGTGTGAAATCATCCATGATGGCATTTTGGCTCTAGCTTTGAAAATTCATGTCTTTATACATTTTATTGCTCTCTGGTATTTATCTCATAAACCATCCTTGAAAAGAAAGTCCTATCATAGGTTTGATTTCTATGGTTGACGGTGTTTGTCTATCAGCATTGTTTAGGTTCAGCCTTACACTGGAGCTAAATCGATTTATGGGGGTCTCTATTTATATTATTTTCCTTGAGATGTTACCCATGTAAATATAGGAAACCATAGTAGTATTAAAGATCATTATAGAGTGCTTCATGCAATCATTGCATTCAACTGATGGGATTTCTTTAAAGAAATTCTTGTCAAATAAATTAAGAGCTTCCTTTCTGCCAGAATAACTATGAATATTAAACCTCACAAAAAAAAAAGATATCTTTTTATCCATTGTGATTGATGTATGCCCATACCCTATTTCTAGTTATCTTTTATGTTCTTAGCAATCTGTTTTAAATGATAGAAATAGTTCACACCTCTCAGAACAATTTCTCCTACAACAATCTTGGAGATGAATTTAGATGTAGTGCGACAATCAGAGCATACTCAGAGGTTCGTAACAACTCTAATACTTGTGCCAGGGGACCATGTTTAACAAACCAAATGTTATTGCTAACTTTTCACTTTGGTGGCGGACAAAGGATTCCTTTTTCTTCTCTTCCACACAATCGAGTAAAAGTATTGAATATGGAAATACTCTGATGTCTCCATTTGCCAAACTAATTACTCTGCCTCTGCATAGATATCCCATGTTTGTGGATGTGATCTATCTCCTTCACAAAAAGAATGTACCATTTGAGGGCCTTCAATCTAACTACTTCAGGGTATCTTTTTAATTCTTCTATATTTCATCAACCTCCTTATTATTTGGACCTCATCGCACCTGTTCGTTTCTACGTGAATGTTATAGAAAAGAACATAATCTGCAGCATTTTAGGATCCCTATAAAAAGCAGTGTTGCTCAGTATTACCAACGCATATATCTTGTTTTCCCTGTTTAAACAGAGATTCGATAGTCTCTAATTTTGAATTATCATTAGTTTGATGGTTATCGAATTATCTTTATATGTATTTCCCTTCAAGTGGCGTCGGTAATCTTTATCGTTGTTGTTCACCCATCTCCTACATGGTCGCTGCCACTGTAGGTCTCTTTAGGCTGAGTAATCTTCATATTTGAATGAATCAGTTTATATTTTGGTTCCAATAAACTTAGACTTAAGTACTTGGCTTAAGCTTAGGGATATCTCCAGTTTGATTCCTCCTTACTAATCAATGTTTTGTCCTCACTCAATTTACCAAATGATTTTGTAGTGGCTGGTTTAACAGATTACATTGTGCACGTAAGAGTATATATTCTGGATGACTTTCTTAAACTGTAAGTTAATAGTTGTTTATATATTCCTTCTAATATCATTCAAGGTAGATAAAAAGGATACATACATGTAGTAAGGAATGTGAATGGAAGCACATTTAGTTGATTTCCTTTCGTGCTTTTTGTCTATGTGTGTGTGCGCGTGTGCGTGTGTAAAGGGTATGCAAACCTACTGTTATTATATTACAAATGTATCACTGATTTTTAATGTGTTGTTAACAACACTCTGAAAGTAAACATATATATATATGTGTGTGTGTGTGCGCGTCTGTGTGTGTGTGTATTTTAATATGTCTATATTTATACATAAAAATTAGAGTGGATTTAGTTGAATGTTGTCCATGAAAATAGAATCTTTTTTTAATATTATAAGACAATTGTGTATTGATGAGTATAAAAACAGACGTAAGATAGTTGTGTATGGAATAAATAGTGCATTGTACAAATAAAAGATTAAATTACTTGGAATAGAAGAATATCTTTGAATTAGATGATTAGTTAGTAAATATGAGGTGATGTAGTGAAGATAAATGAATGAGATTAAAAGTTAAAAGGATTGTGAATCAAATAGTTTAAATAATTGGTAATTGAAAGTTTGGGAAATTGTTAATATTGGGGAAGGTAAATGTTAAGGGAAAAGGATTGTTTAATTTGAATGTTTTGGAGTAAAGCGATAAAAGGTGATTATTTTAATATGATTAATTAAGAAATAATTTTAATGTTTAAATGTGTGGTTGTGTGAAGATGTGTGTGTACTAAGTCAATAGTGTATTAGGGAGATTGTCAGAATGGCCTTAATGTATTAAATATTTGTTTGAGTTTATCAATATTGGATTTAGTGTTCGGGCATACTTAGCAATGTATAGGTGTTGTGTAAATGCTAAAGAGGGGGGATGTTAATGGTAAGTTGGTTAAGGTCGGTTTTCTAGAAGCCTGGGAGGGGGCCGTATGTATGAATTGTCTTATGACGGTTTTATTTTGGAAGAGATTGGTATTGTGTTGGGTTATGTGCCTATGTGGACTGTTATCCCTAAGGGTGTGCCTTTTTATCTTGGTATAGTTTCATGTGATCATGGTTATGGTGTAAGATGGTCAATGCATCACACGATTATTGATTTTTTGGGATTCCTCTGGAATACAGGTATGTTCTCTTGTGATGTTAATATTGTGTAGAGTAAGTTGGATTACTGTTAGTCAGGTTAAGTCAGTTTGTTGTCGTCTTGTTATTTGTTTGTTGTGGTGTGACCTTATTGCTATCTCCTAGCATGGGGGGTGGACCTTAGGGTTCCACATAGTTGGGTGGAATGTGCATTATACTCCATTGGGTTACCTCTCCTTGTTCGTGTCCGTGGTGACTACTTTTGGATATGTAGACTCTTGCGCATGTTTCAATTCATGTGTACTATCCTTCATGCACTTGTGATGTACTATGATTAAGTTGTATTGTGTTTTTTTGAGATTCATATGTACTCTCCTCTCTTATTCAAGGAAACATTGATGTAATGATGTAATATTGTAATTAATTGTAATCTTCTCTTGTAATGATAATGTATATGATTGTTAATTGAATGATCTGATGTTGTTATACTGATAATAGGATATGGATAATTCATATTGTTTATCTTCTAAGCAAGATGATTAAATGAAATTCTTATTGCTAGATGGAAATTGTTTAATGAGATGATTTATATTTCTTGTTGGTATGGATAATGGGATTCTAGTAGCATAGTCAAGGAACCTTAGAGGACTTAGTTGTGGATTGTACGTTAGCTTATGTTCAGCATGCAATAGTATGTTATACTTCAAAAAAAAAGTGTTTTGTTCTAAGTGTTGTAGTGTGTTGTCCTCTAGGGTTTTGTGGCGGGGCATTACACTATTTGTTTGCTTGGAGCTAGCTAGCAAACCGGACCTTGAGTAAGTTGGCATTCTTGTTCTTCATCATTTTTTATTAGAATAGTTTACATTCCCTAGTTAAAGTATTCTTCTATTGTATTCTACATTTTTGTACATTTATGTTAAATTGTAAGACCAAAACATTTGGGTTGTAAATAGACTTTGTATGTTTTTGGCTACTACTTGACCCTTTGTCCTTACATGAAACTAGTGCATCTCTAACACTCCATTGTGGCGCATTGGAGTCTAACACCCACGTTGTCATCCTTTGGCAGGGAGTTATTTCGTTTGCAATCTGAGACCTCTGTGATCTACTCATCTAGTCCTAGAAAACTCCTATCATAAAACATAAGGGAAACAAAGTCATGTTTTCCCTTCCTTTTTAGCTTGTTAAGTAGTTTGAGGTAGTTTAGGGCAGTTTGCTCCCTTAAACTCTTTTGTAACCTGACATACTTGGGAGTAGCAAACCCCCCTTCTTTACAACTAATAAATATTAAATATTATATTTTTATGGAACAAAAAAGCGAAGTAAAGAAAATTTTAGAAAAAACTATAAATAAAAAATGAAATGGATAGCGGTCAGGGGATTTTTTCCCCTATCGTAGCCTCCCCCTAATGAAGGGAGGAGGCTCCTTATGGGAGTTGTTGCTCCTATATGGGTGTCATGACTCCCATAAGGGATTCCCTGCCCTTTTGTTTGTAAAGTTTATTTTAACATTTGTTAAATATATTTTTTAAGAATTTCAAAAAAATGAATTCCTGAACATTTCAACTTTGCAAAATAAAAGAGAGCAATGAAACTCATATTTAAATCTATATTTTAAAAATATAGGTAACTATTGGAACAATAAAATAAATTTGCAACGCAAAAAAAAGAGATCCATTCAATCCATAATACTCATTTACAATGATAATAATATGCATCTCCAAATTATCCCTCCATGGTTGTATAGGTAAGGGAGGATCTGCAAAATGAAGTAAAGAAAATGAAAAAAAAATCCTTGCACAACAATGACATTCAATAGTACACAGTTGAAATTTGTGAATAAATAAAATGAATTTACAACTCCATTTTTTTATAGAGGGTGTAGACTTCTGATCTACACAAACAAAAAGGGAAGATAATAAGTTATTTGCAATTAAATAAAATGAACAAAGAAATCTAGATATGGTTACAAATTTAAGAAAAAAAAGAGGAAGAAGATGAAAACCCAAATCCTTGCATTCTGAAGAGAAAACACAATTCTATCCTCACAAATAAATCAAACATATAAAAAGAAAATAAGTCATGTGAAATTTACAATAGAGAGGTAACAATTTGTCCAAAAAGTTTAGAGAAGCTTCAATGATGCAACAATCGAAAATCATGAATTAGCTTCCTTCTTCACTCCACCTTCTATTCAATTATGGAGCAAACAAATGGAGAATGAGGAAATGGGAGAGAGACTTTTATCGAGCCATTCTTATGGATTAGAGCTTTCACATGTAACCCTAAGATCCAATGGTGGAGAGTCAATATCATCCAATGGATGAGATTGAATGCTCAACCTTTACTTTTTGCTCATTTTACAATTTTTTTTAAACTAAGTTAATGGTGGTTAATTTTATAGTGGGGTAATATAGCTCAACACTCCTTCAATAAAGTTGAAACTTAAAGGTTTATTGAACTTTTACCACTTTGTTTTACCACCTCATTTTAAACTATTAAATATCAAGTGGAAATTTAAAATCTTATTAAATGAAAAGAAAAGAGAGTTGTTTTAAATTTATTTCAATGTAACTTAAATTTGATTCATGGATTAATTTTTAGACAAATTATAAAGATGTGGAATAATTTTTTTATTCAATTAATGAAACTTAAATACAAAAATTATGGTGCATAATTTAAATATTGGATAAATTATTGTTAAAAATATTGTCTTGCTATTATTTAAAAGGGTTTTGTCAAATTATTCCAGTTTGTTTAAATATGTCTTGCCTAGACAAAGGGGTTTATCAATTTAAATAAGAAATTATTTATCGTCAATTAACATTAAGATCTTAGTTGAAAGTTGTTCACCTTGGCATAAATGTTAAGTTATAAAAATAGGTAAGAAGGGAATCCAATTTAAGAGTCGAATAGAAAATTAATACAAATTATAAATTATTATATTAAATTCAACTCTTTCCTATCTAGTGCAACTTACATAAAAGTCAGTAATTAAATCATATAAATGTAATAATTAGAATATTGTGTAATGGTATATTTGGACTAATTATTCCCAATCATGTTGCAACACAATCAATGCGTTAATAATTGGATTAAATAATTGATTTGTTACTATCAAGGCTATCTGATTAATTAAAATTATCCATAATAACTATTTTACATTAACACTATTTTATAACTTGCGTATGAAACCATTTGGTATTTAATCTAAATATTGAATAGGGAAATTAAATTAAAATTTAGCAATACTGTTATAAGTGAAAAGATGAATGCATTTAAGTATCTATACCTAATTAATTCACAAGGACAAATCTCTTAACATTGAAAGAGAAAAGTAAACCAACTTAGTAGTGTCATCAATATATTTTTGTGTGTAATTAATAGGAGTATAAATGAGTGTTATTGTTATTGAGATTTTTGACCTTTAAATATACGTAAATTTTAAATCAACTAATTAGGGTCAACTATTCTTCACTTAAATCAATATACTCAAGTTGAGATAACAAAGGTAGCCTAAGACTGAACTCATTGATTGTTTAACCTTCATTAAAATTAATTGAACCTTATGGACATTGAACTATAATCAGTTAACCCTCGGTCCTAAACCCTAGACTGACAAAACTCGCCCTATTCAACCCAAGACTCATGTTACCTAGCCAACCCAAGGAGGGTATAAAGAAGTGTGTGTCAGGGGAACCATAGTAGTGATTTTCATACAACTTCTCTATAGATAACTTTTTCACCCAAGTAAGGAGTGGCTCCTCAAGGGTGCTCAACTCACATCATGTTTAGTGTTTCACCTCAAACACTTAGAGTGTTTATTAGCTTAATTATCGGATTCAAATAAAACTCTTGGGTTTTTCTAGTAAAAATTTTGGGCATCTCACAGTATACAATACCTCTTCTTAAGCCTTTTTGTAAATGCTTGTCTAGTCTTGAGTACCAAGCCCTGGGGGCTTGTTTCAACCAATAAAGTGCCTTCTTTAGCTTGCAAACATAATAATGGTTTTCTAATAGAATCAACCCATCAAGTTGTTCACATAGTACTTGTCTTCTTTAGATTTTTCAAAACTCTTGGGTTCCACTTTAGAGAGCAAAAATAAGTTTGCATGTTCATATGTACTAAGCACTCTCCTCCTTGTCTGTATTTGTGTATCTCTATCATGGATGATTAAATATTTTGGATTATTCTTTTGAACAAATCTCGATGGTGTCTTTGGTGGTTCTCTTGATGATGTCTTTGGGTTTCTTTGTTCAACTTCTCCATTTTTAACTTCTTCCTCTACTTCTTCTTTGACACTATCTTTCTTTTGATAGTCAACTTCTTGTGATATTTCCTTTTGATGCCTTTCTCCATCAACTCTCACATTTGCACTTTCAACTATTTTATGTAGTCTTTTGTTATAGAATCTATAGGCCTTGCTTCTTCTAGAGTATCTAAGGAACACCCTCATCACACCTAGAATAAGATTTTCCCAAGTCTTTATCTTGCTTGATATAACATTTGATCCCGAGCACTTTAAAATACTTCAATAACACAAGCCTTACCTTCCAAAGTTCATATGGTGTTTTACTATTGTTCACCCTAATTATGCTTGGTTTAGAACATATAATATCATATGCACCGCTTCTCTCCAAAAGGTGTCATTAAGCTTAGACTCATTTAACATGCCTCTTTCCATTCCTTGAACTATTATGTTTTTCCTATCAACAACTCTATTTTGTTGTTTAGTTCTTGTGGCTAAATATTGTCTTCTTGTTCCATGTTGTTCACAAAATTATTTAAATTTGTTTAAGTTAAATTATCCTCTTCTATCAGATCTTAGGCATTTGATTCTTAACCCAGTTTCATTCTCTACCAAAGCTTTAAATGTCTTAAACCTCTAAAGAGCTTCCAATTTTTCTTTTAGAAAGGTAATCCAAGTCATCCTAAAATAATCAATAATTAATAACATGAAATAGCTCTCACCTTACAATATTTTTATCCTTGTTGGCCCACAAAAATTAGTATATATAAGTTCTAAAGGTTTTGATGTAGAGTACTCCTTTGATTTGAATCTCGACCTTGTATGCTTTCCAAACTAGCATTGTTTACAAATAGTATTAGGGGGATTTTTTATCTTTGGCATGCCCCTTACGACTTGCTTATTACTAATCTTCACGATTTTGTGAAAGTTCAAATGTCACATCTATTTGTGCCATGACCAGCCCTCATCTTCTTGTGCCATGTAGTACTTTTCTCCTTCAAATGACTTTACTAAGGATGTAGAGATTGTTTGAAGTTCTACTAGCATCTGCAACAAGTTTCCTTGTTCTTGTCTTTTTTATTTCACAACCACTAGGATGAAATGCGAGAGTGTACCCTTGATCACACAGTTGACTCACACTTAGAATACTATGCTTCAATCCTTTGACATGTAATACATTTTAATTCCTTCTCTTTATGTTGTCAAAACTAAGAGTGCATTTTCCTATTATTCTTGTCATGGAATTATCTCAAAACTTCACGATGCCTCCAATTATTTCCTACAAAGTGAGGAACTTGTTTTTACCCCTTGTCATGTGGCTTGAGCACTCATTGTCAATATACCACTAATTTCCTTCATTTTTCACATGGAAGGTTGCTTGTACTAGCATGGATTTCTTTTTCAATTCATGCCCCTACCTCTTCTTCCAAAATTTTTTAGATTCCTCCTTTAGCTTGTCATGAACATCCTCCTTGTTTCTCTTTGGAGGTTCCATAAAATTACTTCTACAAGAACACGTATGACCAAAGTTATTGCACTTGTAGCACATAATGTTGTAGTTCATTAAAGGAGAAAATGGACTATAGTTCCTCTTTAAAAAACCAAAGTCCTTCCTTGCATGAACTCTACAATCCACTACCTTATGACCAAACTTATTGCAAAAGAAACAATAACCATAAAAGGAATGTTGAAACTTGTTCATTTGCACTTTCCTTTTAGGAAATGGTCTTCAGAAATTTTCATTGTTGCATTTCTAAGGAATATTGATTTTCTTAGTGATATTTATTTCTCTCTTCTTGGAACTATCAACATTAATGGAGATTTTTAGCACATTTTCATATCCTTTTAATTTCTCATTTGTTTTATTTGGTAACTCTGTAGTATTAGAATTTGAGCCTTCCCTGGTTATCTTCTAATTTTCTTCAAATCCAAGACCAATCTTGATGAAAGGTGACCTTTGAGAGTTGAAAATGTCTTTTCAAATTTCATCCTTGAGTAATCATCAATAAGCAACATGAAATAACTCTCACCTTGTAAACTTTGTGCTCTTATTTGCCCATAGACATCTGTATGAAAAACTTCCAAAGGCTTTGTCATTCAGTACTCCTTTGACTTGAATCTTTCTCATGTATGTTTCCCACCTTAACATTTCTTGCAAAACATGTTAGAGAGTTTAGCAATATCTAGCATATCTCTTATGGCTTTTTTGGTGCTAATCTTCACTAGATTATCAAAGTTTATATGGCTCATTTCTCACACCCTATTTCATCATTACTGAGTTACTTTTGCCTTCATAGGTAAATAGGATAATAAATGTAATCATGATTTTGATATGTTTGGTTAAGGAATGGAATACTAAAATAGGTATTAAGATATTATTGATTTGAAAGGAATGAATATGATGATATTGATGGAAATTGAGATAGAAAAATATGAATATGCTAATGATGCATGTGGATTTCATGTGAACATCTAACTATCTTGGCGTTGTACTAAGTTGGTTGTAGGTATAGGTTCATGCCTCTGGGAGGGAAGGGAAGTATCACTCAAGAGAAGTGTTTGGTCGGGTAACCTTGAATGAAGCCTAACTAAGCTTTCACACACACTCACTGATAGAATAGTTGAGTCAAGTCATAGATTTGGGAATTGGTAAGTCATCCTTTTGACATGTGTTTACATTAGATAGGATCATGATTTCTGTTAAGAGCATTCATGGTTTGTGATAGGTGCTTGATATATGTGATTTCTTTCTTGTATGTTCATATTTATAAAATAATTGATAAAATATATACTAGGATTGCATAAATATATATATATTTATATATATGGGAGTACTAATTGATTAAACATGACATATACATACATATATATATATATATATATATATGTATGTATACACTTCATGCATCCACATCAATCGAAAAATATGTGGGGACTATTTGTGCTTGGGTTTGGATTTAAAAGTAATGATAAATGTATATTAAAGTATACATATACTAATGTATGGGTATATTATTACGTTCATGTAAATGAATGTACTTATATAGTAGTATACATATATATAATTACGTATATATATAAATAGGCTATTGCATTTGGAAAAACGATATGTATATATATATATATGTTTATACTTCTATTGTTCTTAATGTGGAAATATATATATTTATATACATTAAAATATATATATGTATGCATCGGAAATGAACGAATATACTTATATATACTATTTGTATATATATATAATAAACGATTGTTTTTGATAAAGTAAGCAGCATTTTTAGGGTGTTGTACCCTTCATAGAGAGCCACAAGGAACAAAGATACCAAGATCAAAAAATCATCAAAATAAAACACCAAACCAAAAATAGATGTGGACTAACAACACTCGGACCAACAGCAAACCAGCAGTAGACTAGTTGGTATTCTCTCAGTTCTTTAATAAAAGCTGAACCAAATCATCACCGATCCATTCCTAGCGGTCTTTAGTCTTCTTCATCTCCATCTCATCCTTCATGACAACCGACAGGGTACTAGTGACACAGTGAACTAATTTGACCGTAAATCAGGTCAAACCATTGAATTTTTTGTCCATTTTGTTCATTCTTACTTTCAACACACCGAGCTCCTCCCTGCCACACATAGTGTAGTCAAGATCATTTTTTTCAATATCCATCAGTTTCGACGAGTGAGAGGTTGAAACCTCCTTCTAAGCTTTACCCTTGTCAGGAATGGATGAGGGACCTCTGGCTTTCTCACCTTCCTCACCTTCTGACACCTCTTCCACTCTGTTATCTTTGTTGTCTGACAGCTCCTCTTCAGTGTCCAAATCCCTAACCTGCACCTTTTTCTTGTTCTTTGCCAACCTTCCAGAGCGCTAAATGATGGAATCACATCCAATAACTACAGTCTCTACAACCACCGTATCACCCAACGAGTCCTTTCTCACAACATTTTTCCCTTTACTCGGAGGCTCCTTCTCCTCCTTTCCTTTCTTTTTTGAGGCAGGCTTACTAGGAGTCTTAGCAGGGGTAGACTTGAGGTCACGCAGGCTGGCCATCACAGTAGTTTGGGCAGCTCCCTCGATGCCCTTAAGTTTTTTAGTAGGAGGTTTGGGTTTTTGAGAATCAGCAGGGATTGGGTGACTCTTCCTAACAGGGCCTTTAGATTCGGTCAGAGATAAGTTGGTCTTAGTGGGGGGCTCAATTTCCTCAATTTGGATGACTGAAATGGGTTTCAGAGGGCATAAAGCCAGATGAAAGTGGTAGAGTCTTAGGATAAGACCCTAGTGGAGCTGCAGGGGAGTAGGTTCATTGGGATTTAAAGCAGCAGAATCCACACATTTTTCGACCGAGTTTTCAAGGTCCATTAGCAGAAAAAAGGGAAAGCTTGGTAAAACTTTATGCCTAAGGTGATTTAACAAGGAAAAATGGTAGAAGTAATAGGTCTTGTAAAATTCCTTCCAATGTGTCATATTTCATTAGCGCAAGACACACCTAGTTCCACAACTGAGGAAGAGCCTCCCATTCAAACCCAGACTGGTTGTGCACTGGCTTCTCATCTCCCACAAAGAATTTGTCCATACTAACATTGTCCTGGATGTTCGAATGTTTAGGATGTTTCATGCTAGAGCACTGGAGACCCGTTGCCTACGCAATCACTTCCTCATCCACCATAAAGGAGATGCCTCCCAGAGACACATGTCAATTCTTCCAAGAGTTGATGAACTGGGTCGCTAGATTAGGGTCATACCCACAAGTCTCTCCATCAAAGGAGCAATGCCACCTTCGACACAAATGTGCCAAACCAGCAGATCCTTGCAAAATTCATTGCAATTATCCAGCTCTGTCCACACCATATCACCCCCAATGATTTCACCCTACGCACAGTATAACCAGGAACCCTGAAAAAATAAAAATGTTAGAGATAATAGCAAGGTGAAAAATCACCCGCACAATAAGGCATTTAAGCCATAACCAACAATCTTTGGGAATCAAGCCTAAGGACAGGTCACACGCATGAGTAAATAATTTCCCTGAAACAATCTTAGCAGAGGCATTAATGAGTATTTCCTCACATAAACAGCTAAGAAAAAAGGACATTATCGGCAAGGAAGGATTGCCTTCCACGTAGCATAAATACTGAAATCTAGGCAGAATAGTTGTGGATCCATAGTTAGAAATCTCTAAATTGATATCGTTTAAGGGTTGGTCAAATTTAGTTATACCACAGATAGAAGCTATAAGGCATGAAACCAAAATAGCGGATAAAGAAAAGCCAAAAAGGAAATTTGTCTCATAATTATAAGTCACATCAAAATCAAAAACAAAGAATTTGAAAATTTGTGATCTTAAGTAAATCCCCATAAAGAGATTACGACAAGTACGGAACAACTTAGAATTAATCATCTAGTACTTGTCACAACAAAACATGATTTCCTTATTCCAAATGGGCTCCATCCTATAATTTGAAAAAATCCACTTGTTATCCTTCCCATCGATACAACTAATCATCCATCTCATCAAAACAATAAGACCATGTAGCCCAACGAAAAAGCATGTGGACCCCCCAGAAGTCTAGCTAAGCACATGATGTGTTCTCATCATGGGTCAAGTGAGGGTTTTTTTCCTTCACTATAATACTCTGAATATTAGGTGGAAGTAAACTTAAATCACTCCAACATTTGGACAATTTCCAGTGAGATCCAAAATTGGCTAAGGCATCAACCACTCGGTTCCCCTCTCTATAAATGTGACTGGCCACCTTTAATTTTAATTTAGACACAAGGAATATAATGTCAAGAAGAATATCCTTAGTGTTCCACCCTATCAGTCTATCAAAATTAATAGCATCAATAATGGACTTAGAGTCCCCTTCAATTTGCAGGTTCTCTATCCCCAAGGAAACAACTATCTGTAAGCCCTTTAATAGCACTCTAGCTTCTGCTATCATAGAAGAATGAAGACCACTCCCCCCAGCATAACTAGCCACCAACTTTCCTCTATGATCCCTAATCACACCTCCTATACTTTCTATGCCTGGGTTGCCCTTAGCAGCCCCATCAAAGTTTAGTTTAAACGAGCCCCTGTCAGGAGGTTTCCAAATAGTGGCTCTCCTAGCTATAATTTTGGAGTTGTCATACGAATTGGCATCTAGGTTTTGATGCCAAGCTTTAGCTATGCTTATTTCCATCTCAGTAGGACCTTTATCTGGGATTTTCCCTTTGAATAGAGAGATATTTTCTGCAATGAGTTGAGCTCCTATATCAAACACCTCTTTCGGGTTCATCTCAATATTCCTGAAGATCCTATTGTTCCTCTCTTTCCATAAGCACCAACATATAATGGGAGGAACTTGGCTCCATATTTCACCAGTTAATAGATGGGTAAAGGGTCCAAACCAACTCAAAATAAAGGATGTGATGTCCTTACACATAATCCACTATATCCCCAACCTTCCAAAAGCCAACTCCCATGCCTCAGCTCCCACTGTATCCACTATAATAAATGATTATTAATCAATATATGTTTACACATTTATTAATTGACAATTACTTTAGATAATCTTGATATATATATATATATATATATATATATATATATATATATATATATATATATAATATGTATAATGATTAGTGTTTTAGATAAAGCTAAAACACATTATATATCACTACCTTATAAGTGGAAAAGGCTTTTGATGGAGCCAACAATTAACCTTAGTTGCAACACATATATGTAATATTTCCAAGATAGCATAGCATTGGCTTATGGGTGATTTTCTTGAAGATTAAATGTTGATTAAACATGCAATGATAAGTGTATAGAATATGGCACGTAGAAATGGAAGCAAGCCAAGTCTAAAAGAAAAAAGCCACAATAGGAATGAGTTGAACCAATGAAGAAAATAGAAGATAATGCAGTCATTAAAGATATTGCTTACTAAATGAATGAGGAAAAGAGTAGAGTTCCAGTGCTTGGTTTAAAGCTATGTGTATGTTAAAGGCCGAATCATATAGTATATGATATGGTTGATGAGATATGAAATGCAACACAATATGTAATAAGTGCTTAAGTGAATATTGAGGCGCATTTATCATTCAAGATAAAGTGCAAAGGAGATACATGAGAACAAAGTCTATTGTGTAAAGGGTAATATAACAGAATTAAAGTGCAATGCATTACAAGGATGTAGCGTACCAAGTCAAATAGTAATATAAATGTTAAGAGGTCGAACCAAGTTATGTGTCACCTGCCAATTCTAGACTAAGTCAACTGAGTATGGTCATCTAATATATGATTGACCATTTCTACTATTAAACCATGGGCTTGAGAATAGGGAATGTGCTATAAACTTGGTGTCATATAATGAATTCTTTGATTACTTTAGACTTTTATCTTTCCTGGAAATTGATTTGTTGTATAAAGCATGTGCTTTATGAACTTTTTAAACCTACTGTGGCAAGCATTTGATCAATTTGTTGTTTAGTTTTGATGACTAGCTTGATAAGATTCTGCCACCTTTCCACTAGCAAGTTGAGTCAGATTTTTATGGCTAAGAAGTGGCATAGATTGAACCTTTTTTTTAGCCTTGAGAAGCTAGTTTTTGGGTATAAATATAGGGTGAACTCACCTCATTTGATACACTTTCATATGTCACATTATGCTACTCCATTTTTGTTGTATATTTCATTGAGGGATTCTTAAATTGTTGAGAATTATTGTGAGGAAATATAGTGAGTGAGATGGAGGGAGATTTGTTGTTGAATTGATTCCAATAGGAGGCTAAGCTTGAGATTTAGTGGGTCAATTGGATTAAGCAATTATCAGGTATGAGATTCTATTCTCTTCATGTTTTATCTTTTTACTAAAAGATTGAATGCCTTATGTTTTATTTGGAAACACATTAGTTGCTTGGAATAGAGTAATGATCTATTTGTTGGTTTGGAAAGGAAAAGAATCATGAATGTTATGATTTCCTTATTAATGTTGTACATACTCTATATTAAGGAGTGAATGTTATCAATAATATTAAATACTAGGATTGATGGAAGCGTGGACATCTTAAGAAATAGATTTATCTTATAAACCCTATACAGGAATTCATATGATGTTTCTACACATAGATAGTTTACACTACATGTATAATGTGAAAACTATCAAAGTCGTGAAATGACTTGGCACTATTAGTTTATAATGCTAGGAAACCTTAGGAATGATAAGGTTTAGCTATATATGAATATTATGAAAGAAATGATAGGATGAGTGATTGCTAATCTATGCTTGTATGATCACTTGATCTTTTTTTTTACTATTGAACAAAACCATAGGTTGGGAGTAACATATGTGGGTAAGAAGTCTATTTGATTAATGATTGAAACCCTAAGATAAGAATTATCTACTAGGATTGGTATATTTACTTGATTACCATTGGAACCAATAAGTTGAGAATAACCTACTTGGATGGGTTATGTAGTTGAGCTTGTTTAAAGCACATAGGTTTAGATTAACCTACACAATCTGACTAATTCTTGATTATAGATTATATCCGAGATTAGGGTATACCAAGGTTGAGACTCACCCATGTGGTTAAGTAGATCACATGAGTTTATGAAATACTATTTGATTAGAGCCCTAGGTGGGATTACCTATTGGGTTAGAATTGCTACCTATTTGGGTGCTTTATACTCCTGATGCGAAGTCATATTTTTGACAAGATTCTACTTTTATAATAACCCTTTTTACTAAGGAGATTACACTCTCGAATATAATCATTTATTAATTTGAATGTTCTTCGATTAAGGTCATATATTGATGAGAATATACTCTTGAATGGAGCCATTTATAGTTGGTTATTTATTCTATGATAAGATGAAGCTTATGTAGCTATGCTTAGTTTATAAGGTTATTCTTGGATCTAGGATGTTCATTGAAGGGAATATCTTGTTAAGTTGTTTATGCAAAGTTAATGTGTAGACTAGAAAATCTTGTATGTTATACATAGGGATTAGAATATCCATTGAAGGGGGAGTAACTTATGCATGTGAATACTTGATAAAAATATCATTCTGAATTGGAAAAGGGAATAGGTTGTTTCTAGGTTAAAGGTTATCTAAATAATAAAACTACCTATGCATAGTGTACGAACGGTCATAAACCAAAATGAGCTAGGGTAGTCTATGTGAATAGGATGAATATCACTTGAAGTACTGGGGGAGAATACTTTGGCCAAATTAGTGTAATTTTCCAATGATTGCACTGTCAGTTCACTATGTTCCTTTTATGCATGCTAGTTCAAGATTGTAGTGGATACAAGTTCTAGTTATGTAGGGCACAACACTAAGCTTAGATAGGTTATTTTTATGTGGTTTTACCAACCAAAAACTTCGTCGAAGGGTAGGACCATCTAGCCATATGTGGTAGATGTGTGAGGGAAAACATTTGAGTCTGTGGTTGGTAGAAAAGTGCTTGAGTGATCCTTATCCTCATCATTTGGCGGTCAAGGTTTGCAAATGTTTGCACTAGGGAGTAGGGACATCTAGAATGTATGCACAAGTGTAGTGTCATCAGGACCAGTTTGTATATCTATTTCCAAATGAATCTCAGACATGCTATGTAAATATCTTGTACCCATTTATATGGAGGGATGTATTCTTCAATGATAAACTTGAGTTTATTCAATATAAAAATCTATGTTATGGGAAGATTTGTGATATTATAATGAAATGCAATGTAAATTTAGAATAGTGTTTACTCAAATGCGCATGTAGTTTATATTATGGAAAAGAAAAAAATTTATTGCTACGATATGACATCATGGATCATTCACTTGAGGTGAAAAATTTGAAATTTTACTGAGTAGAACACCAGGGTTGTTACATCATTCTTATATGACATAACCAACTCTCATTTTTTTGTCCCATACATTATTTTCTCTCTTGATCTCACTAAGGATGTATAGGTTTTTTTTGTTCTATTTGCATCAAAAATAAATTTTCATGTACTTGTCTTCTTTATCTCATAACCTTGAGCATGAAAAGTAAGAGTGTATCCTTGATCACACATTTGACTCACACTAAGAATATTATGCTTCAAACCTTCAACATATAAGACATTTTTTATCTTTGTCTTCCCATTGTCAATACTAAGAGTGCCTTTTTCTAGTATCCTTGTATTATTGTCTCAAAATTTTATCGTACCTCTATTCACTTCCTTCAAAGAGAGAAACTTTCTCTTGTCCCTTGTCATATGGCTTGAGCATCCACTATCAATATACCATTGATTCTCTTCATTTTGAGCATGAAAATTTGATTTTACAAGTTTATATTTTTCTTTCTTTTGTTCCTCTTTCTTCTTTTTCCAAACTTTGTTATATTCCTCTTTTTTTCTTGTTAAGGGTATACTCCTTGTTTTGTTTAGGAGGTTCCATAAAATTATTTCTACACAAACGTGTTGTATGACCATAGTTGTGGCAATTGTAGCATATAATGTTGAAGTCCATTAAGGGAGAAAAATAATTGTAATTCTCTTTAAGAACCCAAAATGATTTCTTACACAAACCCTACAATCCATTGCTTTATGACCAAACTAATTGCGAATAAAGCAATAATTGCCTCAAGAATGGAATGATGTTCTGAGTTTTTCCTTGTCCTTGTAAGGGATGATGGTGTTCTATGGGATATCACTATCTTTCTTATTGGTGCTATCACTATTGATAGAGATCTTAAGTGCATCGACATAGCCTTTAGGATTTTCTTCATTTTCTTTCTTTGGTAATTTTGTAACCTTAGAACTTGAATCTTCTTTAGTAGTCTTCTAATTTTCTTCAAATACAAGACCAGACTTGATGAATGGTGACCTATGGGCATTGATAATGTCTTATGGTACCACTAATACATTTGACTGCAAAATCTGAAGAAATTGTCTGATGAAATATGTAAAATTCGATGTTCGTCGGGTGCTTGTAAAATTTGATGTGTAATTTCCAATTTTTTGAATGTTTATCCTTGATGTTTGTCAAAATGTCAGCTATCATTTTCGTCGAATTTTTGACAAACATGAAAAATTAAAAAAATCAAATTGTGGCCGACATAAAGAAAAGTGAGTCCGCGCTTGATTTATTGCGACAGTGTTTTGCTCTACTTGAGATAGTTTGTGGAGAACTAAGGACGATTTTGGGAAAATTAGAAAACGCAAGAAGATATGTTGAGGGTAGCCATGCAAATTGTGAAGTCAGATTTGTAGTTCCAGGTTTGAAAATCATATTTTAAAGCAACATCTCATCAGATTTCATTTTTAGAGGTTAAGGGTTTTAAGAATTTCATGTCCAGATTTTGTTGTGTGGAATCACCATAAGATCACAACCGAGGAACAAATTCTTGTGACTATAATTATGTGATCCATAACTCTATTGGTCATGTGGCATAGTTGTGCTATAACAAATATAGGATGCATTCATGTGTGACCCAAGTTTAATGTGGCTATGTTGTGATAGAAATGGAGACTCATATAATGTAGTTAATTCAGGTTGTATAATGTAGGTGTCAATAATCATCATTGGGTGCATTCAGGTTGTCTCAAGTTTAACATGATAGGATGTAATTATAGCATGATCGAAGAGTGATTACCTCTTGCAGCAATAAAGAGCCTATAACTCTGGTTGATATGCAGAGTGGTTGTGTTATATCAATTATGTAGTGCATTCAAGCACAACCCATGTTTAATGGGCTATTATAGAGAGTGATCAAGATTTTTTAAACCTTATGAATGTTACTTGACATATATTTGCATAATCTCAAATTCCTTCAGAGGTTTTTGAAGTATCAATGTACCCTATATAGGGTTTAGAATGATTTCTTTTAATTAAAAAAATAAATAAATGATGTATTTCCCTATAATTAGATAATGTGGAGATCTCCTAAATCTGCCCTAGCACACTATCCTCTTTGGCACTGTATTCATTACTCCAGCTACTA
>VDFB02000007.1:40054674-40069439 GCA_007258455.2 Sequoia sempervirens | reverse complement strand
ATGTTACAAACTATAAAGAGATTATTTATATATCTTAAAGGTACACCAGATTATGGATTATGGTATCCTAAGGGTGTTGATTTCACCTTGAGTTCTTATACCAATACTAATTGGGCCGGATGTGTAGATGACCAGAAGAGTACTAGTGGAGGTGCTTTCTCTCAAGTAAGATTAGTTTCCTTTGGCTGAGTAAGAAACAAGACTCGCTTCTTTATCCACTACAAAGGTAGAATATATTGTTGTAGCATCCTGTTGCACAAAGGTTTTATGGATGAAGCAAACTCTGAAAGACATTGGAGTGACATGTGATGAGCCTATTCCTATTTTTTGAGACAACACAAGTGCTATAAACATTTCAAAGAATCCAGAGATGCATTCAAGAATAAAAAACATATCTATCAAATATCATTTCCTGAGAGAAAAAGTGTTGGAGAATGAAGTCAGGTTGGAGTATGTGACAACAAAGGAACAAATTGTAGATATATTTACTAAGGCTCTTCCGAAGGATAATTTTGATTATCTTAGGGAGAGGTTAGGGGTCATTGGCCCTCCGAACTAGGTGCAAATGAAGGTGCATCAGTCCAGTGAATTAACAAATTCTTCATTTATCTGGACTGATAAATGGGTCTACTCCACAGGGGGAGTAGATAAGTTTTTCATTGTTGTAGCATGAGTTAAATGGGTGTACTAATAAGGGGGAGTAATCATATTTTTTGATCTTTTCCATTGATGTCAAAGGGGGAGAGAAATTCATGTGAAAAATAGTAAAAGGAAGAAAAGGTGTTCTCCCAGAATTTTTTGTAGGTTGTTGTCTTTGATGGTTTTTCACATCATGTTTTTCCATCAATGAAAAATGGGGAGATTGTTGCAAGTATGAGCATATTTGGTGGTGTTTTCATTAATGTTGTCATTGATATCAGCACTATTCAGTATGTTGCAGACTATGCATGTATAGTTGAGATGTTGTGAGTGCATGGAGCTATCTTTATGATGTTGCGGATGTGCTGAATTGGTAAGTTTACAAGTGCTTTTGAGAAAATTAATAAAGAGATAAGTTAGAGTTATGAATGTGTTCAAAATGTGCTCCATGTTTCTCCTGTGTTGATCCTATGCTTGTGCAGATCTGAAGGTTTGTTGATAAGTGATATGTTGGTGATATCTCCTAATTTGTAGCTTCTAGGTTGATGGAATATGAAAATTCTATTTACCAGTGTGGCAAGATTAGTTTCTGTGGACTAGGAGAAATGTTTCTTCTCCAACTGCTTAGTTTGTTTTTAGATCTGTGGATCTGGAATATGTCTCTATAATGGTTCTCTTTTAGGTTCTAGCAAAAGATGCTTGTGGATTGGTGATCTGAAAGTTGAGTTTCAGAGTTGTTGTATGTGTTTGCATAGTCCGGATGGAGTGATGGAAGGAGTTCGGTGTTCGAAGGTTGTTGCACTTGTTGTGGATGTATCTAAAGGAACCTGATATGTGTTATCATGCATATTGAAGTGTGTTGTGTCGTTCGCGTGTCATATTCTTGCTGAAAAGAGTGCACATCATTTTTCATTTGTGTTTTCATTAGGTTTGGCTGACCTAGTGTTTACACTTCACATGAAAAAATAAAATTTAATTAAGGAAGCATGGATTGATCCGGAGACATTATTCTTTGGTCTCATTAAGGTTTTATTGGTCCACTCTCTATCTCTTTCCAACTTGGGAATGTTGAGTTGTCGACCTAATTTGAATTTTATGAAATGAAGTTCATGTGGTCTAATCTTTGGAGAAAAATTCTAAGGTTGAAGATGGTATAAATGCAAGCTGAATTGTGTAGGATTATATGATGCAAAGTAAACGTGAAGTAAGCCAAAAACAAAAGAGAAAAAGTGTGTGAAAGTGAGTTGAGGTAGCAAGATTTCATTGTGTTAGATTCTTTGAAGTTGCAAGTGGAGCTAAAGGGTTTCTAATCTTCCCATCATGTTAATGGATGTGCAAATCTTTGTGGTGGATCTTTTGTTCTTTTTTGTATCAGTAGGCAATGAGCCTCCTTGTTGGATAGTAAGTCCTTTGTGTAGGCAGTGAGTCTTTGTATTTGGACAGTGAGTCCTCTTTTGGGAAGTGAGCCTCTCTATTCATTTTTATAATCTCTTTACATTGTGAGTTAATCCTCACCGTGGTTTTTAGCTTATTGGTTTCCACTTAAAAATCTAGTTTTCATTTGTTGATTTTAATTTTCTATTATCTCTACATTTCATTTCACATAATAATAGAACAAAGAAGGTGGAATTCTAATAAGTGTTGAAGTTTTGATTTTAATTTTAGTGGACAATCGATTCAATTCCCCCTCTCAATTGTCATGTACCTTTTTAACAAATTATGTTCTAACCGGCCAAAATTTGGCTTTCTATATCTTTCCATGATCTAATTGAGTTACGAGGTAGGTTGATATACCACTGGTAAACTTCATCGCTTAAGGTGTATAGGAACAACCTACATACGACATCTTCATGTTGAATCCTTGCTCTAAAACATGTATCATTGAAGATATCTATATGTTCTTTTGCATTTTTGTGAAGGTAATATTTAGGACACAACTTATCAGAATGTTTTGATAAATCATTGTACATAGAAAATTGAATCAGCAACTCTACGTTGAAGAAATCCATTGCTATGGGAGGCGGTGGTGGTATAATGACCATCAGATTTTGTGAAATTGCACCTACACTTCCAGAATTTTGAGGTCTAGATAACATTCGACCACTAAGCTCGACTAAATTCACAAGAGGATCACTAGACCAAGATCTAGTAACACTACGAAAATCTAGTTTAAAACCTAATGAAACAAAAAGAACAACAATGAGGCCTTGCTTCTAGTGCCAATTCTTGTTGATGACGATGTCACTTTCAGCAACAATGCAGATAAAATCCTCACAAACAAACCACAAAGAACCTATCTTTACTTGAAAGAATAAACCAAGGCAACCTAAGGTGTTCATGTTATAGGAAGAGGTTGACTTATCTTAATCCAAAGGCACTGGTAGTTAGGTCTTGACCATACTAGGTTCACTCCAGGGTATGATGTGATATTGTTGTTAATCTCAAAGGTTCTATGGTTAATAAGAATCATAAGCATTCGGTACCATATTTCCAGTTCAATCATAAAATAATATTATGAAATGAAAATATTTACAATAATATTTCATGAACATCAATAATTTTGTTATCACTTAAGTAGATTTAGCTTTAAGCATTTAGTAATTTTATAGAAAATGAAATATTTTCAATAAATTTCCATCCATTCATCTATTTTTTGAAACATTTTGAAGAATTTAAACATTTAATCTAAAAAAAAGCATAAAAATACTGACAATTAAAATTTCTCCCAGTTATTCTCCATGCATGCCCCAAGAGCTAATCAAATCAAAGAAAACTACTTTATACTTCGCTAGATTGCTCCACATCTACATATAAAATAGTGTGATCTTTTAAAGAATGGGTTTTAGTTTCGACACCAAGTAGGTTTTGCATGCAACCTTAAACGGCACATCACATAGTCTTGTTTGGCTGAACTAACAAAGCCAGCTACAAAAATACATGAGATAGGTAGCTATCAAATTGGCTTTGATATTGATTAAATTCTATGTGCATACAATATTTTAGTCCAGAATGATTCAGAAAACAGGAAAAATGAAAAAAACTTAGAGAAGTTTTGGCTCTTCCAACATCCATAAATTATGAACTTAAAATAAAAGTAAAGCAATAAACAAATTTTTATAGGAACAAGGCCTCAAGAGTGCAAACTTAAGGTTTATCAAGACAATCAAAAATAGCAAATCAAAATGTAGCACGTGGCATATGCCAGTTGTTGTCATAACCTTCTAGACAAAGTCAAAGCTTTGACTTTAGCATCAACACCCTTCACTTTCAAATTCTAGTACACAATACTCTGCATAAAACAAGGCTATCAGCATCCTTTAAAATACCAGACAAGGAACATCCATCGGGATCAGGAACAACCTACAAAAATCAATTTCAACAAAACATTTTTCGTGACAACTCCAATATCTGATATTCAGTACTTCCCTCTATCACTTAGGGCTCGGGTTTTGGGATCCTTTCTTTTATTTTCTTCAACTAATAATCTCAAAAAGAATTCAATATTTGGTGCATACGTTCTTTTGAACTTCCTTGTATTTCCTTCCAACTAAACTTGAGCCTGGTGTATTCTTCTGATATCTGGAGTATACTGGCATTCCTTTGCACTTTCTCTATTTCATACCTGACTATAGTTTTTCTACAATGTATGATCTCATCAATGACTTCTCGGGTTAGCAATTGAACAGGGCCTTTATTTATTCTCTCAATCCAGTCCTTGAAAGCTTTTGCTTCTTTACCCTCCTATCCTAGTTTCTAGGGATCACAATCTTGATGTGCTAACGCTTCAATAAAATCTTGATCTTTGTCAAGCAACTTACTACATTTCTCAGTGACCTTTTCAAATCCTTCTATACATTGTATTAATGTGCCACCTTCCCATTTCAACTATTTCTTCCATTTTTCAGGCAATGGAACTTCTTGTTCTAAAATTATATTTTCTCTTATCAATTCTTGGACATCCATTTACATAAGAGTTTCTACATTTCACCTTTCAGCATCAACCTGTTCCTGGAAAAACCTACATTCTCCTTCAAATCTTTTAGATTTCTCAGACCAATGGTATGCTTCCTTGTATTTCCCAATTGCATCGATAATAAATTATTCCCCTTGCCTCACCCAATACTCAATCCATTCTTCAAATACATTCATTCTATGGAGAATTTCTGCAATTGCATCCACCTATTCTTGTGACATAAGTATTGGATTCTGAGGCAATTCAGTCTATGCTTGACCAAATAGGGTTAATTACTTTATAAAAATTTCTATGCTAGAAACTCATTCTTTCAACTCTTTTTTCTTTTGTTTATTATTTTGTACCCTAGCAAAATTTGCATCCAAATTCATCTTCATTTCTTCTAACTCTTGTGTCCAGGATGAGTGTCCAACATTGATATTTGTTATCTTATACTCCTTAGGCATTATCTCATGTCTATTTTTATTAGCTAATGGGGTAGCTATATGGATTTTTATGCCTCCATCTACATTCTTTTGTATGACATGTTTTATTTTAGCTCTTCGCCTTGGCTTAGGAGTTTCCACTTCTTTTATAAAACTTTTAAGATCTAAAGGTACTAATTCTACTTCAATTGGGGAATTCAATTCTCTGATTAACCAATCATGTGCATCTTCATCATGCTCTACCTCTGTAACATTCCTTTGTTCCTAGTTTATGGTCAGTTCAAGAACTTCTCTTACTTCTTTGACTTTATTTTTTACATCCTCTGGAATAGGAATCTCTTCAATAATCTCTGGCATAGATTTTGGATTACCAGGATTTGACATTGTCTCTTTAGTTTCAAGACCTATATTTTCCTATCTAGCCAAGTGTTCAATATTAGCCTCTTGGACGTCACTTTCTTTGTATCTTGTTACATCAAGATTTTCTTCATTTCCAACCTTATCACCTAAAACTCGTGAATATTCTTCATTCTCAATTTCAACCTAGTCTTCTTTTTATTTTTTAAAGACCTGCGGTTGTTTATTATCATTTTGATCATTCCCAAGTGAAGGCTGGGAATAAAAAGTATCTTCAAAAACCATTTCATCAGTAGGATTTTGTCCTATAGTATCTCCTATTTCCATTTCAAGAACATCAAGGTTTCCCACTTTTGAAGAGAGTGTTCCTTGTATGAATTCTTCTTCTTAACATTTATAGGAATAGACCTTGTGTCTAGAATTTCTTCTACCATTGGTTGTACCATGGGTTTATCTTTAGACTTTTTTTCTTTTACACTTTCCCACATGGCACCTCACTTATCCATTTGTTCCTTAATCTTGGCTTCATCAGCCTCAAAAACTTCATCCAAAACTATAGGAGTCCTTCCTAGTGCATGTTTTACACTATCCATATTAACCGAGGGAGGAGAAGTGAATAATGTTGCAGCTCTTTAAGCTACAGACCTTGTCTATGTACCAGTATTTTCTGTTACCCCTGCCTCTTCATCAGTTGTAGGTTTAGTCCTTGGTTTTGCTATGGAATAAGATGCTACTTTTGGTTTTAATTTTGATTTAACTTTTCCTAACTCGGCATCTTTTTTCTTACCAGCTGGCTTTAGTGAAAATCCTTAGCTTGGAGCCTCAGGGTGTTGTGCAGTTTTGCACACACGCCCCACTGAAAGTAGGGACCCTCTTTTTGCTTTGGCTTTTGGTTTTTTTTTTCCCCCTTAATTTTATTGATTTCATTGCCTTTGGAGGTCCTTAGATGTTCATCTTGCTTTCCCAAGTGATTTCCCCAGATTGCACTTTGAAAAACTAAGTTCTGAGCAAAACTGTGTTTTACCCCAATCCGGGATTTTCTCGGGTCTGGTTGATTTTTCTCGATTCTGCCAAAGTCCGCTTTGTGCAAAAATTGTTTTAGTCCACCGGATTTTCGGCTTCCATCTGAATTTTCCCCGATTTCATGAAAAATTTCGATCCGGAAGGAAACTGGTTTTGCCTCATATGCTTAGATTTTCCTACCTAACCCCGATTTTCCTGTGATTTCTTCAAGCTTCCTGGGTATGCCAAAGTCCTGAATTTTATGTCAGTCCATGGAAATTCCCACCCGGATTTTTGGATTTTCCGCTGTGTTTTAGCAAATTGAAGTACTGGATTAAATTGATGAATTTGATGATAAATGCTCAACACCCCATGCTTAATTTGATATATTACATGATGTTACATGCATTCTTGGTTCGTTTTGATGATCTATTGTTGAGATTTTTGCCTCATTTAGTAAAATCCACCTGACCTGGATTTTCCCAGATTTTCCCCTTGGTCTCTGTTTCCTCGAACGAAATTTTTCAAAATATTTGTTCTTTTCCAAAATGGATTTTTAAAATGTTCCCGAAATGAAAATTGAAAAGGATTTTGAAAATAAAATTTCCAAAAGTGGAAAAAATTCTGAAAGTGGAAAGTTTCCTTATAAAAATGTAAGTTTTTTTAGAAAAGGTCAAAATTTTATTCGAATTTAATTTGGACATGTGGGCTATTAATGATGATATCTGTTTTTCAAGACTAAACAAATATTAAAAGGGGGACTTGCATATGGATTCGTGCCAAAAGAGGGAAATCTAGAAGTGTTCAATTTAAATTTTCAAAATGGGACCTGCCTAAGAATTTGTGCCAAAACTGTCTACAGCTGGAGGAATTTTTGGAAGACACATGAATCTGATCTTGCTGGAGATTGTGGGCCAACATGGATAATATTCATGCATTTAATGCAAATCTTGTCCTATTTTGAAATTCTCCTGGCCGACCCTCGCTTGAGGTCAGCCATTGTTGTAAAATCTAATTAGGCCGACATGTTTGGGGGTTCTCTATAAATGGCTTTTGTGCCTCATTTGTAAGGAGGGGGAGAGATTAGGAGAAGATTTGATAGAGAGTGAATTTAGCAGTAGAGTAGAGGTAGAAGCTAGCCAATTTCTAAGCAAGTGATGTAACAGAACATTGGAATTGTTGCTGGAGTTTGGTGATTCAATACAATTGAAAGCATTGTGATTTTCTGGTAATCTCTTTTGTGTTGATTTATCTTGCATGGTTCTTATGATTCTATTTTTAAAATTGCTCATGGTTATTAGATTTAGATTTTAGATCTGATTCAATGATGTTCATGATTTAAATGTTTGAAGTGTTTTATAAAGAATTTCCATAATTTTTGTAGCTAAATGATTAATATTGTTTTAAAGTTATTCTCAGACCTATATTCATTACAGTTTTGGTTAAATTATGGAGATTTATTCATTTCAACTGCAATTGGGTTTCTTTGGGTGAATGTTCATGATCTGTGCACCTTAAAACCTTGAAGATTGCACTATTTATAAGATTGTAGATTTATCTGATCAAGCTGCATTGGTTTCATGGGATTAATATCCATTTCAAGTGTTTATCATTTGCATTGTTAATCTCGAGAAATATTTATATTAGAAATTTGTTCAAACTCCCTTTATCTCTTTGCTATTTATTTTGAACTGTGTTATTTTAAGGTTGAAAGACTGCCCATATTGTTGCATCCGATGAAAATTCACTTCCAGCATTGTTCATTTGTAAGGCCCCTTGTGATTACCAGCATTTTCACATATTATCTGAGTTGTTTATGCATTGTCATGACCAGACACCCGAGAGACCTTGTGATTTTAGTAACATGTTGTTGAAATTTAATTTTCAAGAGAGATAGAAGATGCATTTGTCTCAGGTAAGGCCGCAGAAACACCATCAACAAGGGTTCTCTCTCTTCAATTCATATACTCAAATTCTCTTGGCACTGTGCCTTTTCTCTTCTTCTTAGTAGGCTCCCTCTACACCTCAAAATCATTTTCATTTCTTTGTTTCCTTCTTTTATCTTGTGAGTATGTGGGTTCAATTCCTTTTTCTCTTAAAACTTTACAAAAATCATTTATCCAATTTTGAGTATTTAATATAACCGATGTAGAGAATTCCTCAATTGATGTCATTTATTCACCTTTGTAATCCAATTCTGGAATAGGTTCATCATAACTCTATCTTCATTGTAAGTCTTACTCAACACTTCACCATCATCTTTCTCCAGCTGATCTGGAATATCATGAATCATAAGAATCCGTGCAAACTCTAATGACAATCTTTCATACTTTCTTTTTCTTACTTTGTGTTCATCTTCACAATTTAGCCAATAATCTTCTAGGTGCTATACATGAGCATGATAGCTAGCTATATTCTTGGAATTATTCCCTTATGTGTCATAATACTTCCTTTGGAGTGGAAATTATTTCAAATTATATATTTTCAATTCTTCTTCACACAAGTCAACTGTTCTAATTGCACTACATTTATAATTCCCTATCACAATAGGAATCTAAATGAAGCCTTTTTATGAGTTGTGCTATAAAGAGCTTCGGATGGCTTTAATTGTCTTACCAATTCTAATAACACCATTTTATTTGTAGGGTACCTAGGCAGCATGAAAGGATTTCCATCAAACCCTTCCACTCTAATGTAAGTGAAAGTGGGAAATGAAATGTACCAGCCTCCAATTGGTCTAATGACACTTTATGCTTCCAAAGACAATCTTTTAGCTTTGTCACCTTCCATTATTTTGACCAGCTTCATGGAAAATGCATCATTAACTCTTTTGTAATGCTCCTTATATCCATGGATAGTAATTTGGGGTAAATGAGCATATATTAAACTATTTCTTACTTCTCTGCCCAAATTACCAATCCTTTTCAACCCTTGCTTACTTTCCCTTAAAGTGCAAGAATAAATCACATATGATGACATATAAAAACATATGGTTTTTAGAATTTTTTTTATCTATTCGTGCAATATGTCGCTAATAAATTTTCCCCAATGCATTTGCATGGGACTATCCATCAATTTGGATATGATCACAAACATCCATGGTTCAAATTTATTGGCATCTCGTAACCCAGCTATCCTGCTTAGCATAGTTATAGTATCTTGAACATCTAGGTTGAACATAGACCTTAGAATTGATTTTTCCTATTTTGTAATCTGCTCTTGACACCATTGTGTATTCATAATTTCTCTGTTGTGTTCTTCAGAACTCTGATAGGTTCTGGCTTTTGCCTTCATATCAATATGGTACATATGAGTAAATGTAGGAAGCCCAAATTTGTATATAATTCCTTTCTCAGAGAGATCTTCATAAGTCCTTCCCTCCTTCTCAATGATTCTTTTTTTTTGGGTCATAGTGGTTTAGACATTCCATTACCAATTTAGGGGCCTCCATTGCTTGCGGAACCCTCCTGCTAAAAGTAACCCACTTGCTATAACATTCATGATACACTAAGAAGCATTTTCTTTCCATGCCCATGTGTGAAATTCAACATCAGAAGACCACCCCATATGAGTATCAGTAGCTATCACACCAATTGGTATAGCTTGTGAACTATAGTATTGAATTTATCTTCTAATTTTTCTTCAAAAGTACTCATTTTTCTTGGTGTGTTCGGCATTTTCAAATGTGTGTCTTGTGTGCAAGTTAGGATTAAATTTAACCAGTTTTTCTTAAAAAATTATAAAAAAATTCAATTCACCTTTTTGATTAAATTCAAATCAAAATAATCAACATTTCAATTTTTAAAAGGGAAATATCCTGATATCAGAGGCTGATGACACCTGTTGATTATTCATATTCCATCTTATTCTTTGAAGTTTACCTTTCCTTGTGCACCATAGTATTATTTTCTGTTCATTCATTGTCCTTTACAAATTTGTAGCATGACAGGAAGTAGAGTGTTATAAAACAAATTGCATGCTCAAGGTGATGCCAATTACATGAGTAGTTCACCACCTTCATTAATTACCTCTTACAACATGCATTAATTTCTTGAATAAAGGTGTAATCATGATGAATTAGGGTTTAAACTATGAACATCTAGGTTTCTGCACAGGTTCACTACTAGAAGAGAAAGATGGCACAAAGATCTTACGTGGCACTCTTGTGTCACTTTGATTTTTGTGAGGAAAAATCCTTTAAGATACGTGATCATTTATGACTTCCAGGATTGAAAACTTCCAGTACCAAACCTTGGAAAGATTACCGGGGACTAGGACACTTACCCCCAAGCTTTAAAGAAAACTGAAACAAAAGAGGGATCGAGAACTGGGTTCAAGAGAGATCAAAAGTGATTCAAAAATTTCATAACAAAACCTCCGGTTTCTAAATTATGACTAAAGAAAAATGAAAAGAAACTATCAGACTCTGATACAAGAAAGTGGGACCACCAGGATTAACAACTTATGGGTGATTACTTACCAGGCGGGACTAGGACCAATCAAAGATACAACTTCTTTGATTCAACCACAACTCTGGGATTCTAGTTTTTGGTAAACTAATAAAAATTCAAAAGACTGAAACACCAAATATGGGAAATAACAAGGGACTAAAGCAAATACCAAGCAAATTGAAAATGAAACTTGCATTTTACCAACCCCCAGAACAATGCCAAAGCAAGCGAAAGTGAGAGAAAAGAAAAGAAAAAGGGGATCCACATTTTTCCAAGGGGAAAAATGGGACGTGTTGTGAGACTACACAATAGTTATCACATGGATAGTATGATCCTCACAAGAGACATGTCCTAGAATGATATCTTTTCCATAAGAAAATTCATCCTTATGGTAATCTTGTTATTTTCCCTTGTTGTTTCCCTTAGAATGGTCGGGGATTGGATTCTTGTGAATCTTTAGGTCTTTATTTCCAAGCCAATGTTCTATGTTGAACTCTACTTTTTCTATTAAATCTTCAACAATATTCTTGTCTCATGTAGTTTTTGGTGATGTTCCCTTTTATTTTATTGAATTCACATTGATTGTTCTCATTATACCAAGGGGGTTTGAAGTTAGGTTCTCCATAGTTTGCTCTATCGTTGATCTTGATGAGGTTCTTGTTAACTAGTTTGTGCATGATCACTTCAAGGGATTCTCCCAATGGAGTAAATTTCCTTCACAGTTGGTCATATTGTCTTGGTGGTCTCCTTTTGTTATCCTATCCTTGATTTTATTATTGGTTGCTTTGTCGGTTATTCTATGGATAATTGAGTTGATTGTTCTATTGAGAGTTGGGTTGGTTATTTTGTGGATAACATTGTTGTGTTGTTTGGACCTGATTTTGTGATATGTTGGGTGTTTTCACATTGTGTACAACCTTAGCATCAACTACTCCATCATTGGTTACATTATTTTTTTCACCCATATCTTGGGTTTGTCATTTGAAGAAAGTTGATCTTTTAGGTTGTAAAGTTTGAGTGTTCCTCTTGTAGTAAGGGATCTTTCAGTAAGTATACCCTTTTACATAGTTTCCTCAAAATTTCTTAGGCATAGTACCTTGAGGTTGTAATTGATACCAGGATGCACGTTGGAGATGAAGACATCGACAAGTTGTTTCTCTGGAATGGGACACTTGATTTTTCTTGCTTTATGTCTCCATTGTTGTAGGTATGAGGCAAATGATTCACCTTGACTTTGTTTTATTTTATAGAGTCAGTGATCATTATGTCTTGTTCTATGTTATACATGAAGTGGTTGACAAATTTATCAGATAATTCATCAAATGTTCTGATACTTGGAGGTAGGCTTTGGAATTTGATGGTCACCCTTACCTGTTATATGAAAATTTTATGACGGTTTGGTCATTTAAATGCTTGTCAAAAAAATTGTATAATTTATGAATTTTTATATAATTTTTTTTATAAATACAATATCTTGAAAAATCAGAAAACAATGATAATTATTAGTAATAAATATAAAAATCTATTGTTATAATTAACAATTAACAAAAAATTTCTAAGTTCATACTAAAAACAAATCTTGTTAAATATATTCTAAAAGTTAAAAATAATTATATTCTATTTTGAAAAGATTCTAATTTAATATATATTTTTATAATAATATTATAAATGACATATATTAATATAAAAAAATGATAACTATCATAAAAATGTCAAAGTTTCAAAATTCATATTAGAAAGTATTCAAAAAAGTTACATTCTATTCTAAACTAATTTATCTTTTTATAATAAAAATTATAAAATGATATATATTATAAATTAAAATATTATATTATATTTTGCTTATAACAATTTTTTATGGTTTAATAAAAATATAGCAAGTCAAACTATACGGTCTAATAAATTTTATCTGTAATATACGATCTAAAATTGAAAAAACGGTCAAATAGACCATCACCTGTGCCCCGCTAGAGGTAAGCACGAGAACTAGTCTATAGTGGTCCCACTGAGACTCCATGGAAAAAGTTTCATTAGGTAGGTGTCATTTTTTTGTAGTTCCATGAAAGATACTGAAAAATCACTTACATGTTCAATTAGATCTACTTTCCCCCTATACTTGTCAAATTTTGGTATTTCGAAGCCTTTGGGGAAAGGTTCCATGGATATGTTTTGATCAAATGGATATGGACAAATTTCTTAGAGAGCATAACTCTTCTTGGGTTTTCCAATTTGTATTTTTTATATCCTTTGATTTAGTGTTTGACATTGCACATTTATATCATTGTTTGGTGTGCTTGTTTGAGGATTTTGGGTATTGTAGATTTGTTGTCCTATGACATTCATTTGGTCATACACTGGATATTGTGTAGTCATGGGATTCTGAGGACCATGTTGTACATAAGATATGTGAGGTCCTTTTTGTGCATAAGGCATGTGAGGTCCTTGTTGTGTACCCTGATATTGACTTTGGGGTGTTCCTTGGTACTAATTTTGTGGTCCTCCTTGTTGTTGTTGATGATTTTTATGTTGGGTTTGGGGTGTACTCTGATAGTTTATTTGTGGTACACTATGTTTTTGTGAATGTTGTTGAAGGATAACTTGATGTTGCATTGGCAGTATACCTTGTTGGTTTTGATTGTGTTGTTGAAGGGTACCTTGGTATTGTGTTGATAGTACACCTTGTTGTTGTGAGTTTTGTTGAAGGGTGCATTGGTAGTTCATTTGTGGCACACCTTATTATGGTGGATGATTTGGTTGAAGGTTTCCTTGGTAGTTTGTTTGTGGCACACCTTGTTGTTGTGGTTGATTTAGTTGAAGGTTGCCTTGATAGTTCATTTATGGCACACCTTGTTGTTGTGGTTGATTTGGTTGAAGGTTACCTTGATACTGCATTGAGGGTAAAACTTGTTATGGCTGACTTGTTTGAAGGTTACCTAATTAGTTTGATGATGGTACACCTTGTTGTAGTTGATTTTGTTGAAGGTTTCCTTGATAGTTCATTTGTGGCACACCTTGTTGTTGTGGTTGATTTAGTTGAAGGTTACCTTGATATTGTTTTGAGGGTAAACCTTGTTGTGGTTGATTTGGTTGAAGGTTACCTTGATATTGCATTGAGGGTAAACCTTGTTGTGTTTGATGTTGTGGAAATTTCCCTTGTTGATTTTGTACATTTTTGGAAGGGTCAGTGTAGGAAGTGTGTTGGGGCATGTATTTCCCTTGTGATGGGTTACCACCTTGTTGGTCCATTGGAATGTTCCCCATGTTTTGCATTGTGTTATGTTGTGGCATGTTTTGGGATGTGTTTCCTTGATATTGTTGTGCCACATATGCTTGTTCAATTTGGGATGATTGCCTAAACAAGGGATTATCCATGGGTTGTGTTTGATCACTATTTTGTGAAAACAATGGGGGTATGTTGGTATTCTCAGTTGGTTTCAGAAGTTTTCTAACTACCAGGTTTGATCTCCAAGTGGAATAATGTTTGGATCTTTTAGTATGTCCACATTGAAGTCAATGGGTAGTTTTGTACCACTTTTTTCTAGTGTGAGGAAATATGAGTTTTTAACATTTCTTTCAAGCATCTTGTCCATGAGTTTTTGCATCATAGGTTCTTGGGAGTAATCTAATAGCTTATCCTTAGTGATTTCCTCATCACTATTGAATTCTTCTATGACCACATCATTGGGATTTGGATTTTTATTTTTCCTTTCGATCATGTTTTGGTGCCTAAGGCATACTTCCTCATCACTTGGTGGTTGGTTTGGTGTTTCCTTGAAGGAAAGTTCATTTTTAGGAGTTTTAAGGTCACTTGATTTGTATCCCTGTGGGTTGGTTCCCTCATTAGTGATGTTTATTTTTGGTGCACTTGAGCTAATCTTGTTTGCTTCCATCTTTTTTTTGTGTTGGTATCGCGTAGTT
>VDFB02000007.1:39963055-40054574 GCA_007258455.2 Sequoia sempervirens | reverse complement strand
TGGTTTTGGTAAAAGACGCCAGGCATTTATTACTATTTTATTTAATTGCAAAAAAATTTAGACTGTGCCAATTGTTTGGCCTTTTTGTTCTTTAGGCTATTTGATCAAACTGTAAACTGTGTTTTTATTGTCTGGACATTTCATTTGAGAAATTCTATACACGTTGAATGCAATTTTGCTGACCTAGACCATGTCTAATGACTCTTCTTGGCAGTAGGGATATATGCAATATTATTTTATGTCAATGAATGGATTGTCTATGCTATAATCTTCAGCTTTTGATTTTCTAGAACACTACAAACACTAAACAGGCCCTTAGATCTATGATTTATCGTGCCTATCATTAAGTCTTGGCGCATTGCCTTAGGTTAGACTTTATTTTATTATTTTTTTTTCCTTTTCCCTTTCCAAACCACCATTATAGAAGAAGTTGACTTCTCTTAAAACCCGAAGGTCACTCAGTTTAGTGCAAAAGGGTCCCCCATAAACTGAGTTTCCCATAAGACACTGTTACCTCGTCAAATTTTGGCATCAATAGTTTGTTCTTTTTTTGGCACACTCGGTGGGACAGAGCTTAAATGAATTTTTGTTTTAGAAGGGTGTATGAGCCATCGACCTGTAACTAGATCCCAAACCGTAGGCAACCCCAGTTTACTAGTACCTCCACTAGGAACAGTGCAAGCCGCAAATTAGTTGGTAACCGTTCCACTTCTGCCACCCATTCCTCTAACCATGTTGTCAGCCACCAACAAAAATTATGTAGCATGGGATGTCGGAAGTCCCCTAGTAGCCCCAGTAGCACCCATTTTCTAGGGTGCTATCCCAGTTTCAGCTATGAAAGCTATACCCAAGTTTACCGGAGATGGCTCAAGAACACCTACAGAACATTTGCAAGATGTTGCAGACGTGTGTCTGGTACATGGGATTACACTGCAGAATGTAGATCTGAGGCTTCTCGCTGCATCTTTTAAAGGAAAGGAACTAGATTGGTATCGAACACTATCACCTAGCACTATTCACACCTGGGACAAGCTCGTAGATCCATTCTACGAGAGGTTCTCAAATGACGAAGATCGCTCTTCACAGTACTATCAACTATCTATAATAAAATGAGCCCCCCAGGAGGCTTTGACGGACTTTAATGCCTAATTTCACATAAATTGGAAAAGGATCCTTGTTATTATACGCCCGACTCTCGAGTTGGCATTCATATTTTATCTGAAGTCCATCAATTCTAATATTTCTATCATGATCAAGTCTTTGGGAGGAGCTACTCTACCAGATGCTTACGGTGTTGCTGTCAAAGCTGAGAATCATTTGATAGATTGCAAAAAGTTGCCTCCTCGACCTATTATGTCGATATTTCCTAAAATATTGATTCCCACACAAGAATTCGTGTCAACTAGCATGCCCACAAATCCCCAGTCAATGTACACATATGCGGCAGCCCCACAAAATGTAGCCTCTACATTGTGTTCTTCTAAAGATGAAATGAGTGACCTCAAAGAAATGTTGTGGACCATGGAAAATGATATAACCACTCTTAAGCGAAACCAATCAATGCCTCTGAAGCCTACATATCAAAACTATCAAGGAGGGCGGTCCTCATATCAGTAGAATCAATACCAGGGTGCACCTCGCACTAATCCACCAACTCTGACCGCCAACCAAATGGTGTCAGTGCCTACTCCACTAACGAGCGCTTCACCAAGCTCGAGTAGGGAATTAACCCCAGGGCAGAACAACCTCATTGATGAAATCAATCTGTGGTGCTTCCCTTGCAGTGATGCACATATTCCCTGGAACTATCCAAGTGGCAACTTGCAAATAAAGGTGGCAGAGCAATGCAGCCAAGGTGTGGCGATAGATCAGAAAGGTTATATATATGCCTCACCACAAATGGAGAGTGCGGTCCTTACCGCGCAAATGCAAGGAATGTCTCTAGAACAAGAATTTGATATCGCTCCTGATCACGCATTTTTTCCTGGATGGAGGAAGAAGAAACAATGTTTTCTAATGATATGTTGATATCCAAAACAATGCAAGTGCAATCTGATTATAACATGTGCTCAAAGAGGAGATTTACCAGTGAGTCAGTTGTTCCGCATCTAGCCAACCCGCAACTCAAAGGCGCTTCCAATCAGATTCCTGACACTTCTACTGCCCCACCACCATCTCAACCATGAAAGGAAATTATTATAGCAAGAGCCAAGGAGCAAAAACCTCTGAGTTTGTCACCTTTTAATGTGGTAGAACAATTGAAGAATTTATTAGCTCTCAAAAACACAGGTAAAATACCTCAAGAGGTTGCCAATCTCTTGGTATGTTTTAGGGTAACAGACAAGGCCAAATGGTTTAGACCTTCTACTCTTCAGGTGTTGCTAGACCTAGGCGAGTGTACCTATATGAATAAAGCACACTTAAGGTTGTATGATTTGAATGAATTGATGGATCTATTATGATGGAAAAAATTTAATAGATAAAAGCTTACAGACTACTCCTACTCCTAATATTAAACTTGAAATGTGAATGTTTTTGAACAAATATTTTATAGAATTCTAAGATGTGGATGGTGTGACCAGTTCCTACTTCTGTTGGGCTAATGGAGTCAAGAGGTAAATGATATGTGTTTCCCCCCTTTTGGCTTAACTCTAGTTGCTAGGCATTTTGAGAATGAGGTTCTATGACTAGCATAAAACTTCACTAAATTGATGACTTGCATAAATTGTGCTGGAATATTTTCTTACCAGGCTCTTCTTCAATTATCCAAAAGAAATCTTTAAATCACTGTGATTCATCCAAAAGACTTTAAATCTGACTTGTAGACACCAATTGATTAATTCACACAAAATGGTAATACATTTCGATAAATCAGAGATATAATTGATATACTGATTTAAATGATTAAAAGACCTCAAGTTGGAGACAACCAGATAAAAAATGTAAATAATTTCATCACAACAACTGAACACCAAGAAAGGATTTTACCAAATTTATGCATTCTTCTCCATTAAATATTTTGAAAGGATTTTACAATATACAACATGATGTTTTATTTCGGCAACAATTCACCCTATCCAATTACCTAACCTACTTATTTCTCCTAAATCTAATCCCCTTTTTGATACAATTTCACTTTGTATATATACATTGCTATTTTAGGGTTACAACCCTTCATATCCGTCTGTTGCAACTTTTCAATATTCCTCTTCTTTTGACAAAAATATTTAATTAATTTCCCTTGGAAAATTAAATATTTTAATCTTCATCTTTGTGTTCTTTCATGAATAATAATTATTATAATGCTTTTAATAATCTTCATTAATCCTTTCGCTGGAAAATCTCTCGCTTATATTTAGCTTGGTTAGAATATTTCACCATGATTAGTAGATTACTCCTTTGGGTAAAAGAATTACCCATTACCTACTCTTGTAACTTCTTTGGTAAAATATTCTCCATTTATGTCTCTTAGTTGAAATATTTCACCAATAAATTATTTCTTCAGGAATAATAACTACCCATCCTTTTATTCTCATTGGTGAAAAACTCCACCTCTACGTACAAGTATTTTATAAATTTTACCCTTTGTGCATTGGTGGGTAAAATGATTATTTCACCTTATAACTCCTTTTAAAAAATTTACATCTTGGTTAAAGTATTTTACCTCATAAAAATACCCTACCTCTCCTCTTTCACCTTTATTCACCTTATTACTCCTTTGGTGAAAAATATTCATTATTTTTACCTTTTATGATTTTTGTGGGTGAAACAAACATCTTCCTTATAACCACTCAATAAAAACGTGAAGTTTACATTCCTCAAAATAATATTACCTTTCACCATAGTCTTGTTTCATTCAATCTTTTCTTTGTATTATGACCATCAACATTAATTTTCTTGGCCGTATGTTTCTCGGCGTGACTTGAAACATTGGGAAGATTTTCATTTTTTCCCACTGATTGTATATCTCTTGCCGAACTCATTATTCCTCCCAATAATCGTATGCTTTGTTCTGTGAGACTCTCCTCGAATCATCTCATCAGTGTGACTTTAATAATTAGAGGAACTTGTGTCGATGACCTTTCTCTCACCAATGCGTTTAGGGCTTGCTCCTCGATCTGTGAGCTCCTTGTTTCACTTACATTCTTTTGGTGTTCTTTTCTGCTCACAAGTTAGTAGAATTTCCATTCGTTGAAATGAAGTTGCTTATGAACAAATAGCCGCAATAGCCCTTTGATTTCAACAACTTTATAATGCAATGAGATTCAAGTGTTTACAAACTAGCTTCTGCCCTCATCCTTCTCTTGTTTCAACTTCATCAACATTTATTAGGCCTTCATAAGTTCCACGCAAGCCATACGAATATGCTATCGATGTCAAGTTATTGATTTCCTCTGCCTACATATTTATCAAACCATGCGCTCTCTCTACCAAACTTGGCGAATGTTTCTTCATGTGTTCTTCAAATGAAATCCTCGAGGAAGGAAATGTTCACTATTGTATTGGCAACCTATTATCAATTCTACGTGGGAAATTTCATCAATTTTGCTTAGGTCTCTTGTGTTTGTGGTGTTATGCAACTCATGCATCATTTTATGGCCTTTAAATCCAACTACATCCAACTATCTTCTTTATTCCTCTATATTTTATTTAACTTCATCCTGTTGGCCCATTTAGAATCTACATATCTTTAGAACACAAGGGAAGGCTCATCAGCATTTCATTTTTCTTTCAAAGTGTTGAGATTTCAAAATCCTTCTCCCCACTTGCTATGATGTCTGAGCACTCTCTAAATTGTAAAGCAGAGTCCTCCAACTTGTTATTGGCATTCATAGGCACCTTTATTTGGAAGTCAGACGTATAGAAATTACAATGATCCTCCCATGTCTTCTGCTAGAACAAGAATCTATCTTTGCATTTAATGATGCTTATATAGGATACTGTGTGTGAGAAATAGATGTGTTGAGAGGAGTAGAAACGTGGCCCTACCTGTTGCATTTGCTTAAATTTTTTATAAAAGTTTGCAACAAATCCTTTTGGTGTGTGACAGTATGGAGGTGAAACTTTAACTTCTACCATAAGGGAATCTTTTGCATTGCATATGAACACTCCAACTTGACTAGGTACTCATTAGATTTTTTTTTCAAACATCTTGTACTGCAATCAAAAAGAGCCAATGGCCTCCAAAATCACTGCGGAAAACTATTCAAAACTTCTCCTCAAGCCATGAAATTGCACCAGGATGTCGAGTTATGATAGGAGAGTATGTTTGTGAAATTATTTGGCATAAATTTATTGGGATTGAAATATTTTCACAATCGAAGTTGCTCACTCAGCCATTTTTTACAACTGTTCAAATTGAATTAAAGCTTTCCAATTTGCCTCTTTGAAAAAATATCAAATCAGATTTTGGGGAACTATCACTTTGGATATTGGTTCATTTAATTCACATGAACATGTAGGCAAATGGGTTTTTCATAAATCCTCTTCCTCAGAAAAACATTAAAAATCAAACTTGACCACTTTGCAACTGTTTTGGAAAAGCAGTCATAAAATTGTGCAAAACTCATTTGGAATTGATTTTGCAAAAATACCAAATGATGTTCAAATGCTATGAAAATTGGCATGGATGCACCTTGGGATAGGGAGATTCGAGAGCACAAATTGGTCTATCATAATATCTTTCTAGATACTTAATATTTTCTTTCAAAGTGGGCCACTTTAATAGATTTCACTGTGCTGACAATAGATTTCCTAAAAAACCCTTCAACTTGTCGCTTCGAAACTTTGTCAAAACAAATCAGATGAAAATGAAAAATGGCATTCATACTCCCACATGTTAGACAAATATATCTACAAATTGGTTTCGCATAAAAATGAACAAATCCAAAGTTATGAACTTTCAAAATGAGCCACATCAACAGATTTTTCAACTTTACTTCGAGTGCCAAAATCAAATTTTCACATATGGGAAACTAAAATTTGCATGAAATTTTAGGCTCCAATAGAATTCATCCACTAATGTGTCTCTATGGGACATTCTATCTATCCTAGAGCCAAAAACGCTATTAAAGAAGGCGCTTCAAGAAAAGGTTAGAGTAACGCCAACAAAGCAGTTTTCCAATGTAGAGGTTGTTAATCAAATACCGTTGGCTAAAGTCTTTACAAACAATACAAAGGAATCCCCTGTCGAGGTTAGAGATAAGTTAAAACCCCAACCCTTCTTCTTGACTCTCATTATAGGAAAGAAGTTATTACACAATGCTATGATTGATTATGGCGCTAGCACCACGGTTATGCCTAAACAAATAGCCGAAGCTTTAGGACTCAGCTATGAACCTATGAAAAGGGGGCTAATGCAGCTTGATGGGAACAAAGTTTAAACCATAGGTGTCATCAAGGTACTTCCTTTAACTCTATTCGCTTGCCCTAGTATCATAGTGTCGCAAGACACTGTGATCATAGATGTTCCTCCTATGTTCGATCTCTGTCTATCCTGAGAATTTACTTCAAAGGTGCGCATATATCTGTCCTTGGATTGGTCACATCTGATTCTCAGAACCAAGCATAATGTAAAGATGAAAATAGAATCAAAGGATTTGCATTCTGAACATGTAGCGGACGAAGCCTTGATCAATTTTGAAGCCAAACATACCTCTATCACCAAGCAAGAAATGTATTGCGTTGAATTACTGGAGGAAGAAAAGGTTAGCAGAGACCGAAATGACAAAGAAGATGCTCTTTTGAGCGAACACATGGATAGTTATCCTTTTGGAAATTATCATGCGACAGGATTGGGAACCTATGTAATTTATGATGAAGACCAAGCACTTCCAAAGGTTGCCAAAAAGTCCAAAGGTAGCCAAGCAAATGAGCTATGGATGTTGTACTTTAATGGAGCAAGAGGAAAAGTAGGTGTTGGAGTGGGGATATGTCTAATATCCCCACAAGATGAAAAATTGATAAGGTCTTTCCATTTTCATTTCACTTGTTCAAACAATGAGGCTGAATATGAAGCATTAGTTCAAGGTTTAAACCTTGTGGAGTGAATGGGCATTAAGCAGTTAATGGTGTTTAGAGATTTCCAACTGGTAGTCAACCAAGTTCAAGGGATTTCCACAGCAAGGAATGTCTGCATGAGATCCTATCAGCACCGAGTCTTGGACTTGGTTGAGAGTTTTGAAGCCTTCAACATCCAGACTATTCCTCGAGGACAAAATAGCGATGCAGATTGCATGGCCGTGACTGGTGCTCAGTTTGATCCTACCTCTAACCTTATACATAACGAACATTCAGTGTGAGTACTAGTCTAATTGGTGATTCCTAACAATGATAAGAGTTGGAAAGTTTTTGAAAGTGATGAACACATCACCTCGTTCATCCAGCAGTTGGGGGAATTTTTCGATCAGCTTCAACCAAAGATTGTCGAAGCTTATGAAGGACAAATTATGCATCTCAAATCTAACAAGCTTCCAAAAGGATTGGTTACTCTAAAAAAAAATTCAATTGTGATGATGTAAGAAATGATAAGTGGAAGTTCGTAGCAAATAAAAGTGATTACATAGACCTTCGGGTCTCAGATGGTAGGAATCTTCGAGTTGGGAAAGATGTCCCGTACCATGATAAAGAAAGACTCATCAATTTCTGCAAAAAATATGGAGTAGTGGCCTAGTCCTATGATGATTTGGAGGGATATGATCTTGAAATCATTTAGCACATGATTAAGTTGATAGAAGGTGCAAAACCAGTCTAACAAAAGCAGAGGCCAGTAAACCCTAAAATTGAAGCGCTAATGGTGCAAGAGTTAACTAAACTAATTGAGTCACGCATTGTATTCTCAATCAAGCATAGTACTTGGGTATCCAATATTGTCCTGGTTTGAAATAAAAATGAAGATATCCATTTGTGTGTGGAATTTCAAGACCTAAACAGAGCATCCTTGAAGGACCATTATTCGTTGCCTTCTATGGAGTCAATCTTACAAACGGTTGCAGAATCGGAAATGTTTTCTCTGCTGGACAGTTTCTCCGGTTATAATTAGATCTGAGTTAAAGAAGAGGATCAACACAAGACCATGTTCACCACAAAGTGGGGAACATTTTCATATGCTAAAATGCCTTTTGGTTTATCCAACGTAGGAGCAACATTCTAGAGGATGATGGATATCGTATTTAGTGAGCTAATCAATAAGTTTATTCTAATTTACTTAGATGATCTTAATATGTTTTCTAAATCTAAGGATGATCACTTTGACCACTTAGAAATAGTTTTTCAAAAGTGCCAGGAGTTCGAGGTTTCCCTAAATCTAAAAAAAATGCGTATTTAGAGTACCACAAGGCAAGTTGTTAGGACATGTGGTATCTAAGGAAGGAGTTTCAATCAACCCCGAATGGGTGAAATCTATCAAGTAACTTCCCCTTTCAGTGAATAAGAAAAGTGTTCAGTCCTTCCTAGGAAAGGTAAATTTTGTTAGCAAGTTTATTTTTGACTTTGTGGGAATAATTAGGTCGATCACCCTGATGCTTAAAAAGGACCAAACATTCAAGTGGATGACCGAAGCTTGAGAAGCCTTTGAAAAAGTCAAGGAAGCTATTTCCTCAGCTCTGATGCTGGTTAATCCAGATTTATCTAAGGATTTTATAATGTATGCATTCAATAGCAAGTCCAGTATCACTACTGTCCTAACCCAAAAAGATGATGAAGGAAAGGGAGAACATCTAGTGGCTTTCTACTCCTAGACCCTAAAGGAATACAAGACGAATTATAATTTCATCAAAAAACAAGCCTTTGTAATAGTGAAGGGACTTAAAAAGTTTTGCTATCTAATTTCCTGCAACAAAGTGTTTGTTTATGTCGCACATTCCAGTGTGCATGAATATATCATGGAGGGAGAAATCATAGAAAAAAGAGCTAATTGGATCACCAAGATCCTTGAATATGACATTGAGTTCAAACCCACTAAAACTGTCAAAGGAAGAGGACTGTGCGAATACATGGCACAAAACGAGGAAACACCAGCCGAAGGAGAGGAACCTGAGCTTGTTCTGATAAATGAGCTAGAATTGGAGGGTTGCTGACTGATAGATAGAATGAGGTTTATACGAACAAGAAAGTATCCGCTAGGTCTCTCATCCCAAAAGAGGAGATACTACCAGCTGCAAAATTGTGGATATACGCTAGTGGAGGGGGTCCTTTTCAAAAGAAATTTCAATGGTCTACTCTTGCGATGCATTACTTTAGAGCAAGCAAAAAGAATCCTTAACACATTCCACAACAACATTGCAGGAAGACACTTCTCTGCTAAGACCACCACCATCAAAATCATGTGCGCAGGTTACTATTGGCCTACACTTTTCAATGACTCCCACTCTTTGGTGAATCTTGCAAAAAGTGTCAGTTCTTTACTGACAAAAGGAAGAATTCCGCAATGCCTCTCAAACCTATAGTGGTGGATGAATCGTTTGCGGAATGGGGCCTAGACTTCATCAAGATGATTAATCCAACTTCTAGTGCCAGACACAAGTGGATTATGACTACCACAGATTACTTCACAAGATGGGTGGAGGTCATTCCGCTTAAAAACACAACAGAAACAGAGATTGTGGATTTACTCGAAGAGTTGGTGACAATGTTTGGTCCTTCGAAGACTATCATTTCTGATAATTCCAGAGCCTTCCTAGGCACAAAGGTATGTCACTTTGCATTAACGAATGGCATATTTCTTAAGAAAACATCAAATTATAACCTGTAGGGAAATGGCCTAGCGGAGTCAACAAACAAGAACCTAGTCTGACTCTTTAAAAGAATTGGTTCGAAATACCAGAGGGAATGGCATAAAAAACTTCGATCAACGCTTTGGGAAAACCACATAACTCCTAAGCAAGTCCTTAAGACTTCGCCTTATGAGTTGGTATATGGGAAAGAGGTGTTGTTACCAATATCTATGGAGATTCTACACTCCAACTGTTGAAATGTCTCGAGATAGAAAAAAAATGGCACCATGGAGGTTCGGCTTGCCAAACTCTTAGAAGTACAAGAAAAAAGGGAGAAATCCCTAATAGCCATGACAAACTGCCAATAAGTGGTCAGGCGATGGTTTGACAAGAAGGCTTCTAACCAAGACCTAAAGTGCGAAGACTTAGTACTGAAGTATGATAAAAGGGCTGCTAAGCTAGGTCAACATGGTAAATTTGATAGCCTATGGGAGGGCCCTTTTAAAATCATTCAGTGCAGGGAGCATAACGCTTTCGAGTTAGAAAATATGGAACAAGAACCTTTAGGAATCCCTGTCAATGGGATTCATCTTAAGTTGTTCCATTAAGTGTCGAGTTCTATTTTTGTACATATGTGAATAATGTTCTTATGTTATTTTCCCTTTCTTTGGTTGGTCTTTTTTGAAATTGGTTTGAGTTTTTGCGCATTTAACCCATTATTACAGAGGATAGAGCAGCAAAATTTCTTTACATAAAACATGCCCATGTGCAAAGAAAATGAACACATATGCTATAAAAGAGCCCATAAAATTGAAATGCAGAATGAAAGAAAGAGCCATGAATTTTGATAAAGATATATATCTATTTATATATATTCTTCAGTTTTTGCATTGCAAAATTGTTGGGAAAGTCCTAAAAATATATGACTATTCGAGCTATTATTTCATATATGCAAAATTTATAGCATTTTCTAGGCTTATATACAAAACTATAAGGCAGGTGGTGTATGCAACAACAAGAAATAAAGAAATTGGGAGGCATTTTTTTTTGGGGAGTAGGGAGGCATTTCATTCAAGGGCATAGGAGGCAGCAATTGACGTGTCAATGGTAGCATCTACCTCTTCTTCATCAATAGGTTCTTTAGCAATAGAAGCAAAATCATTCGGCACAACCACCATTGGCAGGGGAAACACCAGGTTCTCGAAGTCAGTATAATAATCGATGTTGTAGAATGGTATCACATTGTAGCTACAAAATAGAAAGTGCAAGGCCTGGGTATCCCTCTGTCAATGCTCATCGCGTGTCTGAAGGAAAAATCCACTGAGAAACGACAACCATACAACTACCACTTCTTCCTCAATGTAGCGACAGAGGTCGCTGGCTGATGGCAGGTCTACCCCATACGCAGCGTGAGCAACAATCTCACCTAGGCCATTCAGGTACTTTCTTGGAAACATTTCCTTAACCAAATTCAGGATGAGAGGCCTGGGGATGCCAATGTCTAACATCGACGCTACAAAGTGTGAATAGATATCAGTATTCACATGGTACTTATCCTCATACTCTATGCAGTCCCTACCCAGAACTCATTTTATGGCTACCAAAACCAAGGAATGCTTATTCTTGGTCATTCTTTTCATCCGCCTAGTGGAAACCTCCCCCAGAAACATTGTTTGTGACTTATAAGAGGTTAACCTAATAGGAGTATCCATGATTCTGACACTATGTTTATACCTTCTAACCAATATTGAAACTTACCTACCACCTAGCCTATGAGAAAACTTGCTTAAAACTGTGCCAACAACCTATCACTGCTCAAATGCTAAGTGTGATTTCCTCACTACTTACCGGCCTATTTATAGAAAAGATGAGAAGACTCATGCTAATCCGTTTTGGGAAAAATGTGATGATAACTAGATTCCAACTTGAAAGGCGTGTCGTTGTTTGCTCACATTTTCAGACCAGTTGCATCTGTAGAGGTATGGTTCAATGCATGCTAGATTAATAGGAGCTAATTAATTAGCTTTACAAAGGTGGCCCTCATTGACAGTAAGTTGCATGGTTGTAGGCTATTGTGTCATCTCACAGGCATTTCCCAGAGCCTAAGGCAATAGCCATATCTTTTCAGGATGTGATTGTTTGCTTTGGCTTAATCATTCCATCTAGGATATTAATTACTAGCACATACTAATGCAAGGTTAGAAAGCAAATTGTTAGCTCAAGTTCCAAGGAAAAGCACATCATATCACATGGTTGTCAAACACAATAATGAACTCTTGCTGCCTCAAAATGGCAATTAGTTCATTTTGCACGAATCACGAAATTAACGGTACATGCTAAATTGAATGCAAAAAACATGCTTTCATCTACCACCTTGAGAAAAGATAGCCAAGTATTGCATAAAAAGGTTTATTGATTCAAAATATTTTCAAAAATGCTAAAGCTTGAGGTGCAGAGAAATTTTTAGCATATTCAAAGCTGGATAAGAATAACAGAGTCCAGAACTCGCTGAAGTCTTCATCTGAAGAAAAATGTCTGAGAGTTCATCTCAAAAAATGCAGAAGGAGATTGGCCAAGAGTTGTTTACAGCCGTACAGTTGTCAAAGGATGTATATTTCTGTGAGGATTTGGCATATATTACACTTGGTATACCCAGCAAGCAGGCCCAAAGATTGCAGAAACAAGAAAAGAGTTGAAGAGAAATGGGATAATATTTATGACCCATGACTTGCAAAAAACCCTAAATCCTTAAGAGAAGTAGCATGTGCAAGGTTGACGGCACCAAAGGCAGACACGTCTACAACAAGAAAAGTTTGGTACAGTGGTCTTCCACAATACATGGTCCCGCTGGTGCATTACTACCTAGAGATAGTTGGCGCCGCCATCTAGTGTTATAACCCTAGCACCCGTTGCATCGAGGGCCGAACTTAAGAGTTCACATCACCCCACAGGCCATTTGGCATATGCTATGCATCCTAGACCCACGTAAAATAAGAGAGAACATTGAGTCCTTTTACCCTGAAAAAGGAGAAAAAACATGGAGGGCGATGAAAAAGAACTCAGATTTCTTATTGGAGGAGATTGGTAAGAAAAGTGTCCCAGGTGCTAAATTGTCAAGTATTTTGTTGTCGTGCGTTTCATTACGCGATGATATGAAGGATGCCATGTCCATGCTAGCTTTTGTATGTGGTCGAGACTCCGATGAGATGGTGGAAACTTTGCAACTGGGTCCATCCTTCTAATTTCACAAACAACACGATACCTTTTGGTATGATTTCACTGAGTTCATGGTAGATGAAATGATACATAAAATAAAGAATTACCCAGTGGAGGGAAAGTTTAGATTTATTTCTTTCCTGGTTCACATGTTCCTACATCAAAACCTTGATTTCTTTGCTTGGTATTTTAAATTATCAATTTTTGATGAACGGGGTAAGAGGAAGCCAGTATCCATGTGGACGCCCTTTCTTTCCGTGTCATATGATTATTATGCATTTTGGGATTATTTCATAACTCTGGTCTTGCATGATTTACTAGGAGAAAGTGACATAATCTGGCTCGATAGTGATCAGACTAGATATATGCAGAGTTTCACTCCTGCCTGTGATTGGTTCTTAGGAATAGATTTCATGATTCTCTGGATGCGGGGCTTCATTAGTCAACCTTTCCTTCTCCCAGCCTACGTCACAGATAGGGTGCTTGCGCTTGAAATGTATAGGTAGGCGTGTATCATTGATTTTACCTTCTGCAGCAACAAAAGTGTCAAGAGAAAAGGATTCTTCACCTATCAGAAGAATTTCAAATCAGTGACTCTGTTAAAGAAATAATTAGACTAGTTATTACAGGATAAACTGGCTCATTTAGGGTTGGTTTTGGTAAATGACAAGTGAGATTACAACCCCTTCAATGACTTGAGCCGCACAGGAAGGTTACACATGTTCCCCGACCCTACTAGGAGAAGCAGCGTAACCCACATTCATACAAGGATGAAAATTTTGTTGAACTGGCACATATTCCTACACAAGATACCAGAGGGCCATGGCACAAGTTCTATTTTGTTGTGGCGATGGCCAAAGATAATGTCCACATGGAACACACCATGTACAATAAGTTGGGGAAGGATGAGTAGTGGACTGATGAAAAAATCGAAGCTTTCTAGAAGTATCGCCAAGAGACAAGGAAATTGGATGCCCCTTATGATAGTCTAAAGGATGACAAGGAATTTGAAAAATGGTGGAATGATGACCACCCCAACCCGTACTCTAGCATTAATAAGATCGAGAACCCGTAAGATGAGTCTGAAAAGCAAGAAGAGGAAGCGACAACATCTGCCTCCTCTGCACCGAAGGAGAAAGGCCCTAGACAACCTGCCTATGTGGCCACAAATGTGTGTTTTAATATATCAAGGGCCTCACATACACTCACTTGGGCCGCTAAGCCAATCAAGGTATCACATCAACAAACAACAATAACTGTCGAAGCTCGGGAGACACCACTCGCAAAATGGCAATGCACAGAGAGCATTATGGGAGAAGGTTCGCAAGACCCACTGGAATAAAAGTGCTTGCAGCTAGCCAAGAGCCTAAGGCTGAGGAAGAATCATTGACGATTCTGGAGCCGCCATCGACTAGTCAACAGGTGAAATTCACTTCTTCCCTTGCTTCTCATTCCTTGGTATCTGCCCCTGCCTCAACGACAATCCCTACCATGAGTACTGGCCCTCTATTTCCCACTTTTAATCCAACATATATGGGAGGTTTTTCCCAATTCTCGTAGACCACTCCACCCTGCCTTACTCCTCCATGAACCCTTATGCCTGTTGTTGTCACTCAGGCTCTCCTTGCCTCACTTTCTGAAAACATGCCCCCTGCGGGTACCCCTTCTTCTACTATTGTTGTGGATCCTCTTCCATCGCAATAGGCTGACTCCGCAATAACAACGCCTCCACCATCCCAGCCTATGAGTCCTCTGGCCAATTCACCAATTCAATCATGGCAAGTGACTAGCTCTTTTGTTGGTCCTCAAACCAAGCTTTGGAACGTGCCCCACTTCTCCCTGCAAACTATCACTCTCTAGAAGATATAAATGCCCGCGCCTATGAGGGTTACCTATCCCTATGTCCTACCTTCTGGTGCTCCTTTCACCGGCGAACTAGTTTCTTCGCAAGCCAAATTTATGGCACAGATTGATTGCGGAAAGGAGGCATGTGCAAGTAGAATGAAAAAGCACCAGGCAAAAGATGACAGTGCTTCTGTTGAGCCAAAATACAGACTCTTTATGATGAGACCTGACAGGAATTGAAGTTTGCAACCATGTACTTGAGAGTGACCAAGCCTCAGGGGGAGATGCACCTAGAAGATTATGAAATATATGCGGTAGGGCTTGACATGAAGGTGGCCCGACCACAAGATAAGGATGAGATTATGGAGAAAACATAGTGGGTGGTCATCTCTGACTTTCTCAAAATTGGCCGCTAGCTAAAGAAGAAGGATGAGCAGCTTAAAGCGGTTAGGGAAAGAGTTAGTTTTTTAGAGAAAAAAGAGAAGTCCTTGGAGGTGGATGTTGCACCTATGACAAAGAGGGTGCTGGTAGTAGAGGATGAGAAGAATAGATTTTATGGTGAGCTTGTGAAGATTCAGACTACTGACCCTGCCATGGTGAAAGAGCTACAGTCAAAGAATTAGGAGACAGAGCAGAATCTGCGGTTGAAGAATGAAGAGCTAGAGTGACTTCGCCTTGAGTATAGTCAAGGAATGACATAGAGGAATGAAGCTTTGGAGCACCAACAAGCTCAATATGAGCATAGAATACAAGAAAAAGAGGTTGAATTTAAGGGCCTAAAAACTCAATTAGAAGAAGAGCTCCAAGAGACAAAGTCTTCTCTGGACATGCACTTAGCAAATCACTCCTGAGCCAAGGAGAATTGGAATAAAGAAATAAGTAGCTCTACAGAGCAACTAGCATCAGAGAAAAAAGAAAAGGGCAGATTTGGCTGAGGCCATTAGCTCTAAGGACATGAATATTGCTTCTCTTAAAAGCTCTCTCCTATCTTCTAATACACAACCAGACATTATTTCGTTGGTTAGATAGTTGTACATATCTCACTGAAAAAAGATTAAAACCTTTTGCCTAGCACTATAGCCTACCCTCTGATTCATCACCAAGGAATCAAAGCTGAGCTAGGAGGTTCATGATACAATTGAGCAGTTCCCAAGTTTCATCTTGGAGAAGGTTCTAGAAGCAAAAGATCTACTCATCGAGCTATACTTGGTCTCTGATGAAAACCTTGCCAAAGTGGGTATTGAAGATCGGGATACTGCTGCTCAGATGACAAAAAAGTTCATCCATTGCCATTTCCTTCTAGCCCACTAAAGCAACCACGGCTACTCTAAGCAAGACACTAGACAAAATACGGGGGAATTTCTCCGAGTTAAGCAAGATGGGTTTGCCATCCCCATTCCTTGAAAATGGGTCTATTGCCATAGCCGAGCAGATTGTAGAAAGAATATCTAGATGCTTTCAAAAATTTCAGTCATCCTCCCACTACAACCGACATTGAAGGAGTTATTCATCCGCTTGCACAACTACTGTTTCATTATGAAACAGGGGTTGGTTTACCTAATGCATTGCCTCATAAAGAAACTATTGATCTAAGTGGAGCACAGGAGAATTTGTGCAACATGGTGAAGCCATCTGAGGATGAATGGTCACCTCTACAAGTGACTCTTTCCAATCTCTAACTCCATTATCTAATGAAATGCACTCTGGCCTGTAAACTAGAGAAATTTTGGGTTCTTCATTCCTCAGGAAAAACGCCCCTGATAGTCGCAAAAAGTTGTTAATAAATATTTAATTAGCTCCCTTCGGGTGTATTTTTCTCTATGCATCAGCCCGTGTATCGCAAGTAATCAACTCAACCTTCTATCTAAGTTTTTATCTCCTGCTCCACGTGTCTACTCTTTGCAACCCTGAGTTTTTGCATTCCTTACACATCTTGTGAAACCCCGCTATGCTTCCACGTGTTGTAGCTGTGGGATATATTTGATCATTCTTTCTTGCTGCCTCATTGGGCTCCGCTCGAGTGCCACGAAGCCCTCATTCCCAAAAGGTTTGGTGGGCCCTACAATTTTTATCTGCGGTGTACTCTTGCTACGTGTCTGCTCTTCGCAAAGCTTTCAACATAAAGATGAAGGAACAACCACGGGTAGCGAAATGCTACATGTCCCTTTTGCGCCTGACTGGTGATCATTCCCTCCACTATTGGTTAAGTGATCTACCCATTCAACACGTGTAGCCTTTGCGCAAGCCTTCAGCAGTGAAAGAGAGAGATTCACACAGGTAACGAAAGGCTACCACGTGCCTAGTCGACGGATCCCATATTCGAGCGATGGACCAGATGAACCAAATGCTACTATTGGCCACTATGTGTCATAATCATTTGCACGGGATGGTGACACTTGTTTGATTCAACCTTTCCGGGACCACCGCCATCATTTGTAGAAGATGCACCTGTGCTTAAAAGGGTCCGGATGCTTGGTTTCAAATCATTTATGTTGCAACGGCTTGAATAATATTCTTATTTTAGCATCATTGCCAGGGGATTGCGAAATATTTTATGTTACTGCTCTCCGAAGCGGTGGGGGTTTTTTTCCTGCTATATATAATTTTCTCTGTTATGAGAAATGGGTTTAGGATTTGGAGGAAACATTGGCTTTGGTAAAATACGTCAAACCTTTATTATTGTTTTATTTAATTGCAAAAACTTTCAGACTATGCCAATTGTTTGGCCTTTCTTTTTTTCATGCTATTTGATCAAACTATAAACTGTGCTTTTATTGTTTGGACATTTCATTTGAGAACTTCTATACATTTTGAATGCAATTTTTCTGACCTAGACCATGTCTAATGACTCTTCTTGGCAGTAGGGATGTATGCAATATTATTTTATGTCAATGAATGGATTTTCTATGCTATAATCTTCAGTTTCTAATTTTCTGGAACACTACAAACACTAATCAGGCCCTTAGATCTATGATTTATTGTGCCTATCATTAAGTCTTCATGCATCGCCTTAGGTTAGACTTTATTTTATTATATCTATTTCCTTTTCCCTTTCCAAACCCCTATTATAGAAGAAGTCGAGCTCTCTAAAAACCCTGAGGTCACTCAGTTTAGCGCAAAATGGTCCCCCATAAACTCAATTTAGCCAAAATATTGTTTCCTAGCTCATTATATTGATGATTGGAGGTTTTGGATTAAAGGGTTTGTTGTTGAGTATATCTATTTTATCCATGTTAAGTTTCAAAGATCCGCATGAAGATTTGATCGAGTTATGAGTATCTGTGTTCTGACAGTTTTTATGTTGCTTCAGTTGGTGTTCCTGAAAGAAGATAATGTGATTGTAGTAATTTGAGTTTTTACAGATGCTTCTCTAGTGATTCATGATGCTCGTGGATGTTTCTAGATCATGTTCTATTTGTTTTGCACATCTGCATTGATCATTGTGCTTGCGATTGGTGATTTTCTTTTGCGTGTTCATGTTTTTCATGTTCTTGACTGACATGGTGGTTGTAGCGTGTTGTGGATCTTCAAGGAATAATTTTTGAAGGTGGTTCATGTTTGAGGATTTTTTTTTGGGTCTTCACTTTGTTGTGTCTTACTTTGGCTGATTCACATTGAAAATTATTTATTGATTTGGGCCGACAGTTTGTACACATTTTATTTTCTTATTGGGCCAACATGTAGCAATGTAATTCCTAGTTGCGGATATATATGAGTGATTTTTTTATTCTATTTGAAGGTATGAGATATGCGAATAATCTCCTAATAATTCGAAGGTAGAAGCAGAGTGTGAAGAAGAGTGAGTAGAGTGTGAAGAAGTGTTCATGTGCTTAACTGAAACTGTAATAAGGAATTAGCAGATGTTATTTTCTCAGTTCAAAATCTTGCGGATGCAATCCAAATGTTTCTGTAAGATAGTGTGTCTTCCTTTGGGTAGCAAGCCTCTTTGAATTTGATCAGCGAGCTCTAGGCAGTGTGCCTAAATGTATGTGCATTCCCCATTTATTATTCTTTTATACTTTTAATAGGGTATAATCTTGTGGACTAACCTCCACTGTGGTTTTTCCCCTAATAGGGTTTCCATGTAAAAAATATTGGTTTTATGTGTGTTTCTGATGTGGTGATGATTTATGCTTTCATGTCTATTTATCATATCTAAGAATAAGGTTAATAAGTTTAATTTTTTTTGAAAATTGATTCACCCCCCTCTCAGTTGTTTGCCCTTGTGTTGCCAAAAATTGGTATCATAGTAGGTTCCTTGGAAGAAGTTTAATAGCTTGAGGTGATTCGGGATGGTGATATATAAGAAGGATAGTCTGAGATTTGATGGAACAAATTATTCTCTATGGAAGACTCGAATGGAGTGTCATATGAGATGCATTGGTGAACCCTCGTGAAACATTAAAAGGAATATGTATGCTATCCCACAAAATGGTCCTTCTATTGTTGTTGAGATTAAGGATGTCATGTACAATATTAGGGCTAAGGAAGGATGTCATGTACTGATTCTGAGATGATAAATGTGATAGATCTGAAGACTGCTTATGAGATCTAGAAAAATTTGGAAACTTTGTATGAAGGTGATGCTCATGTGAAGATTTCTAAGTTGCAAAGTCTAAAAGGGAAATATGAAATGTTAAGAATGGGTGATGCTGAGAACATTACTTCTTTTATGCAAAGAGTGAATGAACTTGTGTGTAGTATTAGATGTGTTAGTGGAATATTGGAAAAAATAAAAGATTGTTGCTAAAGTGCTAAGATCCTTGTATGTTGCATACAAAGTCAAAGCTACTGCTATTGAGGAGCTCTAGACTACGCCAAATGTAACCAGAGACATGTTGATTGGTAAGCTTACTGCTTTTGAGTTAAGTGAGTTTGGTGATACTCTTCCTAAGATAAAATCTGCATCAAAGCTACTATATCCAGAAAAGGTAAACAGAGATATGATCTAGGAGAAATTTCTTCTAGAAATATGTTCAAGTATGAGGAGGAAATGAGAGACATTGAAGAAGAAGAGAGAAAACTAGATGAGCTTGAAGCACTTATTGTCAAAAGGGAAGCCAAAGGAGAAGGTAAGTATAAAGGGAAATTTCCTATTAAATGTTTTTCTTGTAGTAAGATAGGTTATTTTGCATCAAGATGTCTGAAAAGAGTTCCTAATCCAAGACCTAACAAGCCTAGATTTCAAAGAAAGTGTTATTATTTTGTTGATGAAGGTGTTACAAATGATGAATTTGATAAAGGGAATGTAAGTGAGGACGAATGGGTATTTATTGCTATCAAGGAAAATGATCCAGCCCCTACTGAATTTGCTAGTTGCACAAATGTGGAGAAATCCCTAGCTGCAAGAGTTGAAGAAAAAGATGAATGGGTGATTGACAGTGGATTCTCTCATCACATGATAGGTGATAAAAGTAAATTTGTGAGCTTGGAAAAGTATGATGGTGGTGTTGTAAGATTTGGTGATGACAAAGCTGGTGTAATCCATGGTAGAGTATCCATTTCTCTTGATGGTAAGCATAATATTGATGATGTTATATATGTGGAAGGTTTGAAGCATAATCTCTTAAGTGTTGGACATATGGTTGACAAGGGATACAATCTTCAATTCAAGGATGGAAAGTACAGAATATTGGGGAGTTCTAGAAATGAGATTGCATCAAGTACAAAAACAAAAGGTAATATCTTTCACCTGAATGTTGCTAGTAAAAGTTGTTTGATTGCTCAAGTGGATGAAATTTGGTTGTGGCATAGGAGTATGTGTCATGTAAACTTTGACAATATTATCAAGATAAGTTTACTCAAGCCGTGAGAGATCTTCCTAAGTTGATGAAACCTACTAATATCATATGCAAGGAATTTCAGTTAGGGAAGCAAACTAGAATTTCATTTTAGAGCAAACAACATTGTTCAAATGAAGTGTTGGAGCTTGTGCATACTGACTTGTGTGGTCCTTCTAGAGTCATAATTTTATAAGGATACAATTATTTCATGTTACTTGTTGATGATTATTCTAGAATGATGTGGGTTACTTTCTTGAAGGATAAATCTGAAGCTCTAGAGAAGTTCAAGATCTTTAAGGCTATGGTTGAGATAGAGACAGGTTTGAAGATTAAATGTCTGAGATCAGATAGAGGTGGTGAATTCACTTCTAGTGAGTTTAATTCTTTTTTTGAAGAGCATGGGATAAAGAGACAATTATCTGCCCCACGGACCCCTCAGTAAAATGGAGTTGTGGAAAGGAAGAACAAGACAATTGAAGAAGTTGCTAGGACTATGATGCTGGAAGGAAATGCTCCTCATATCTATTGGAGAGAAGCTATGAGTATTGTTGTTTACACACTGAACCAGGTACAAGTCAAAGGTGATACCAATAAGACTCCTTATGAGCTATGGTATGGTCATAAGCCTACTGTTAGATACTTCAAAATGTTTGGGAGTAAATTCTATATCAAAAGAGATGAAGATATAGGAAAGTTTGATGCTAGGAGTGATGAAGGGATATTTCTTGGTTATTTTACTAAAAACAAGGCCTACCGGCACTACAATAATAAATTGAGGAAAGTAGTTGAAAGTGCTAATGTCAAGGTTGATGAAGACATAGTTAGACCATCTAAAACTTGTGGATATGATTCAAATGATCAAAATGACAATTCAGATAAAGGAAAGAAAGTTTAGACTTCAAATCAAGTTCAGATCATTCTGGTGAATTAGGAAAATAAAGAGGAAGGAACTAGTGAAAGTGCAGAAGTGAGATCACAAGAGCCTAAAATTCAAGAACATCCCAAGAGTCCAAGGTATGTAAGACTAAATCATTCAGAAGATTAGATTATAGGTGACAAGAACAAAGATATTCAGACTAGGAGAAAAATTGTAGAAGAATATTTTTTGATTTCAAAGATTGAGCCTAATGGTGTGAATGAAGCATGCAAAGATGAACATTGGGTGGAAGCAATGAAAGAAGAACTATTGCAGATTGAGAAGAATGATACATGGATTCTTGTTCCTAGAACTAAGGACAAAAATGTAATTGGAACTAAATGGGTCTTTAGAAACAAATTGAATGAGCAAGGTGAAGTGCTTAGAAACAAAGAAAGACTAGTGTGTAAAGGATATTCCTAGATGGAAGGAATTGACTTTGAAGAAACTTTTGCTCCTGTTGCTAGGATTGAAGCTATGAGACTATTTCTTGCTTATGTTGCTTACAAAATCTTCAAGGTTTATCAAATGGATGTCAAGTCAACATTTCTAAATGGTGAACTAGAAGAAGAGGTGTATGTTGAGCAACATGATGGATTTCAATTGATTGATCAGGGAGATATGGTTTGTCAGTTGAAGAAAGCACTGTATGAACTCAAGCAAGCCCCAAGAACATGGTATGCTAGATTGGACAAGTATTTGTTGAAGCTTGGATTTAACAAAGGTATTGTTGATAGTAATTTGTAATTCAAGATTGATCATGATAAAGATTTGATTATTGAAGTCTTTGTTGATGATATTATTTTTGGAGGAGATGATAGTTTGTGCATGAAGTTTGCTGATGAGATGCAGAGTGAGTTTGAGATGTTTATGATTGGAGAGATGAAATTATTTTTGGGATTGAAAATTACTCAGCTAGATAAAGGGATATTTATATCTCAGTCCAACTATGTGAAAGAATTGCTAAAGAAATTTGGTATGGAAGATTCAAAGCCGATTCGTACACTTATGGTGACTAGATGTAAGTTGACACAAGATGATGATTCTCTGAAAGCAAATCAGACTAGATATAGATCCATGATTGGTGGATTGCTTTATTTGACTCAAAATAGACCTGATATCATGAATGTCGTATGCATTGTTGCAAGATTTCAAGTTGATCCTAAGAAATCTCATGTGATAGCTATGAAGAGGATTTTCAGATACTTGAAGGGGACAATTGATTTTGGCCTATGGTATCCTAAAGATGATGAGCTTACTTTGAGTGCTTTTATTGATGCTGATTGGGCAGGAGATGTGAATGACAAAAAGAGTACTAGTGGTGGTGCATTTTTCTTGGGAAAGAAGCTAATTTCTTGGTTAAGTAAGAAGTAAAATGTCATTTTTTAATCTACTACAGAGGCAGAATACATGGTTGTTGCTAACAATTGTACTCAAGTATTATGGATGAAGAAAATGTTGAAAGATATCAAAGTTGTGTATGATGAACCTATTGCTATATTCTATGATAATTCAAGTGCAATTAACATTTCTAAGAATCTAGTGCTGCATTCAAAAACTAAGAATATATCTATCAAGTTTCACTTTTTGAGAGAGAAGGTAAGTGAAAAAGGAAGTCAGATTGGAGTATGTGCCTACTAAGGAATAGATTTCAAATATCTTTACCAAGCCCTTGCCTAAGGATACTTTTGAGTATCTTAGAGGGAAGTTAGGGATGATTACCCCTCCTAATCAAAACTAAGATGCATTGAATTGCATCAGTCTGTACATTTCATAGTCATATCTTGATCTAGATTGATGTTGTGGTGGTTGCTACTCAGGGGGAGTAGTCAAATGTTTAAAAATGTGGTTCAGAACTTGTGTGGAGAAAGATAATGTATATCTTTCCATTGATATTAAAGGGGGAGAAGATTCATGTGAAAAACTTTGTGGGGAGAAGAGTCATGTGAAAGAGTTGAGGAGAAAAGAGTCAAAACCTAAGGGGGAGAAAATGCTAAGAGAAAGTTGTGTTGATGGTGTTTTTAACATCATGTGTTTCCATCAATGCCAAAAGGGGATATTGTTGGATGTTGTTGATATGCGGTTGTCATTGATGTCAACACTATTAGCATTAATGTCTTAAAGGCTATATATGTCAAGGATATTGAGCAAATTATAATAAAATGAGTTGTAGGTTGTCAGTGGTGCAGTGAAGTTTAGTTTAGCCAACATACTATTGCCTAGATTATTATATTGATAATCAGAGGTTGTGGATTAAAGGGTTGTTGTCGAGTATATCTAGTTTATTCACATTAAGTTTCAGAGATCCACATGAAGATTTGATCAAATTATGAGTATTTGTGCTCTGACAGTTTTTTTGTTGCGTCAGTTGGTGTTCCTGAAAGAAGATAATGTGATTATAGTAATTTGAGTTGTTGTGGATGCTTCTCTGGTGATTCATGATGCTCGTGGATGTTTCTATATCATGCTCTATTTGTGGTGTACATCTTCATTGATCGTTGTGCTTGTGATTGGTGATTTTCTTTTGCGTGTTCCTATTTTTCATGTTTTTGGCTGACATGGTGGTTGTAGCGTGTTGTGGATCTTCGAGGAATAATTTTTGAAGGTGGTTCATGTTTGATGATTTTTTTTTGGGTATTCACTTTGTTGTGGCCAACTTTGGCTGATTTGAATTGAAAATTATTTATTGATTTGGGCCGACAGTTTGTACACATTTTATTTTCTTGTTGGGCCGACATGTAGTGATGTAATTCCTAGTTGCAGATATATATGAGCAATTTTTTATACCATTTGAAGATATGAAACATATGAAATAATTTCCTAATCATTCAAAGGAATAAGCAGAGTGAGCAGAGTGTGAAGAAGTGTTCATGTGCTTAATCGAATATGTAATCAGGCATTAGCAGATGCTATTTTCCCAGTTCAAAATCTTACGGATGTAATCCAAATGTTTCTGTAAGATAGTGTGTCTTCCTTTGGGTAGTAAGCCTCTTTGTATTTGAGTATTAAGCTCTAGGCAGTGTGCCTGAATGCATGTGCATTCCCCATTTATTATTCTTTTATACTTTTAATAGGGTATAATCTTGTGGACTAACCTCCACTATGGTTTTTCCCCTAACAAGGTTTCCACATAAAAAATCTTGGTGTTATGTGTGTTTTTGATGTGGTGATGATTTCTGCTTTCATGTCTATTTATCAGATTTGAGAATAAGGTTAATAAGTTTAATAAGTTTAAATTTGTGTGACAACTGATTCACCCCCCTCTCAGTTGTCTTCCCTTATGTTGCCAACAGAATTCTCTAAACTTGAACAAGAGGTAGTAAACTTGAGAGTTGAACTGGAGAAGGAAAAAATCTATGAGAATAATTTTAGATATAGCTCCAACAAGCTTGGAGAACTACTTATAGGAAAGAAAAAAGGTAAAGAAAAGGGTGGCCTGGGAAATGAAGCAGGTGAAAGTTCTAAGGACAATCAAAAGACTCAGGAAAAAGGGAAGTAGAAAAGAAATTCAATAAATTTTGCAAGGAGACTGCCTATGAGACAACCTAATGCACAAAGGTATACCTATTTCAATGGTATTTTTTTTCCTATAATAAATATGGTCATAAGGCAAAAAAATGCGGGAACAGGATGAATCAGTTTCATAGCCAATGTTTTTCATGCAAGAAGGTTGGAAATAAAGCTACTGAATGCAGATCTTAGGTGAGAATGTTTAGTCAGGTAATGATGAACAGGTTTAATGGAGGTAGAATGAATCAATCCTTTAATGGCTACTGCTATACCTATAACAAATTTGGACACAAAGCAAATCAATGTAGATCAAGAAGTAATGAAGGTCAGAATAGTCAGAAAAGTGTTGTTTTCTATAATTATAACAAACCTGGACATATCTTAAAGATCTGTAGAAGTAAGAAGGGAAAGTAGTTTGCTTTGGTAGAGAAAAATGAACCAGTAAAGAAGATTGACAAAGAAGAGATGAAGAGATGAATAAGATATGGAAGAAGAAAGAAGAAGAAGATCCTGAAATTACTGATGTGTTTGTGCCCTCTTCTAGTATGGACAATTCCTCCAGGGACTAGACCTAGCATGGTCTTAGGGGGAGCATTATCAAAAAATTGTAAAAACCCCCTAGATGAATGGTGTGTCAAAGGTTGGCACAAGGATGTAATGTGAAGAATGAATAATCAGAGGTTTTGGAAAAGGAACCGAAAGAAAACATGTCATACTGATTTATGGACCAAATTAGGGTTTTTTGTGTTGGGAAGAATGTTTTTAGCAGTTTTTTTATGTTTGTTGTATTTAATATGAATTAGGGAAAATTGATGGTGTATAAGGTAAAATTTGTAAGCCTTTTTTATTAGTTAAGCATTTGAAGAGTTTGAAAAGGTGTCTTGGAGCAATCTCAAAGTGATCTGAAGCATTTCTGAAGAAATTTTAAGAAACTATTATTCAGTCTGTGAAGGAAAAGAAGTCTTGACTGAACATTAATGAATTCAAGAAAGTTAAGCATGACAATGGAAAAAGGATCGAGTGGTGACATTCCACTAAAGATGAAAGGAGTTAAATTGGAAGAATTTGATCATAGGAAGATGAAAGAAATGGAACTAGGGCTGAAGGAAAATGAATTACAGAGCATAAAAACCCTAGGTATGGATTTATGGGGAGAATTTCCTTGGTTTTTTGATAAATAGTTCAATTTGTTCTTGTTGAATCATTTCAAGAATGACAACATTGTGTTGGACAAACCCTACCTAATCACGAAGGAAGCAATCGAAGAGATTACTATTTTATGCAGTATTGGGGATCTCCCTAGAAAGAAAACCATTAAATACAAAGATGTGGAGGAACTTACTAGCATTAATAAAGACCCTAGAGCTTTATTGATAAACACCCTTGTGGACTTAGCTGTAAGGTATTTTGCGTATGGCATTTCCTATAAAATCTATTTCAGAAATATTGAAGGCTCGACATCGGTTATTGTTGTATATATTGCACATATGATGGTTAAGGACAATAGGTAGTTTGATTTGTGTAGCCTATTACTTGAAAAATTGGCTAAGAATGCCTGAATGTCAGTGGTTGAGGGTTATCCCTTTTGGTTTGGATCTTTCCTTGTGTGCTTGCTATTTTACTTTTTGAACTCCCTACTAAGAAGAGACAATGTAATGTGGGAATCTAGTATTCCTATTGGGAAACAAGTCTATAGATACTTGGAATCATTGGCAGATAATGTAAGTGATTGCAGATCATATTTCACATCCTTAAGAATAAATCTATGCACTAGTATGTCAATGTCAAGTCAGTTTGAAGTGGGTTCATCCTCCAGTAAGAGAGAGTTGGAAGTTATCATTGGTGAGTTTCCTCTGGAACTGAAAAAGAGGAAAACTATTGTAATAGGTGTCCTAGGAGAGAAGAGTGAAGAAGAATTTCTATATGGATCTTATCTAAAGGATATACAGATGTTGCTGGATAAGGGTGAGATGAAGAAGATTGGTGAAATGTGGAATGTGTGCTCTCTTTTTGTGAAACTTAAAATTGATGATGTGTTGGTTGATTATTTATTGAATAAAGGTATTTCAATTTTAGATGTGTTAGATTATTTACCAGATGATCTTGTAGATATTGTTGAAGAGAGAACAATATTTGAAGGATCTGAAGGACATAAGTTTAAAGCTATGATTGAAAGAAGGTGTAACAAAGAAAATCAATTACTATCTAAACATATGAATGAGAAAAAATAATGCATCAAAGAAATATTTGAAATTTACAGGTATTGTCTGCAGTGGCTGGAAACTGTTGATAATTTTAGAAGTAGGATTGAAGCTATTGAAGTTGAGATGAATAGTATTGGAAAGAAATTTGATTTCTTCAAAGATAGGGATGGAAAATAGAGAATAAGAGTTGGAGAATTGCAGGTAGAATTGCTAACTACTCAGAGGAAAAAAGAAGATATGGTTAGAACCTTCTAGTTGGTTAAGGAAGTTACTGAGGTCCAGTTAGATCATCTCTTTGGAAATCTCTTTGATGCAGAAAATTGTGAGCGATTGTGTTTTTCTTTTGATCAGACATCCTCCTTTACACAGTTATCTTTGTTGGAAGGTATGAGTGCAAGAATGAATTTGTCTATGCTTGCATGGAAAAGAGTTCTTCTGATCTTAAGAGAGAGGAATAAGAAAATCTTTCATGTAAAAAGTGTCATTCTTGTCTGGATGTTTGAAATGGGAAGCTAGAATTTTTGTGTATATACATATGTTTACACCCTACATTTTTGGTCGCCCTTTTCCATTTATGTCAAAGGGGGAGAGAGTTATGGAGAGAGATAGAGTATAAAGTTATGGGAGAGAATCATGTGAGCTGGGAGAATGTTGTGTTTTAAAAAATTTGGCACATGTTGCCATCAATGACAAAGGGGGAGATTGTTGGAGGAATGAAGAAGAATGGTCATCTCTACAGTTTTCTCTTGTCATTAATGTCACATTTTGTAATTGTAAGTCTAATTCAGTGCTTGATCTGGTATTTTGGTCTGGTATTTGAACCAGTTTTCAAGCTACACCCTCTGGTATTCTAGTTTGCAATCCTCTACAGTTGATAGTTGTTGCTTACGGTTTTGGGAAAGTGTTTATGGTTGTTGAAGGCATGTATGTTCAAAATTTCTCATGCTCTAGTGCTCATACGACATATTGGAATTATTCTGTTGATTGCTTTTTGCAATGAAGTCTATTTTTGTATGACTTCTTAGATTAGTCGTGATATGGTGAATTAATTTTGTTATGCAGATATATATACGACCTATCTTAGGTCTATGCCAACATGATATAGCGTATTAAGTGTTTGAAATGGAATTTGGGAAGATTTTTTGAATGCTTGTAGCCGACAGGTTGGTATTTTTTATAAGCAAGGAAATGCATCTAATTAGGCCAACCTAATTGATGCTTGCAGATAGATCGAGTATATATATGTGTGTTGAATAATTTTTGAAGTGAGTGAGTGAGTAATCGATGAAGCAATAGTGAATGTGAAAGTGAAGAAGAGAAAAAATGATGAAGTGTGTTAAGTCATTCTATTGATCATCACCGAAACTACATCAACACTTATTAGGTGCACTCTTTTTAGTTCATTTTGGCTGTAAATCCCAATTTTGCTTTGTAAATATTTTTGTAAGAAGTGAGCCTCCTTGTAAGCAGTGGGCTTTTGTATCCGGACAATGAGTCCTTTTAGGGCAGTGAGCCTTATACATTCAATTTTGGAACTACTTCATATTGTGAGTGAATCCTCACCGTGGTTTTTCCCTTATTGGGTTTTCCACGTAAAAATCTAGTGTTCATTGTGTTGATTTTATTTTCTATTATTTGTGTTTCATGTTCATACTTAATAAAAAAATAGTGTGGTTGTGGAATTGATAAGTGTTGAAGTTTTAAGTTTGAATTTTGTGACAACTGATTCACCCCCCTCTTAGTTGTCTTGCACATTTTAACAAGAAGAACTAAATAAAATTGAAAAGAATGAGACTTTTGAAGTTGTCTGAAGACCAAAAGATAAAAATGTGATTGAAGGAAAATGGGTTTTTAGGAACAAGTTGAATGAAGATGGCCAAGTGGTGAAAAATAAAGAAAGGTTTTTTTGTAAGGGTTACACTCAAGTTGAAGGTATTGATCTTGAAGAAACTTTTTCCCTTGTTGCATGACTAGAAGCTATTAGAATGTTCTTGATATTTTCTTTTTTTAAGAGCTTTAAATTTTATCAAATGGATTCCAAGTCAATCTATCTCAATGAAAATTTAGAGGAAGACGTGTATATTGAATAACCCAAAGGGTTCCTTTTATCAGAAGGTAAGGATTATGTGCACAATTTGAAGAAATCACTTTATGGATTGAAACATGCCCCCCTAGAGCTTGGTACTCAACACTTGACAAGTATTTGCAGCAACAAGGTTTCAAAAGGGTAATTGTTGATAGCAATCTATACATCAAGTTGGAATGTAACGATTAGGTAATTGTTTTGGTTTATGTGGATGATGGAATGTAACAATTAGTTAATTTTTATGGTTTATGTGGAATGAGAAAGGAGTTTGAGATGCCCATTCTTGGTGAGTTATCATTCTTCTTTGGGTTACAAATTTCTCAATTTGACAAAAATATCTTTCTCACAAGCCAAGTATATCAAGGAAATTTTGAAGAAGTTTAGGATGGAAGATTGCAAATTGGTGAGTATACCCATGGTCACAAGCTAAAAATTAAGTAATGATGATGGATCCCCATAAGAATATCAAACTTTATACAATTCAATGATTGGGAGTCTATTGTATGTGACATCTTCAAGACTAGATATTATGCAAGTTGTAGGCATGGTGGCACAATTTCAAGCGACACTAAAATAAACTCATGTGAAAGAAGTTAAAAGGATATTTAAATATCTAAAGGGAACTATGGATTTTTTTTTGTGGTATTCAAGAGGTGAAGATTTCATGCTAGCCACATATATAGATGTAGATTGGGAAAGAAGCGTTGATGATAGGAAAAGTACAAGTGGAGGAGAACTCTTCCTTGGTAATAGTCTAGTGCCTTAGTTAAGTAAGAAACAACCTTCAGTTTCTTTATCTACAACAAAGGAAAAATATATAACAATAGTATCATTTTGCACACAAGTTCTTTGGATGAAGCAAACATTGAAGGAAATGAAAGTGGCATATGATCTTCCTATCTCCATACTTTGTGACAACACAAGTGTAATTAATATTTCAAAGAATTTGGTCATGCACTCTAGGACAAAGAACATTCTTATCAAGTATAATTTCTTAAGAGAAGAGGAAGTAGAAGAGAATGTCAAGTTGGAGTACATTACCTCAAAGAAACATGTAGAAATTTTCACAAAGCCCCTTTCTAAAGAAACTTTTGAGTATCTCAGGTAGAAATAGGGAGTGATATCATTCTCATCCAATCACTAGTCTCTTAAGAGGATCATGAGTTTAGGGGTATCTAGAATTATCTTTCATCTCCATGAATACTTTTCCATTGATGTCAAAGGGAGAGAGTTGCAATAAGGGGGAAGATTAAAGACAGGGGGATAACTATGTTCTTGTTGCATTCACAGATTATTTCTTTATAGGATTGGCATCAATGATGGAAATTTTATTGTCATTGATCTCAAAGATGATATCTAATGAGAACTATATTCTTGTTGCATTCACAGATTATTTATTTATAGGGTTACCATCAATGAAAAAGATGGAGATTGTTGGAAATATTATTATCATTGATGTCAAAGGTGATATCAAAGGAGAAACGGTCACTTAGTTCAAGGGTAGATCACACTATTTCAAGGTGATAAAAGGAATGTTTATAATTCCTAATTTCTAGCCAACCTTCCTCCAGCTTGGCACTCACTTTATAAGTTGTAAAATAATAATAAAAATAATACTTATGTTGTCTACTGACATCCTTCTCTTTGGCACTTTTCTTGGGAAAATTTAAATGTTTAAAATAAATTTTATTATGTAAAATCTTGGGTGACCTCCTTTTGGTGAAGTGCATGATTTGGATATATAAATATAATTTATCTTGGAGGTTAGAAAAAAAAATTCTTCAATGCAAAATCAATCCTTTTAAGAGCATAAATTAGGAGAAGAGTAGTAGATATTAAGAGAAAAAGAGCATAAAGTAGGAAAAAAAGATAAGGTTTAATAAGAAGAGGAACACATTTATAATAGACTTTTAAGGTGATTTATGGTAGGCTTTCAGAGAAATTTATGACAGATTTATAACAAACTTTTAAGGAGATTTATGGCAGATTTATAACAAACTTTTAGGGAGATTTATAGCAGATTTATAAGAACACTTACAAGCAGATCTTATGCAAAAGACCCACATGACAATCATGCTTTGAAGAATAAATATTCAAGAATATGAAAGTTTTATTCATTTTGAGGTTGGTTCCTCCTAATTGAAGAGATTGGTGTCTCTTGCTAAGTTTGTACTTATTAATAGGGATTGGTGTCTCCAGTGGGTTGGTACCTATGAAACTTGTAAGATAATTTTATTTTGTTTGTCGCTAGATTTGGATAGTAGATCCAAGTAGTCCTTTCTTTGTGGGTTTCTCCCAAAAGGGATTCCATGTAAATCTTATGTTCTTATTTTTTGATGTTGTGTATTTGAAGTTATTGTGGTTATTAATTTTAAAAATTAAAAGATAGTCTTATATTGAGTCACCCCCTTCTAAGTATATAATCATGTGCTCATCAAGGTTTCCTTTCCTAAGGGAGTTGTCCTAACTCCACCATAGAGATAGTGATATTGATGAGGACACTCCTAATCAACTTGAGTACATTATTGATCCCAACATCCTTAGTTTCAAACAAGGATGTAATCTCATGGAGAGGTTCATTGAAATAAAAAAGATGCAATCCTAAGGCAAGTCATTTAATCAGGGGCTAAATTTCCACCTAAATATGACCTCTCCAACCTTAGCAACATAGTGTATCTTGACCCCTTAGATCATGACCATGCCTATACCAACCTTCATATAGACCACATCATTACATCCCAACTAAAATGTTTCATCTTAGTCAAAGGAGAGGACACTCATGATGACCATGCCCAACAACCAAGATGAATACCTAATGAAACTAATTTCATAAATCCTCCATCTTCTATCCAACCCACATTTACTATTGAAAATTTATGTACGACCAAATGACAAGCTTAACAAGCTAAATAAATATACATACCAATCAATCCACAAACTTCCTAAATTTCCATATCCAACTTGACCATTCCTAGTTCCCCTCCTAAGGTCAACATTAGTCTCTTGGGTCACACACACTAAAATAAACATCTCACATCCCATAAACATCAATACACCCAACACCATACATATGACTACAACTTCCAACAACCACCATTTTTTCCTATCTTATCTTTTGATCAAGAGCGAAAAGCCATGAAATACGTGGTTAAGATAATATAAGATGGGACTCATAAAAAGTCATACACCTTTGAAAAAATATTTCCCTATCCCTTTGATCACTCTATCTCACAAATTTTGTTCCATCACTTCTTTGAGATTCCAAAATATCAAGGGGAAGGTTGATCTTAGGGAACATTTCAGAGTTATTCATGGTAAGCCATGAAATGGTACATGATGACATATACTTGTTTCATCTTTTCCCAAAAGCCTAGGTGGGAAAGGACTTGATTTTTTCTTGCACTAACCTAAGGGATCCATCACATACTTTGGATACCTAGTTGAAATATTCATAAAAAAAAAATTCTTATAACATGGAGCACAAGTTAATCATGATGGAACTTTGTAACACTAAAAAATAATTAGGGGAAATATTTTGTCATTCCTCCAATGATGGAGAGCCTTGGATAGTAGATTTCCATTGCCAATACTAGAAAAGAAACTCGTGCACATCCTTTTCACCAACCTTAAACTAAAGTTGGCTTTCCATCTACAAGTGCAATGTTTTACTTACATTGATGAGATTATAAAAAAGAGAATTCAAATTAAATAGTCCCTCATTACTAAAGGGGTTATTAATCTCATTTCAAAGGATCATAATCAAAATGGAAAATAAAAAATTCCAATGAAAAACCAAAAATTCTTTAGAAAAAATTAAAATGTAGTTGGAGATGGGGTTGCCAAACCAAAAGACATTGAAGTCATCCAACAAACCTCATCCATCACCATTCCATCTACACCCCCTAAACTTGAGAAAAAGAAATGATAATCTATACCACTAGGGGACCTATGGAGGTGGTCTTCCAACAATTTATTAAGGCCAACATGGTCATGTTTCCACTTACCAAACCAGTTGATGAGAGATAACCCAAACCCTCTTAGTATAAGGAGGACGAGTATTATGAATACCACTAGATCAAATTTCATGCTAGAAGGAAAAACATGAAATTGAAACATTATATCCAAGACCCCATAGATAAGGACAAAATTGAAGTTGAAAGATCATGCAAATCCTTGCCCAACTAAGACTCGGGGATTTAGAAAAATCCATTTTCTAAGCATAATTAACAACAAAAATCCAAGAAAAATCAAGGACAAGAATCTCACACACATAATACCCATTACCATAAGATCCCTCATAATTATGATTTTTTCATTGGACACATTGAGAAATCTGATGAAAGAGTTCAAACCATTAGAATTAAATTATTTGATTGTGTTGTCACTACCCAATATGGTAGAATCATATTCCAATGCCCTCCTCCAATCCATCCTAATCCAAAAAGTGCAATGCAATCTCATTAATCACCTTGTATGGACACTCACCCAAATCTTTATCCTTCAACTCCTTTGAACATCCCATATACAACAGGATATCATAAACAAAATCTTTCAAGAATCCCAAGTGCCAAATGACATTGTCCCTTTGTGTTTTTAGACCTTTGTTGGCCATCTTTCCACTGATCATTTTCACTTTCACTCCCAAAGATCTCCCCTCCATTGATCCATCACACAATTGCCCACTCTATATCAACTGTAAGGCCCCACCTTTTGTAGGGCCTTGGATACATGCCTTCTTATTGATATATGTGCATTAGGTCAAGTAGTTGGACCCTTTTTAAGCCTTTTGTGAGATCTATACCTGAATTGTGAATCCCACTTTTTGATGGACTTATCTTTGATGATTTTTTTGACTTTGTTTTCACCGACACCTTATGATGTTGATTACCTTATGGTGACTCAGATGAGAGACTCATTATTAGATTATGATTATTGATTAAATTTGTGTGCATAGAATGGTTTAATTATGCTTTTAAGTCCTTACATGATTGAAGGAAAATTAAGAGTCATGGTGCTTAGGGGATTTTGATGCAATGATGAATTTAAGTGATTTGAATTCTAAATGAAATTTTTGTAAGGAAAAGTTCATGACTACCTTGTTTGATTTCAAGGAATGTTCTTGTGCTATTTTGATGATTAGAAATTTAGATGAATATATTAATTTGAATTAGAATAATTGCATTCTATTGAAATATCCTAATAAAATAGATAATAATAATATGATTAATAACATAAAATTTAAAAAAGATAACCTTATATAGGAACACAACATGGTAGTGATTTGACTTCCACCATCACCAAAAGTCACCTCCATCTCTGTTCAGACCCCTTGCAGATCAAATCTAAGGATTCAATGTGCCACCACATATTTTCCCTACGCAGCCTTGTGAGCAAAAGTAAAATGGTTGTTGCTCTAAGATTTCATAGTAGTCAGGAGATTTTGCTTGAATTAGTTTTTTTTGTATTGAATAAATCTAAAAGAATTACAAGGAATTGATGGGTTGGATATATAAGAAAAAATTTAATAAAAGGCTTGAAATGATAATTACAAGCTTAATTTATCAATGGTTACCAACACTATCTTATTCAGGGTGATTTATTTTTAAATTTCAAGTGGTAGTCGATTAACCTTGTCACATGTAGGAAGTAAAATGGAGTAGCTTAAGCTAAATTCCTTTACTATTGATATTGTATATAATTTCAAAGGTTAATAATAAATGCACTTAAACTTAAAAAATAATAACAAGTTCCGTGACTACTTATCTTTATAGTATTCTAATTATATTTTTGTAAAATTAAAAAATAAAATGTAAATTTAATTAATGTCAATAAAATAAAATGTATTTTTTGTTTTTGATTAGGAGTTAAACATGTTTTGATGGGACCCGAAACCTAGTACATAATAGTTTTGAGGGGAACCATCAACCTCACAAAGAAAATCAAGCTACAAATAAGAAAAAATACAAACCATCAGCATCCCAACAATAGCCTCTAAAAGACATGACTACATAGGTTGCATCAAAAAATAAGAAAGGGCCTGAAACCCTTAGAAACACAAAGAACCCACCTACATTTTCTAGGCATCAACAACCAACCGCTCATGGATGACACCACTAAGCCAAGAAAGATAACATGCTTAATAGTGTAAGGCACCATCAAACCCCTAAGCAAAAATGCCATCAAATCTAACAACCCCACCTCAATAGGGGAGTTAGAGAGCACAATGGACCACTAGACACAAAGCCACTATTCAAACTAGGAAACCAACTCAAAATACACCTCAACAAGAAGGATATCCCCTCTATTGGAGAGAATGAGATGACCACCAAGCCCACTACTACCTGAAAACTCTAGCACCCTCAACCTCCACCTCCATAGGAGAAGTGTCCATCTCAAAAGGATTAGCAACTGAGGAATCCAGAGATAATCACCTCCCAACTCCACCTCCATAGGATCCAAGAAGAAGACCAACACAACAATAGAACAAGCAACCATACCACCCTTTGAAAAAACCTGGTAAGAGGACAACACCCACAAACAACAAGTCTCAAAGGTAAACCACTGAGCCTAAGGGGGCTCAACCCATTGGGACATAGAGGGAAACTTAGGATACCACCTAGCCTGTAGCAAAAAAGGAGAAGCTAGAGAACCCAAATCATCCATAGACAACTCCAGCAACAAAAACTCTTTTGAACCACTTTGCATTAGCACAAAGGCAACAAAAAAAATCTTCAGCTCCATGAATAACTAGGCCATGAAAAATTCTTTGGAAACAACCCAACCAAGAAAACATAAATAGAGGACAGAAGATAAATGACCTCCAAAAAAACCACACGGAGGGTTAGCACAAGCCCAAAAAACATTAGCCCCTGTAAAACCAAAAAAAGTAGAGTAACCCAAAAGGGGCACAACAATAAACAGAGAAAATCCCCAAAAATGAGCCAGGAAGGGATCATCCCACTCCAGAAGAACAATAGACACAACTAGGAAATCAAGAAAAAAATTAGAAGCATCCCAACCCACTGAAAGTGATCAAGCTTAGCACCAACAAAGGACCCAAAGTCTAGCCAAAAAATGGAAGCCTCCACAAAATCCCCAACAAGAAGGAATCCCCCAAGCAAGAGAGCTCACGAAAGCAAGCAAAGGTTGCAAGCCATAGGGGCATCCAAAGAGAAAATTCAGGCGAATGAGACTAGAAAACAAAGAGAAGGGAAAGAATGCAAAACCATGAAGAACACCATCTGACCCAACAAGGTCTGAAAGAATGCAAACTCCTACCACAAACAACTCCATCATAGTCCACCCACAAACCACACCCAACACTAAGAAAACCACCAAGAAACCCAGAGCCAAAGTAAGCAAAGGTTGCAAGCCACAAGGGCATCCAAAGAGCAGAGCTAGGCAAGGGAGACCACAAAATAGAGAGAAAGGCAGAAGAGAAAAACCATGAAGAACACCATCTGACCCAATAAGATCTGAAAGAATGAAAACTCCTACCACATACAACCCCATCACATTCCACCCACAAACCACACCTAGCACCAAGAAAACAACTGAGAAACCTAAAGCCAGAGCCATGACAAAATAAAGCCCCAAAAAAGGAGCCCCAATAGAGCAAGGCCTAAATAGAAGAAGGCATCACATGAGAAGAAGTTCACAATAGTCAAATCCCTCACCCACGACTACAACAATAGAGACAGGAAGAGAGGGAAATGACTCCACCAACAGGCATACAGCTAATGTCTCCAACAAGCAGCCATCCACACCTCCATCTGCCTCGTCATCTTCATTAGATCCCTCCTCCAGCACAAATGTGCCGATAGTAATAGAGCTCACAAATGTAGCGCCTCCAGAACTCTCGCCCATCGTATTATCTCTATGAAGGAAAAATAAATGTAAGTTTTGTTAATTAGTTATTTTGTATGTTTATATTGCAGGATATAACATATCTATATTTTAGTTTAGGAACAAAAATATAGCTATATGATAATGATTTTATAATTATAATTATTTAATGTATTATAAGAAGTTAAAATGTAATTATAATTATATTTAATAATTTAATTTATAAAATATATCAATAAATGCCAATTTTATCATACTTTTGTTTAGTGAAGTTATAGTTTATTATTATTTACCAAATAGTATAATATTGATTTTCTAATTGTATATTTAAGATTTATAAAATTATATTATTTTAAAAATATTATAAAATATTTAATAAATGATTTAATTCTTTTATGAATTATCATTAAAATAATTTTATTATTAAAATTATATTTTTTTACATTTTTTTATATTAATAATATTAATAAAAGAATAAATACTTCATAAAGATATTTTTCTAAAAAGAAAGATAATATCAATAATATATTAATAAACAATCAAAACACAAATTAAAAATTAAACATATTAATTTTTTTACATAATCATTATATAAAATATAACACATTAATATTAATAATGATTAAAAAATAGTTGCATGCCTAGTTTATAATACAAAATAGTTGAATCATATATTCTAGCTTGATGGAACACATTTATAACACCTTCTATTTATAATAATTATTTAATATATTATTAAAAATTAGAACATATTTGTAGTTTAATTTATAAAAGCTAATGTATATGGAAACAATGTAAAATGCATTCCTAGAAAAAAATACAAAATAATAGTTCACCTTTAAAATATACTTCCTAAAAATTTGTCCATAACACAATTTTTTTAGCAATCATGTTCAAGAGAAATAATTTCTAAAATTTATAAAGTTACATATTTTATATGTTCACTTTAGAGAGATTAAATAAAAGGATTTTTTTTTTTTCTAATTGGTAGAAAAACAATTTATTAATAACTAATTAAGCAAGAAAAAATAAAACTCATTGCAATAGTATTGCCTAGTGACAAGTACTAATAATATAAAAAACCAAATTCCTACATATTGAAATTTAGGAAAAGTAAGGAGGATACAATTCCTCCATATAACAATTTTAATAAATATACTAAATTTCATTTCAGGAGTATCTCTATTTTTCTTATCGTTCAATTTTTTATTGATTCAATAAATATTCATGTTCATGAGAATTTGGGTAATTTTTATTGGGTATAATTGTTATCTTGTAAAATGGAGGATTGTGTAGTCTATATTGATCCACACTAACTAGTCCAGGTTATTTTATTACGACCTTTTTAGATTTCTGTAACAATCATGTTAATGCTACAACAAAGGCCAAGTGAAATAACAACTTGTAGGTTGGAAATTCTTGTGGTGAGGGAGGGGCTTATAAAATTGTGTAGAAGATTGTAAACCGGGCTTGTAACTGTGGTTATAGTGTCAAATCTCCATTTCCCATCTTTTAGGTAGGTAATGAAGGGTACCAAATCCTATATTTTTATAGCACTTTAATAACATATACTAACCTAACAACCTTATTCCTTTTTCATAATTGAATATTGGTCAAGTACACCACCTAATTCATTATTTCCTTCTTATGTGATTGTTGTCATGAGGATAGACCCCTAGCTAAGTGTAAACTTGGCTATCTTGTGAAACATGAGATCATCTTCAAGTTGTGGGTTGCCTATGGTGAAGATGAACCTCCAAAGAGGGATGGTTCCTTTGATGGACCTCCTAAAAGCTTGTCGATTTGGTATGAAAAAGGATAGAAAAACTGAAACTAAAATGAAATGAACCTAAGAGGTGATGCACCAATGATTAAGAGACTTTCTACTTCTTGTTCTAACTCACAATTCCTCTCAAAAATTGCTCAATTATATGTACAACCCAATTTTTTACAAATTCATATAAAAGTGTTTCAAAGGAAGGTTATGTTTCAAATTTTGTTGAAGGAAAACTATATGTTCATAGCTACAAATTCTAAAAAATAGTTAACACAACCTATGACCAATATGAGTTTTGCTTATTTTGTAAAGAAATATATTGCAATGAGACATAATTCAAGGATTTTGCATTTATAATCCTAAAAATCAAATCAAATCATTCACAAATACACTCAACACACTAATTTTGAAAAGGAAAATTTGTTGCTTTTATTGAAAAATAGGGAAAACTATTGATACAAATCTGAAAATGCTTGAAAAATACATAAAGTTGCTTTTCTCTATTGAAAATATCTCTCAAATGAGTTAAAATCTCTTCTCTTGCATAAGGAAAAAAAGAAGAATGAAATAAACAACTCTAAAATGAGTTGAATGCTTTGCTTTATAGAAAACCCCCTCAAGATAACTGAAGTTGATCCTCATGGAAGATGTTGAGTTTGCATGATGAGGAACTCTCTCCGAATTGGAAGAAAAATCATGCAATTTTTGGTGATGAGATTTGACTTGAACTGCTAACTTCTTGACCTTTGCATGCTCCTTAAAGTGTACCCCCAACTAAACTTGAACTGATCTTCACAAAAAGCATGAAGTTGATTGGAAATTTTGTCTTCATTCAATTTTCATGGAACTATAAGTTTTTGGGAATATAAGGAAAAAACCCTCTATTTTAGGACTCCAAACTGCTCTAAACTGTATGCTTTTGGCCTCAAAACTCCTCTCAACTCCATTTCTAACCATGTGGGCTTCTTAAGTAGGCCTAAACTATATGTAAGTGCTTGAAAACTAAGCATTTAAGACACTCAACTTGCCATTATCTCATGGATATCCTTTGCATGATGGCCCAGGCATGTGAGATGCATGATGGCCCAAGCATGTGAGATAGTTACTTGAAGGTGACAAGATCTTCTAGTTTGCATGAAGGAGAAGTCAAGGGTTACTACTGACTCAGGTTTTAAGCCTTTATATGTCCTTCATGTCCTCATATTTTTAATGAAAAAGGATAGTGCTTGTCACCTCAATTTCCCTCAAAAGATCAACCTGACTGTCATTCACTGCCCATCTTTGAATCATCTCAATTCTCTAAAAATATTACTCCTATCATACTACAAGAGGAAGCATTTGTTTTCATGTCTTCATGAACATCTTCCCTGCTAGCAACTTCTTTATAACTCTACCCCTTGATAATCCTCCACCATGCAATGTTCTTGCTTTGACCACATTTATTATCTATGTTATAAAGGATAAATTGCTATCATGAAGTGACAATACTATCAAGGTACACCAAATTCATACATTTACTTTTCAGTCATGAAGATATTGTCCTATCTTGGTTTTCCCTTGCAATAAGTCCTTGAGGTATTCACTTGCAAGGTATAGTCACAAAGGTCCATAAATTGCGCTATACTTAGGTATCGATTATCCTATGTATGTCTTTGACTATCATGATCCTCCTCACATCATTTCCCAAAGTTCAAAACCCTCATTGAACCTTTTCCAAATAAATTTGTGATATAATGCAAACCATATACCCACTACTATTGTCACTAATCATCTTTGGATTGAATTTTAATGTTGATTCACTTCCTTGTTATGACCCTACTAGCATGTTAACAATAGGAGTTAGGAATTTAAAGTTTTCTTTAGGATCTCCTTACTCAAACTCTAGGTATAATGCATGACCCATCATTTTTGTAACAACTAGCATGCACATGGTCTTTTCCCCATATTTTATAACTTTCCTCTTTCCACGCTAAGCACTATCCCATTATAAATTTTTTGCAAACTTTGCATTGTCATGATAATCTTGACTATCTATTTTTTTCTATGCTTTGCGTGCTCTTATTACTTTCATGGTGACAACTCTAGATTGAAAAGGCTTCCCTTAAAAATGAGATTGGGGACTTTGCATTCAAATAAATCTGCCCTTTCATCTATTTCATGGTGACTACACCTTATTTGATAGAAGTTGTTTGTCATTCATTATTTTGTCCTATTCACCTTTTAAGGACAATGACAATCATTAAGAATAAGGTCTCATTATATTAGTGCTTCATTTCAAGGTCATAAAGCACAGTGCTTATCTTTATTGCAATTCACAAGGACTACTCTTATTTGGTGATTGGATTCTTATGGTGTTTGATGAGCCCAAAATATGCTCATAATTTGGATATCATAGTGTACTTTTAATACCTTTACTTTTGTTGTTCATGGTTGTTTAACTCTCTTGAAACCTTTTATTGGGGGATATCATGTAGCAATACACTTTTATGTTCCTGCAGCCTATCATGTTGACATGTCTATATTTATTACCCTGTTTGACTTCCCAAATGACTAGTATATCGCATGTAGTTTTTGAATGATGAAATAGATTTAAATATGTGATTAATGAATGGATATTATGTATGTGCCATGCGCCTTTTCTTTCGCATCTATTACCTTGTGTTTTGAAAGTTGTTGAAGAAAGTATGATCGAGTCAAGCACAGCCAATATCGGCCTTGCAGTAATGTCCATTTCCTACACGACTTCGAGGAAGCTCTAGCGAAGACTCTTTGACTGAAATTGTTGGGAAGGATTTTAAATGAAATTTAATCTAGAAAGAGTGGAGTGCTAGATTCTCTCTGGATTGGGTTGAACAGATAAAATCATTTATGAAGTCTATTCCTCGATTTCAGGATACATTTTATATCCACGACTTTCTCTGTTAGGGTTAGTTAGTTAGTTGTTCTCCTTATTTAAAAATAAGTGTTCCTCCTACACGAGTGAACAAGAAGGAGATAGATAGAGAAGCAGATTATGTAAGATTTAGAGTTATAATATGAATCAGAGTTTTTGTTAGTTTTCTGAAGCAGAACAATCAATGTAAATGATTTCACGTTATGAATAAAATTTGATGGAGTTCTGAGCACAATCTTCTGTGTAAATTAGTTGATGCTTGCTAAGGGGGCCCACTTAGTAAGTATCTATAGGAAAGTAGTTGTTTATCCTTTGTTAATTCAAGTTAGATTTCATTTTAGAAGTTTCAACACAAGCTCAGTCTTATACTATTCCTGCAGCATCGGGAATCCATCTCTGTGTTTGTTCCTGCAGCATAAGGCCAGTTTATAGTTTTTCCCTCAATTGTAGCCATTACAATTTCTACTTTGGTAGATTATGATTGAGTTAAGAGAAATTTGCATTACCTTCCTGTAGCATAGGTAGAATTTCTTTCCAAGTATTTATTTTCAATAGGTTGTGACTGAAACCGGTTCTTAGTGCACATATAGTGCCGCTCCATTTAAAATATACGTTCCCTGGTTTGACAAGTAAATGAACGACCACAAAGAGGTATTAGTCACCTGCTGGAATGTCCAATTCCCAGGATAGGTTTTGCCATGATTTTCATATCCTTTTGTGGGCGCGACCATTTTTGGCGCCGTTGCCGGGGATGGTGTCAATCTAAGAACCTATTATAGTCATTGTTAGCAGAAGTTTTTCAAGTATTTTCAAAATCTTTTAAAATACCATTCATTTTCATTTTATGCATAGAAGAAGAGACGCTTAGGGAATATTTCTCTCTAACCTGCCATACATTGCTAAGAAAACTGAACCAGCTTATAGCCTATTTGAGGATGAAGGAGACTTAGATATTGACCCATTTGCTGAAGGTTTGTCTGCTGACTTGCTATTCAGCCCATTTGACGAAGAACTTGAAGAAAATCCATTTGCTTCTATACTTATTCAGGTGAACATGGCACGTAATCCACCTAATCGACCTCCTGTTTTGAATTCCTCATTATTGCTCAAAAAAACAATGACAACCTCAAGAATATTTCTTCTTCATTACTTCCCAAGTTCTATGGCTTAGTTACAGAAGACCCAGAGACCTTCTTGTTCGAGTTTGATATCCTCTGTCGCAGTTATGACTACACTTCAGATGCTCACAAACTGAAATTGTTTCCTGCTACCTTGAAGGAGGGAGCTCTTAGATGGTTCATGAGTTTGGGAAGGGGTGTTGTTGATAGTTGGGCAGCCATGCAAACAAAATTTCTTGAGAAATACAAGGAATACTGTAAGAGTGGTAGTAAAGGTGATGATATATTCCGAATTCAACAGAAGGAAGATGAAAGTCTGGAGGATTATATACCAAGATTCATGTTTTCTCTGAAAAAGAATTCAGACCATACTCTTAATGAAGAATCTCAGAAATTACTTTTTCTAAGGGGAATCAATGATACCTGTATAGATGCCTTGGACCTGATGGGAGGCGGTGATATCACTCAAGCATCTTGGGATGATATCATGAAGATATGTCTCAATTACTCCTAAGAAAATGTGAAGAAGGGTAGAGGCCATCAAGCTACAGTGGGAAAGTGTTCTTCCAGCAGAGTTTCCCGGATGGAGATCACAAATTTGCTGTCCGATTTCAAGCAGGACATCATAAACAACATGGCTACACAGTTGAATACCATGTAAGCTCGCAAGAAACATGAGGAGGCAGAAGCAATCCTGGCTAAGTTTTTTCCACATTGTAGATAGAAGAAACATGACTGCAGATGCAAGTTGGTGGCCAACATGGAGGCTAAACAGTTACCTACTGATTTTAAGATGATAGAAGGTGATGATGACCAAGTCTTCTTTGTTGCACAAAGGATACCATGGGCTCCAAGACAAGGTATGCCTCAAAATCCTTTGACTTTTGGTAATCCTTACTCTAATTATAATAACCAATGGCAACCTACATATGGCCCATCTCCACCTTGGAATGCTCCTCAACCATACTGGCCTAACTATCAGAGCCCTCAATGGCAACCCCCTCAAGGAGGTTGGCAGCACCCACAAGGACAATGGACTCCACCTCCAAGTAATTGGTAGCAAAACCCTCAATGGAGAGGTTCTCAGCAATGGTAGAACCAACCCCCTGGATTCCTGCAGTCTCAACAGCGACAACCTCCGGCCCTTATGCCTCCTCTTGCAGCACCCGCAGCAAATACTGGCCCTCCAAAACAAACGCCTATGCCTGCTCAACCATTGCCAAATCCTAATAATAAGCAGTAGCAACAACAACAACCTATGTATTCTGCAGAAGCCAACCAGTATCCAGCTTATGCCCTAAATATCAATGATATCCATCTTAGGTTTGGAACCACTCTCCCTGCTCCACAGCCACCTATAATAACAGAGATTCCAGACTCTGCTACTGAACAACCTACTGATCATGTAGAAGATATACCTGTATTAGCTACTGCCTCTAAGGAACCTATCCTGCAGCCTCAGACTACACCACCTTTTCCTCAGAGATTGCAGATTACTACACCCAAGACCATTGAAGAGCCCACCTTTGATATTTTGGAGCAGCTAAAGAATGTACAAGTCCAAATTCTTCTTTTTCAAGCTATTAAAGATGTTCCAGTTTATGGAAAATCCATTAAAGAGGCTTGTTTAAAGAAACAAGGAAGAAAGAAAAATGATCCCCAAACTATCCATGTCCTAGGACAGTTAGCCGATATTATGTTGGGGAAGGTTGTCATCCTAAAATATACTGATCCTGGAAGTCTTGTAGTAAAAATAAATATCAATGGTCAAGTAGTAAAAAATGTTTTGGTTGACCTTGTGCAGCCATTAATGTGATGACCAAGCACACTATGGAGTGTTTGAATATTCCAAACATTCGGTCTACACCGACTGTCCCGCAGCTTGTTGATAGTTCCATGGTTACACCTGATGGAGTGATAGAAGATGTCATTGTCACTCTTGAATATTGGGAATACCCTACTAATTTCACCATATTGTCCACTAAGGCAACCCTAGGAGGATATCTTATTATCCTAGGCAGACCTTGGTTAGCTACAACTAATGCCCTTATAGGATGTTGTTCAGGAGACATGACTATTTCTGATGGTCAGTCAAGGAAGAAATTGGCTTTATACCCACCTACACAACCTCTACTAGATTTGTCTCAACCAATTTGGCCAGATCTAGGAGAGGAATTTGAAGAATTCAATTCATTAGCTCAGTTAATGATGCTAGGAACTGATCCATTTTCCCAGCTTAAGAGTGAAGATAACCTGCTTCTACACATTTTGTAGTTTAGTTCTGGTTTGAATAGCCCATCTATTTTGGACAGCCGTTCTTAGCAATATTTCCTAAAACAACTGGATCCTGAGAGGCATCATGATTTGCTATTATGTGATATACAGGGACCACCTTTCTCAGCAACCTCAATAAATGATCTCACCAAATAGATAGAAGTATCTCTAGGTCGTTGTTTGCATATTAATAATAAGTTACCTCCGTCTCAACAAACTACCCTAGCCACAATGCTACAAGCCCACAAAAGAGCTTTTGCATGGGACTATGGGGATATGAAGGGTTTAGACCCAAAACTCTGTACACATCACATATATATTAACAATGACTTCAAACCTATCAGGCAGCCTCAAAGAAGAATTAATTCAGCTTTGAGAGAAATTGTTAAAGAAGAATTATAGAAAATGTTAGCAGCTGACTTTATCTACCCAATCTCTGATAGTCAGTGGGTTTCCCCATTGGTCATTGTTCCTAAGAAAGGAGGAAAATGGAGGGTATGTGTAGATTACAGAGAGCTCAACCTAGCAACAAAGAAAGATTACTTTCCTCTTTCATTCATTGATCAAGCTCTAGATATTTTAGCTGGGAAAAAGTACTTCTCATTCTTAGATGGCTTCAGTGAGTACAATCAAATCAAGATTGCTCCTGAGGATCAAGAAAAGACTACTTTTACATTCCCTTGGGGAAAATTTTCTTATTCAGTTTTTCCTTTTGGTATCTGTAATGCTCCTACAACTTTCCAGAGGGTAGTCATAAGTATCTTCTCAGACATCTCATATGATTGCATGAAAATATACATGGATGACTTTACCGTTTATGGTACGACATTTGAGGAAGCTCAAGCCAACTTAGAGAAAGTACTACAGAGATGTGAAGATCACAACCTATCGCTGAATAGTCAAAAGTGCTTCATGATGATGCAAGAGGGAATAGTGCTTGGTCACTATATTTCTGCTGCAAGAATTCAGGTTGATCCTGCTAAGATTGAGGTCATCTCTAAGCTACCCTCTCCTGCCAAGAAAAAAGAGGTACGGAACTTTCTAGGCTATGCTGGATACTACAGAAGATTCATCAAGGACTTCGGCCAAATAGTAGGCCCCTTATACAGTCTGCTGAAGAAAGATGCAGATTTTTCTTGGACAGAGGAATGTGAAAAAGCATTCCTTGACTTAAAAGTCACCTTTACACATGCACCTGTTCTGAAAGGACCTGATTGGTCACTTCCATTTCATATTCATACTGATGCATCAGATTATGCCATTGGCGCAGTGTTAGGGCAGAAGGATGGTTCAATAGAACATGCACTCTATTTCATAAGCAAAAATCTGCAAGGGGCTGAATTAAACTACACTATTACAGAAAAAGAAATGTTGGCAATCATTTACGCCCTTAATAAATTCAGGCATTATATCACCAGTTATCAAATATTTGTTCATACTGATCATGCCTTAATCCGGTATCTCATGAACAAAGCCTCAATATCTGGGAGACTGACAAGATAGTTATTGCTGATGCAAGAATTTGACATTACAATTGTGAAAAAGCCAAGTAAAGCCAACGTGGTTGCTGATTTCCTCTCTAGACTTCAAAGGCAAGATAACTCTACAATTATTGAAGACTCCTTTCCTGATGAGCACCTATTTGCAATCAAGGTTATTCACCCATGGTATGCTGATATAGCAAATTATTTGGCCATAGGAAGAACTCCTCCTCAATTCTCCCCTAAGGAAAAGAGATTATTGGTAGAGAAAAGTTTTAAATTTTCTTGGATTGTAGATTGCATGTTTTATACAGGTCTAGATCAAGTTATGAGGAGATGTGTACTAGAGGAGGACACTCATGATATACTGCATGCCAGCCATGATGAGTCGTGTGGTGGACATTTTGCTGCCAAAAGGACAGCGATGAAAATTTTAAATACTGGTTACTATTGGCCAACTTTGCATAGAGATGCAACCAAATATACCAGGAGATGTGACAGATTTCAAAGGATGGGAAGACCAACTCCATCTGATGAGATGCCTCTATTTCCACAAGTTGTAGTTGCACCCTTCGACAAATGGGGACTGGATTTTGTAGGACCAGTTGATCCACCTTCCAATGGTAAGTCCTACATCCTTGTATGCACAGATTATGTCACAAAATGGGTAGAGGCTAAGCCTATGAAACATGCTAGGGACAATAAAGTGGCTGAATTTCTCTATGAGAAAATATTTACTAGGTTTGGTGTCCCTAGGGAAATAGTGACAGATCAAGGAGCACAATTTACTTCTACACTTATCATAGGTTTAGTCAATGAATATAATATACGGCACAGGAAATGAACTCCTTATCACCCCCAGGCCAATGGCCAGGTTGAAGTCACAAATAGGGACATAAAGACCATTTTGACCAAAAGTGTAGATTTTCATAGGAAGGACTGGGCCACAAGGTTACCAGAAGCTATATGGGCCTACCGTACTACTTGGAAGACTACTATAGGATATGCACCTTTTGAAATGGTGTATGGTAAAATAGTTGTGATGCCAATAGAGTTTGAACATAAGAATCTAAGAACAGCACTGGAGATGGACATGGATTTAAAAAATGCACAAAAGGACAGAATCATGCAGCTCAATGCTCTAGATGAGCTCCGAAAGAATGCCCTATAGCACACTGAGATGATACAAAATCAGAGAACAAGGTGGCATGATAAATACATTAAGGAGAATAAATTCAAAGTAGGAGATTGGGCTTTGCTTTATGACTCACAATATAAGGACAGTCCAGGCAAATTACAAACCAGATGGTTGGGCCCGTATGAAATTAAGAATGTATTTGCTAATGGTTCAGTGCAACTTGTTACAATTGATCTTATTAGATTCAAGTTGTTAGTTAATGGACACTACCTCCAGTTGTACCATAAACCAGTCTCAAAAGAAGAATTCATGTAGCAGTTCATTCAGGATCCTGCCACTAATTCTCCTGCAGCCGAAGGCTTTAGCCTTTCTCCTGCAGCTTCTCCATGATTTTGTAATGCATGCTCATAATAAAGGTTTCCTTTTTAAGGGAACCCCTTTTTCTTCATTTCCACTTGTCGCCACATCTCACTTCTTTATCTTCCGTACCATCCATCCATTCCATCCATTCATCTCGTCCATCCATGTACCATCCACCTCATTCATCCGCACCACCCTTAATTATGATCTCATTCCCAACTGTCGTCTCATGTCGAAGTCGTCACCTTTCTCTGCACGTACAAGCATTTAATGAAAGGTACGCAATATCTTTCGTTATCGCATTTTTTGATTTATTTCATTTTATTCATTTACTGCACTGTTTGTATCAATCATTATTACCCGATTTTTGCCTATCCTTAGTACATGTGTGGACACATGTCATACTTTAAGTAGGGGGTGGGATATTCCACTTTTCAAACTTGTCCTTTCGCCGCTGTCACAACTACTCAGATAATATTTCTTTATTATTTTTCTAGTACTTTCCAAATATGATCGCATGTCTTTTTCATTGCATATTTTTCATTGAAAATCACATTCAAAAATTTCTTGTTTAAAAAGTTCATTTTTGGAAAAGAAGAGAAAAGTGACAGCGGGACAGAAAAGAACCAAAGCAGAACAAGGAAATTTTTGGATTTTCAGAAAAGAGTTGAGTTCAACTAAGGAAAAACTGTGAACATGGGTGGTCAATTGGTAAGACATGAGCCTGTAGCTCATGAGTTATTAATGCAAAATCCTCAAACATCCCAAGCATTCAACCTCTGTGGTTGGCTGAATTACTTTTTGAGTTTAGATGTTTTTAATGAGGAGGCTGCAGGCGAATTTTTGAGAACCCTTTCTAAAGGGGAGGCTACTATATGGGGTCTAACAGTTGTTGTAACTGAAGAAAGAATTGTAGAGGTAACTGGGCTCCCAGCCGTTGGAGAAAATTTTTCTTCGGATGTTGCCTCTGCAAGGGTAGAATTTTCAATACCCACTAATGGACCTTTGGAAGTCTCAAAGCAGGGATGCAAGCGAGTGTCATTGCCTCCTCCATACCCAGAATACGCTGCTTTCATAATCAGGTATTTAACTTGTGAAGGCCATTTCTTTTACCTACATTCTTACCACTTCAAATTGCTAAGTCATATGAGGCATGGATTAGCTATTAATGTTCTAAACTTTTTGTTAAAATTTCTGGAACAATGTGCCCATGAAAACCAACAGGGGAAAGATAATTCTATTGCTCACCATGGCCACATAAAATTGTTGATTGAACACTCTTTGAGAGATGTATCACCTCTTTCCTAGCAAGAATTTGTTGCCTAGAAGATCCTGCAATGTCTAGAACCCCCTAGGGCACTTACCCCACGGCCTCAGAAAAAGAAAGAGGAAATGGTGTCTACCAGTAGGAGAACAGGGAAAGCATCATCTACTCCTGTAGCACCTGGTCCTGCAGCTCTCACACTAGAGTCCTCTGCCCGGGTGCAAACTAGGGCTGCCAGTAGGAGAGAGAGGAAAAACAAAGGCTGAAGAGTCATCTGGGGCAGAACAAACCCCAAAATCTGACTCTCATTCTCAGAAAAGGAAACGCTCTTCTCCTGTAGCATCTTCCCCTACAGTAGTGTCTCCTATAGCAACACTTGTTGCCGTCACCAGGTCACCATCATCCTCTGACAAGGCAGAACCTTCTAGGCAATTCAAAAAGAGGAAGGCTATGAGAGCACCTCTGGAAGCTGCAACATTGCCAAGAAGAGTTTCCACCAGAAAATAGTGTAAAGTATCCCCTGCTTCACCTCAACCTGAGGTTATTATAATTTCAGAAAAATCTATAGAATTTGAATATTATGTTTCTCAGAATGTGTCTGAGAGTGTTGCACAAAGTTCATTTGTTATTCTTGAAGAAGAACAAGTTGAGACAAGGGAAGTTGAGCATAATGAAAGGGGAGTACCAAGTCTCAATGACTTGGCTGCTGCGGCTATGCAGATTTCAGAGGAAGCACAGTCTTCCCCACTGCAGCAACAGGGATTTATCCTGCAGCAAGAGGAAGAACAGACTAAACCATTGAAAGTGGCCAATGAAGCCTCATTTCCCCCTGCAACTTGTCAAGCCATTGTTGTTTATAAAAAGACATTTTTAATTGAATTTTTGGAATATTTCAAAGCTACATGGAGACCGGTTACATTACAAACCCTGACTTTCCGCCACCTGGCCAAGACTGAAATGCAACAAAGTCTTTGGGAGGAGGAAAAGAAGAAACTGAAAAAGGAAATAGAAGGGCAGAAACAGGAGATTCAGGAGTTAAAGGAGAAAGTGGATGAAATGCTGAAGGTAACTGATCAAATTATGGAATGCAGACCACCACCCAGAGTTTATGCTCTGTGCCTCAAGGAACAGTTCTTGTGGTTCCAACTAATGAGAATTTCTAGAAAATAAGATCCTATTCTTCACACTGCTAAAGAATTCTACAATGCATACCAGGCAGCCCCTAATTGGCTAAGAAATTCTTTGTGTGAATTTTATTTACATGGCTTGTTAATTCCATTTGAAACAGAGTGGAATCCCCTTCTGTATATTGGAAAAATCCATTTGAGATCACTTATGTCTTGGGCGGAAAATGAAGCAAATTATGGTAGGCAATGGGAAACATATGAAGAAGCCAAAAGGAATGAGCCTGTTTCATTGCATCCTGAGAGTTCAGACCCCCACACAATGTTGAAAACCTAGCTTACTATGGCATATGGTTTTAATAATGATACAGCCAGGATGAAAATATTTGATCTCAGAAAGCAGGTATATGATGAATTTCAAGAACAATCATACTCGTCTTGGAGACTGTCATATTCTAGAATTGAAAAGAGGTGGGAGAGATTAATTGTTGGGTTAAGAAAGTCTGAGCCTCACAGTCCCCTAAATTTTACGGCGGCTCTTAAATGATCAAGCAAATACATACAGTTGGGACTTCAAAAGAGGTTTGAATTGTGGTTTCCATTAACATTTAGACCTCATGTGCTAATGTGGCCCTTTATCCCTACCAGGCTACAAATCTTAATGAAGATACATAAGCCCGTAGGTATGAAAGGTGGCAGAGTTATAGAGGTTTTTGTTACAAATTTTGAATTCAATTTCAGGGTCATGCCTCAACCACTGATTTCAGAGAGACCACCAGGAAGTTTAATGCTAGAGGACCAGCATTGGGTTAAGTAGGGGGCAAATGATGAGCCCAAAATATGCTCATAATTTGGATATCATAGTGTACTTTTAATACCTTTACTTTTGTTGTTCATGGTTGTTTAACTCTCTTGAAACCTTTTATTGGGGGATATCTTGTAGCAATACACTTTTATGTTCCAATAGCCTATCATGTTGACATGTCTATATTTATTACCCTATTTGACTTCCCAAATGACTGGTATATCGCATGTAGTTTTTGAATGATGAAATAGATTTAAATATGTGATTAATGAATGGATATTGTGTATGTTCCATGCACATTTTCTTTCGCATCTGTTACCTTGTGTTTTGCAGGTTGTTGAAGAAAGTATGATCGATTCAAGTGAAGCCAATCTCGGCCTTGCAGTAAAGTCCATTTCCTGCATGAATTCGAGGAAGCTCTAGCGAAGACTCTTTGACCGAAACTTTTGGGAAGGATTTTAAATGACATTTAATCTGGAAAGAGTGGAGTGCTAGATTCTCTATGGATTGGGTTGAACGGATAAACTAATTTATGAAGTCTATTCCTCAATTTTGAGATACATTTTATATCCATCACTTTCTCTGTTAGGGTTAGTTAGTTAGTTGTTCTCCTGATTTAAAAATAAGTGTTCCTCCTGCGCGGGTGAACAAGAAGGAGATAGATAGAGAAGCAGATTATGTAAGAGTTAGAGTTATAATATGAATCAGAGTTTTTGTTAGTTTTCTGAAGCAGAAAAATCAATGTAAATGATTTCACATTATGAATAAAAGTTGATGGAGTTCTGAGCACAATCTTCTATGTAAATTAGTTGATGCTTGCTAAGGGGGCCACTTAGTAAGTATCTGTAGGAGAGTAGTTGTTTATCCTTTGTTAATTCAAGTTAGATTTCATTTTAGAAGTTTTAGCACAAGCTCAGTCTTATACTATTCCTACAACATCGGGAATCCATCCCTGTGTTTGTTCCTACATCATAAGGCTAGTTTATAGTTTGTCTCTCAATTGTAGCCATTACGATTCCTACTTTGGTTAGATTATGATTGAGTTAAGAGGACTTTGCATTACCTTCCTGTAGCATAGGTAGAATTTATTTCCAAGTATTTATTTTCAATAGGGTGACTGAAACTGGTTCTTAGTGCACATATAGTGCCACTCCATTTAAAGTATACGTTCCCTGGTTTGACAAGTAAATGAACGACCATGAAGAGGTATTAGTCACCTGCTGGAATGTCCAATTCCCAGGATAGGTTTTTTCGTGATTTTCATATCCTTTTGTGGGCGTGACCAGTGTTCATCTTTCATTGATTATTTTCCATATCATCTTCATCTAATGGCTATTATCCTTGAGATTTGATTGCCCCTTAATAAACTCTTCCCTTAGGTCAAAACTCTATCTATGATCATTTTTCCTTGCATGTCATGGTGAAAACTTTGGTTGTCTCTATTTCATGGTACTCTATCCTTTGTGATCTACCACTTTGAACATGCCATAGTGTGTCCTTTATCTCACTATCAAGGGGTCTTCATTTATCTAATGAATGTGTCCTTTCAAGATCAACATGACTGTCATTCACCTTTTTTTTATCTTGCATAGTCTTTTATCTTTAACCCTTGCTATCTTTGTCCTTTATCATGATGTGGTGATTGTGGTGATTGCAATGATACCAAGACTGTCCTATCTTCTTAATTGTATTGTCCTATGTTTACATGGTCAATGGATATCCTTTGTGGATAAGACATTTACTTAGAATTGTCCTCTCCTTTTAAATTTTCCCTCTCACCTTTATAAAATCCATTATCTTTACGTGATGTCTTGAATTACTCTTGACATTTTGTCCATAAATAGCTTATACTTGACCATGTTAACAATATTTGTATCAAGCTTCATTCAAGTAATCAATCTCAATAGTGGTTTGAGTAATTAATGAGAGTGTCCTCTATTAGCTTTTCTTTGCATAGTATAGTAACCTATTAATTTTATTGTCCTTTGGGATTTATGGTAGGTTTTCCCTTGGTTATCATGACTGCCCTTATTCATTTTCACGGTCATATGGTTGATTCTCCTCATTGTATTGTGTATGTTCATTATTAAGTTGATCACCTACTTTGTGTGTTTCCCTTAGCTCATTTCTAATTGTCCTAAGCATAAGCATTGTCCTTTATGATAATAGGCTACCTTATAACATTTTAAATACTATTCTTCATGTGCTTATAGTGACTGTCCCTTGTATAAACTCAGTCCTTCTCATGACTGTGGTGTAAAATTCCTTATAAGAAACCTATCCTCTCTTAATTGTATTCATATGAGCTCATGGTGATATGCTACATGTTACACCCCATTGAGTTTTTAACTATTTTATATTACCTTTTCTGGTTTAAATGCTTTAATATATGAATGTTTTTTGTATATGAATCTTGATGTATAATGTAATGAATGAATGTATGATTCAATTTTATATTTTATAATATTCTGAAGATGAAAATATATATGATGCATATGAATGTATTTTTATCAGCTAAAGACTATTGTGATGTACTAAGCTGGATGTAGGAACAAATTTGAACCTTTGAAAGAGAGGGGGGTATCACTTAGGAGAAGAAGTTTGTCTTGTAACCCTTAATGAGCCTAACTAAGCATACACACACTCACATCCTATTTAGTTCGTGGAATTGGTAAGTGATCTTAAATTTTGGTTTGGGAATGTTTTGTATTGTTTTATGGTTTTAATCTTTGAATCTTCTTGATTGGGAAAATGTTATTAAGTATTTATGTCAAGTGAGTCCTTCCTTGTGTGTTCATATTTATATATTAATGGATAAAGTATATACATAGAATGTATATATGTATATATGTACATGTCTACGATAACTCATACATGTGAGTAAATATGTGCATGAGTATATGTAGGTAGTTGTATCTATGCATGCTCATGAATGGATTACCCATATGTATGGGAATATCGATTGGATGAATGTGACATTTATATATATACACTTTGTGTATGTACATCAATCAATGAATATGAGAATATGTGTGTTTATGTAAGGACATTAATAGATATGTATATAATTTCATATATACATATATATGTGTGTATATATATAATTATTTTGATATATGTTTATATATATATGTGTGTGTGTGTGTGTGTGTGTGTGTATTATGGCTGTAATATATATATATATATATATATATATATATATATATATTAATAATATATAATCTATATATTGTTTGATATATATTAAATTGCTTTGAATAAGCACAACACAATAACATAATGTTGCCATATATATGTAGTTATGGATAAAGTTTAAATAATGTGCATAAAGCATGAGGAGAATAAGTCAAAGAGACTTATGTGCAACACATAAGTAAAGGTAAATACTGTTAAAATGTTGCAAGTGAAAATGAATGCAGATTCAATAGTGTTGACATAGTCTTAAACTGTGCATGATTAAAGGGTGCTAAAGTATGAAGGTGGCGCCAAAATATGTAGAATGTGGAAACCAATAGAAGTCTAAAACCTATGCCAAATCTAGGTAAATCCATATTATAAGCATGAAACTTAGTCAATACAAAGATGGAAAAAATTTGTAAGGGTAGTCAACTTGCAAATCAAATAGGAAACTTGTAGTAATGTGTCATTGTGCCTTGAATTAGTAAAAGATTCATGTTGTCACAAGAATGAAGTTGAATCATCCATTCTATGAAATTGGAAATAAGAGGAATGTTATGTGTTGCAATCTGAGAGTTTAACTCAGTTGAGTCGATGCATGTGAATAGGAAGGTGGAAGATTTATTAGCTTGTTTGTAGCATTATGATAATAAAATTTAAGTATATATAGAGGTGCTCTCTACCATTTGTTACAATTTTCATTCTAATTTCTCTATTGTTATTTTGTTGTATTTTATGTGCAATTTTTTTTTTAAAGCTTTGAGAGTTAGAGATTTGCTTTGTGATTTTGTAGTTGTAATTGTTGAGAGAATTGGTAAGAGGCTAGAAGCATAAGATAGGTTGAACTTAGAAAAAGTAGCAAATGGGCTTGTGGAATTGAGCTAGGAAGGAAGTAATATCAGTTGGAGCTTTTAATATAGGCATGTTGATTTCTATTCCTTTATTATTTTATGGTTGAAGGGTTAATTGTTTATGGATTCCTTGTTTGGAAAGGATTGATTTAAATGTGTTAAGATGCTTTGGATAAGCTTGTATGTTTCTTCATTTATTCTTATTTTGGTGAAACCTTTCTATTTGGATTATACTTATATATATTCTATATTGGAATTTATATGATTGTGTTTCTATTTATACTTTACGTAGTTTGTCAATACTATACATATGTAGCATGAAATGTGAAATGTGGTATGTATTCATGTCTCGAAGTAATTTAGAAGGAAATGTTAGTTGGAATAGGTGATTAGCTGGGTTATTCTTGGGGTTATAACAATCCATGGGAGAGGGTGTAACCTAGTTAGTCAAGTTATTATATCATTACTTTCTTTTTGGAATGTATATAAAGAGTGTGAATGGTCAAAACCAAATCGAGCAAGAAGGGTGGGTGAGCATGTGGCCTCCATTCTAAATTGTGGGTGATGAATATTTTGGCCATAGTGTAAGTAGCCACTATTTACATTGTCAGTTCACTATGATCTGTATTTGCATACTAGGCAGGGATTGTCATACACATAGGTTGTAACCACTATATGGATGCTCTAGATATGTAGGACACAACACCATTCTTCGAGAAGACTAGTATTATGAAGTTACCAAACCAATCTCTTCATTGAAGGGTAGGGCCATATTACCAAGTTAGGTAGATGTGCGAGGGACCACAATAAGTTCGTGGTTGGGGAAAAAAATTTTGAGTGATGCTTCCCCTCATACAATTAAAAACCAAGATTTGAGGAAGGACATCTAGACTATTCATATCTCTATTTTCAGTAAGCTCGTAGAAGCTATGTATGTAATCATGTATCCATCTCTATGGAAATTGTAAATGGGAAATATCATCTTGAGATTATGTAATGTGAAATCGTTACTTGTATTGTTGAAATGATTTTTTTTATGCAATGGGAAAGTTTGAAATGGTTATGTTTCAAATGTACATCTTGTTATTCAAATGAAAAGAAAAAATTTCATTGCTCATAATGTTAGTAGCATAAACTGTTCACTTGTGGGTAAAACATAGTAAAAATTATTGGGTAGAATAATGGGCATGCTACACATGGTATCAAAGCTACCAGGTTCAGCTTTGGAACCTATGTGTTCACTATGTTCCATCCAACATTATGAGTCCAATGTTTGGAGTTCTTGTGCTAGGATGGTGTGTCTCAAGATGAGTGCAAGGAATTTAGTAATTGGTAATGAGTGCTACCTAAGGGACAATAAGGAAAAGGAATCCATTGTTTGAACCATAGAGGGGACCAATTATGACAACGCCATTTGGTAGAGTGACACTGAGACTTTCATTCATGCCCTATCATGGATCAGTCAAGTGAGAAAAAGGATGCATGAGGCTTTCAACTTTGTACCTCATATCTCTTTGGCCATGTTAGACTCTTTACCACTTTCCAGGGATATGCCCTCGAAATGTAGTGTTAGTCCTACGATGATCTTTAGGGACCTTCGTGTTTTTCCAATGTTGGAAGTTATTGTATTAGCCTCAAGTGGTGAATGAGAGGAATATGTTCCCCGAAACTATGTATCTGAGGATAAGTCTGAGGATTATTTCCCTTTTGATGATGTATGTGAACAAAAATTTGAGGGGTATACCCCACTTAGTTATGTATCAAAGAGTGAATCTAATGGATACTCTCACTTAGACTATCTAAATAGTCATTCCATGTAAACACAAGGATATTGAGATCCTTTTTTATCTTAATGAAAAACATGTTTTGAAAAAACTTGTGTATGAGTTCTTTTATGAAATTTCTTATGTGAATTTTCTTTTCAAATGTTTTTAGAACATTAAATAAAATTTCCTAGGATCTAATTAAAATGAAACCTCCAAGTGTAAATTTTCCTTTGAAAATAGTTAGAACAAGAACTAACCTTGGGGGAAGTCAAGAAGTAGGCCAAGGTGCAGAAATACCAAAGCTAAATTGGATCGTATTTTAGCTATGATGGATGAAATAAGAGAAAGAATTGGGAACCTCAAGTAGGAGGTAAGAGGAAAAGAAAGGGAGGAACAAGAAGTTCCCAACAATGAAGAAGTTCCTAAAAATTAAGAAGAGGAAAATTCTCATGATCACACCCAATCAAGTGAACATGAGGATGATGAGTCACAGTCTAGGTCAAAGGGAATCAAAAGGAAATGACTGGTAAGTGAGCTATCTCGAGATAAGAGAAAGATCACACCTCCAAAATTTGAAGGTAGTACCAGTGGGGATGTAGCTAACGCATGGCTCATGGAGATGGAAAAGTATTTTGAAATTAGGAATTACTCTAAGGTCACTAAAGCCATTTGGGGAGCTTTTTAGTTGGCCAGAGAAGCATCCAACTAGTGGATGAATAAAAATATGGAGCTTGGGCTCAATTCCTTAAGGCATACTTGGAGTGAATTGGTGGATATTTTCCAGAAGCGGTGGTTACCTCAATTATTCTACAATCAAAAGCTCATTGACTTCTAGAACCTAAAGCAAGGAGATTCCTTGATGAACAAATATTGGGATAAATTCACTCATCTCCTAAGGTATGTACCCAGTACCAAAAGGATGAGCAGTTTCACATAAGGAAGTTCATCATGGGTCTCAATAATCAAATAGGTGGAGAGGTAGATGTGCACGGTCCTGCTACCATGGACCTAGTATATGAGATCCTGCTACCATGGACCTAGTATATGAGAAATCCATTAAGCAAGAGCAAAGGCTTAAATCTATCTCAAACTACCATGAAAATAATCAAAAGAAGTTCAATTGGTCACAAGCCAATCAAGCTTCAAAGAAGCCTAGTGAAGGGAAAGGTTTTCAAATGCAAGGGGACAAGGGACCCTATAATAACTAGAATGAACTAAGAAGGGATCAAAGGGGGAACAACAATAACTGCAACAATAATGCTAGTGGAAATGAAGGAAATTCTAGAAGGCTTGGGAAAAGGAAGGGACCATTGAAAGGATGTTTTACATGTGGTGGAGATCACTCTGTAAACCAGTGTCCCAAAAAACCATCAAAGTCACAACCACATGGGAACCCTCTTCCTCCACAACGAGTTGTATTCTAGTAAAGGATTCATGTAGAATTAGACAACTGGCAAGCAAAGTACCATATTACTATGATAGAAGTTTTAGGTACTTTGTCTAGTACACCCATCTCAATTTCAATACATACCGGTGCTATAAAAAAATTTGTTTCTCCTAGTATAACTAGTAAAATTTCAAGAAAAATTGGCTACAAGGAAAATTCTTGGATTGTTGAATATGCAAACTAGAAAAGAGCTAAGGTGGATCAATGTCTATTCAAAGCAAGGGTCAGACTTTCAAGTTACTCTATGGAAGTGAATTTGTTTGTATCCCCTTAGGTTCATATGATGTCATCTTAGGGATGAATTGGCTATAGAAACATAGGGCCAAAGTAGATTGTCATGAAAAAATAGTAGAATACTTAGATGATCATGGAAACTGGGTGTCATTACAAGGAATGCCTAGAGAAGTTAAGCTACAAAATATATATGTCATACAAATGCATAGAGTGAAGAAGAAAGGTTGTCAACTCTTCATGGTGAAACTAAAGAAACTTGAGTAATTTGTAAAGAGTTCATTTCTCAAGATGATGTAGTATATTATGGACCTCGAGACCTCCAAGAATCCAAAGATGGCATGGTGGTGGAATCAAGAATGTCAGATATGGAGAAATAGCCTATCCCAAGGAACTTTGCGGATGTATTTCCAAATGAATTACTTAGATTACCTCCCAAGAGAGTGTTTTATTTCTCCATTGACATAGTTCCAGGGTCGGAGCCTATATCCAAAGTGTCATATAGGATGACCACAATAGAATGAATGGAGGTAAAGCTAAGTTGGAAGAATTGTTGTGCAAGGGACTGATAAGACCCAGTGTTCACCCCGAGGAGCACCAGTGATCTTCATGAAGAAGAAAGATGGTACACTATGCTTATGTATTGACTAACGATTGCTCAATAAAGCAATGATGAAGAATAAATATCCATTGCCATTTATTGATGATCTCTTTGATTAGATGTGAGGAGTGGTAGTGTTTTCAAAGATTGATCTACATTCAAGCTATCATCAATTGAGGATCAAGGATGAAGACATTTTCAAAACAACTTTCAAAATTAGGTATGGTCATTACAAATTCACAGTTCTACCTTTTGGACTCACGAACACACCTGCAACATTCATGAACTTGATGGATAATGTATTTAAGGACTGTTTGGATAGGTTTTTATTGGTCTTCTTGGATGATATTTTAATCTTCTCCAAGAATGAAGAGGAACATCTTCAACATTTAGAGATTGTTCTCCAACACTTAAGGGAGCATAAGTTGTACGGGAAACTCTCAAAGTGCACCTTCTTTTAGAAGGAATTACAACATTTGGGTCATGTGATTTTAGCTTATGGGATTGTATTTGATCTAACAAAAATAAAAGGAATGCTTGAACTTGGCTAGTACCTAAGAATGTGCCAGAAGTTAGAATTTTTATGGGTTTGGCTGGGTATTATCGAAAGTTTGTTGCAAAATTTTCCATAATAGCTTTTCCCATTACTTCATTGTAGAGGAAAGGGAAGAAGTTTGAATGGTCTAAGAAATGTCAAGCAACATTTGACCAACTCAAGGAGAAGTTGACCACAACTCCGATACTAAAGGTACTAGATCTAGATGGTAACTTTATTGTTATCATAGATGCTTTAGGAGAAGGTTTGGGTGGGCTATTGATACAAGAAGGGCGAATCGGATTATGAGTCAAGGAAGCTAAAGCCTTATGAGAAAAATTATGCTTCACATGATTTGGAATTAGTAGTAGTTGTCCATGCATTACACATGTGGAGACACTATCTGTTGAGGAAACGATTTGAATTGAATACTGATCATCATAGTCTGAAGTATTTTTAACTCAACCCAATCTGAATGCACGACAAAGGAGATGGTTGGAACTGATATCTAGTTATGATTTCAACACTAGTTATATCAAGGGAAAGGAAAATTGGGTTATCGATGCCCTAATTCGTAGGAGGCATATCTCCTCAATATCAATTCAAAATAGCTTCAAAGGTCAAGTGTTGCATAAATCCAAGGGTGGCGAATATTATGATCAAGTCAAGCAAGAACTCTTAGATAATCTGAAAGATCAAAGGTACAAAGGATTTCACTTTAAACCAAATGGTTTATTAAGGTTTAAGGGAAGGATTGATGTACCTAACTTTGGGGAATTAAGGAACTTGGAATGAAAAGAAGTTCATAATGCACCATATTTTGGACATCCTGGTGTAACTAAGATGTTCGTTGATGTAAAGCCATTGTATTTCTCGAAGGGAATGAAAAGGGATGTTGCAAGATTTGTAGCAAGTTGCTTGGAATGTCAAAGAGTGAAGGTAGAGCATCATCACCCCGTAGGTCTTTTGTATCCTCATGAAGTTCCAGAAAGTAAATGGCAAGTCATTAGCATGGATTTTGCGCAAGGTCTTCCAATTTCGAGGAATAAGAAAAATTCCATTTTGGTAGTGGTGGACAAGCTTACAAAGGTGGCTCACTTTATACTAGGGAATCTGACTGATGGAGCTCCTATAATAGCTTGGAATTTTGTTCAAGAGGTATTTAGGTTGTATGGAATTCTTGAAAAGATTATTTCTGATAGGGATGCTCGTGTGACATCTAGATTTTGGAAAACCTTGTTTTCTTTCACTTGGGACTCAGTTGAACATAAGTTTGGCATATCATCTGGAAATGGATGGAAAAATTGAAAGGGTGAACCAAGTGTTAGAGGATCTACTAACGATGTATTGCATGGATCAATAATAAAAATGGGAGGATTACCTACCATTGGTTGAGTTTTCATATAATAACTCTTATCATTTTGCAATCAAGATGGATCTATTTGAAGCATTATATAGTAGAAAGTGTCAAACTCCTATAAGTTGGGATAAGCTAGAGGATAAGATAATCCTTGGGCCATAAATATTATTAGAAATGGAGGAATAGGTTGGGATTATCAAGTAGAGGCTAGCATAAGCTAATGAGATTGGCAAAAGAGTTATGCAAATTCCAAATGGGTACCCATGAATTTATCAATAATCTGAGAAGGTTTTGTTGAGAGTTAAACCTCACAAGTTCTATAAAGTTTGGAAAGTCATCCAAACTAGCTCCTTGCTACATAGGTCATTTTGAGGTTCTCGAGGAAGTCAACCCTGTTGTGTATAGAATAGCTTTACCACCAGATCTTGCCAGGATGCACAATGTCTTTCATGTCTCATACCTTAAAAAGTACATACTAGGGGATAACCATGTTATTGATTGGAGTTCTTTACACATACAAGACCTAGTAATGGTAATAATTAAGCCTCTCAAAGTGCTTGAAACACATAAGCTTCACTTATGTAATAGAGAGGTTCTGCAATGCAAGGTCCAGTGGGATCAGTATGCAGAAGATTCTACCACTTGGGAGGACTATGCTGAGATGAAGTAAAAGTTCCCTCATGTCTTGCTAGATTTTGAAAACTCCCAAAACACAATGTTGTTTTATGTTGTTATGTTTTATGGTTTATAGATTTATGTTCATATTTGATACATAAAATCATCAAGGACGATGATTCACAAGGGGGGAATATGGTACACCCTGTTGAGTTTTTACCTATTTACTATTATCTTGTTTGGTTAAAATGCTTTAATATATGAATGTGTTTTGTATATGAATCTTGATGTATAATGTGATGAATGAATGTATACTTCAATTTGATATTTTATAATGTTCTGAAGATGAAAATATATGATGCATATGAATGTATTGTTATCGGCTAACTACTATTGTGATGTACTAAGTTGGATGCATGAATAGATTCGAACCTCTAGAAGAGAGCAGGAGTATCACTCAAGATAAGTTGGTCTAGTAACTCTTAATGAGCCTAACCGAGCATACACACACTCACATCCTAGTTGGTCTAAGTTGAGTAAAGTTAGTTCGGGGAATTGGGAATTGGTAAGTGATCTTCAGTTTTGGTTTGGGAATGTTCTGTATTATTTTATGGTTTCAATATTTGAATGTTCTTGATTGGGAAAATGTTGTTAAGTATTTATGTCAAGTGAAATTCCTTCCTTGTATATTCATATTTATATATTAATCGATGAAGTATATACATATAATGTATATATGTATATATGTGTGTGTCTATGATAACTCATACATGTGAGTAGATATGTGCATGAGTATACGTAGGTAGATGTATCTACACATGCTCATGAACGGATTACCCATAGGCATGGGAATATTGATTGGACGAATGTGAGATATATATATAGATATACACCTCGTGTATGTACATTAATCGATGAATATGAGAATATATGTGTTTATGGAAAGATTTTAAAATAATGTTATATATATACGTAATATATATATTAATATATGTATATATGTGTATATATATAATTATTTTGATATATGATTATATATATTTAATTGGCAAGTAATGCATTTAGCAATCATATGGATATAACTATATATATATAACTATATATATATATATATATTATGGATATGATATATATAATATTAATAATATATTTATATATATTATTTGATATATATTAAAGTGCTTTGAATAAGCATAGCGCAATAATAGTGCTTCCATATATATGTAGCTATGGTCAAAGTTTAAATACTATACATAAAACATGAGGAGAATAATTCAAAGAGACTTATGTGCAACACATAAGTAAAGGTAAATATTGTTAAAACGTTGCAAGTGAAAATGAATGTAGATTCAACATTGTTGACTTAGTCTTAAACTGTGCATGATTAAAGGGTGCTAAAGTATGAAGGTGGGGCCAAAATATATAGAATGTGGAAACCCATAGAAGTCTAAAACTTATGCCAAATGTAGGTAAAGCCATATGATAAGCATGAAACTTAGTCAATGCAAAGATGGTAGAAATTTGTAAGGGTAGTTGACTTGCAAATCAAATAGGAAACCTATAGTAACGTGTTACTATTCCTTGACTTAGTAAAAGAGTCATGTTGTCACAAGAATGAAGTCGACTCATTCATTCTATGAAATTGGAAATAAGAGGACTGTTATGTGTTGCAATCTGAGAGTTTAAATTAGCTGAGTCAATGCATGTGAATAGGAAGGTGGCAGATTTTTTAGCTTGTTTGTAGCATTATGACGCTCAAAGTTAAGTGTATATAGAGGTGCTATTTCTACCATTTGTTACACTTCTCATTTTGATTTCTTTGTTATTATTCTGCTATATTTTATGTGCAAAAGTATTTTGTGAGCTTTGAGAGTTAGAGAGTTGCTTTGTGATTTTGCAATTGTAATTGTTGAGAGAATTGGTAAGAGGCTAGAAGCGAAATATAGGTTGAACTTAGAAGAAGTAGCAAGTGAGCTTGTGGAATTGAGCTAGGAAGGAAGCAATATCAGTTGGAACTTTTAATACAGGCATGCTCATTTCTATTCCTTTATTATTTTATGGTTGAAAGGTTAATTGTTTATGGATACCTTGTTTGGAAAGGATTGATTTAAATATGTGTTAAGATGCTTTGGATAATCTTGCATCTTTCTTGGTTGATTCTTTTTTTGGTGAAACCTTTCTATTTGGATTATACGTATATATATTCTATATTGGAATTTATATGATTGTGTTTCTATTTATACTTTGCATAGTTTTTCAATACTATACATATGTAGCATGAAATGTGAAATTTGGTATGTATTGATGTCTTGAAGTAATTTAGAAGGAAATATTAGTTGGAATAGGTGATTGGCTGGGTTTTTCCTGGGGTTAGAATAATCCATGGGAAAGGGTGTAACCTAGTTATTCAAGTTATTATGCCATTACTTTCTTTTTGGTATGTATGTAAAGAGTATGAATGGTCAAAACCAAATCCAACAAGAAGGGTGGGAGAGTGTGTGACCTCCACTCTAAATTTTGGGTGATGAATACTTTGGCCAAAGTAGTGTAAGTAGCCTCTATTTATATTGCCAGTTCACTATGATCCAGGTTTTGCATGCTAGGTAGGGATTGTAATACATGCAGGTTGTAGCCACTATATGGATGCTCTAGATATGTAGGACACAACACCGTGCTTTGGGAAGGCTAGGATTATGAGGTTACCAAACCAATCTCTTTTTCAAAGGTTAGGACTATCTTACCAAGTTAGGTAGATGTGTGGGGGATTGTAGTAGTCTGTGGTTGATGAAAAAGCACTTGAGTGATGCTTCCCCTCATGCAGTTGGTGGCCAAGATTTGAGGAAGAATATTTGGACCATTCGTATCTCTATTTTTAGTAAGCTCATAGAAGCTATGTATGTAATCATGTATCCATCTCTATGGATATAATAAATGGGAAATATCATCTTGAGATTATGTAATGTGAAATCATTACCCGTATTACTGAAATGATTTTTTGTTATGCAATGGGAAAGTTTGAAATGGTTATGTTTCAAATATGCATCTTGTTATTCAAATGAAAAGAAAAAAAATTGTTTCTTATGATGTTAGTAGCATAAACTATTCACTTGTGGGTAAAACATAGTAAAAATTATTGGGTAGAACAATGGGCATGTTACACTACATTCATTTTCCATTTTGATTTATTCATGAAATTTACATCATAAGTCTTCCACATGGCACTCTCCTTCAAAATTTGAACCCTTCTTTGTCAAAATTCATGATTTCCCCTTTATGACAATCCAAGCATGGACTAACCTAGAAAAACTTGTCTCAAGTCCACTATTATAGGCATTGACTGTCAAGGTTCTTCATCATCTACATCAAAAACACTGTCATTTAGACCCCTTTATGCCTTTTAATGGACTTCCCTGATGCCTTCATGAACTCTACCCTTCTTGAATGTGTAAGAAATTTGGAAATGTGAATGCATTTCTCATGAATGTGTTTTACGTACGAGGGAACTACCCCTGTGTCTTGGCAAGCTCATAGTCATCTTGTGGGAATCAATGATGGGTGAAGCCACAATAGTGGTTTACAATTCAAGTGAGGAAGGAAACCTCACAAAAAATGACCCCAAAGCAAAAAAATTGATTTTAGGGGTTCGTACGAACCTACTAGTTCAACCAAACGCATTAGCAGTTTGCTTGAACTGGTGTTCAAGCGAACTCCTTTAAATTTTGGCTGCCAAAAAACAAAAACATGCATAGCAAAGGGGGTTCGAGCGAACCCCCTTGAAGAGGTTCACTCGAACCATGGTTCATCTGAACCTTGGTTCGATTGAACCTCTAGGGGTTCACTCGAACGCCTAGGGATTCATTCAAAACCCCCCTTGCCCCCATCCCCCTCCTGAGACACAAGAAAAATCTATTTTTTTACACTTCAGAGCTCGGGTTGAGGATGAAAATGGATAATTCTTCAAAAAACCTTCTGGAATTAGATAGTCCTTGGAACGAGCTATCCAACGAATATAATTTTTGTATTTTTTTATTCTATTATGTATTTTTTTTTTAGTTTTATTAAACATAGGTTCTTCACCAAAAATGAAGGTATTTGTTTTGCACATGTGGAAAAATAGTAGATTATCAAAAACAAAATTTGAAAAATATGAGTGCACCAGATATTGAATTCCTTGATCCAACAAAAAAAAAATTGAATTTCGATATATACAAAAAAAGTTATGCATTATACGGTCGCGCTATGTCTGAATTGTAATTGGTTTGACTTCGAAACTTGATTAAAGAAAAAATATTCAATTAAAAACTACCTAACCAAGTGGAAGCACTAGATATCAGAGTTACAAATCTAAATTTGAAAGAATTATAATTTTATCCTTCATGGAAAAAAATTTATGCGTTGTACGGTGTGCTTCACTTTTTAAAAATGTTGTTTTTTGAAAAAAACTAGTTTTTGTGGGAGATGGAAAAAGAAGTGCAATCTGATTCCAAAAATTTTGAAAAAAATATTCTTAGAATCTACAGAAAAAATGTGACGAGACTCTAGTTTGCATCATCTTCAAATTCCTCATGGTTTAGCCGCTATAGGTGCCCGAATGTGAAGATTTAGTTAAAAATAATAATTTCAGTGTCCAGTTTGGCCAAAAATTGTAAACCACTATTGTGGGATCACCTTGATTGTCATATGTCCTTTGAATGTGCTTGCTCCTCATTTGATTATCACTCATTTTTCAACCATAGGTCATCTAGGTAGGGTTTATACTTGACTCATTTTCATGGATCATTGTCTTCCTCACTGCCCTTCACCTTTGCTTATCTTGCACAATATTTCTTCATACTTGAGGTGGCTTGATATGCTCATAGATATGCCCTCAATTCAAGGTATTAGCACCACTCATATACACAGGATTGTACTCATGCCATTATCATATTGAAAGTCTTCATGTTCTAGATCAAGGGCATAGTGTTGGTTTTTCCAACTGATTGTCTAGATTTTCCTAAATATTAGCTACTTCTTATACTAAAAAATCCTACGCCAGTGGCCAACGAATAGGAGGTAGATTTTATTCTTTCTCCTCTACACTTTAGGCTCTACAAAACCAAGCTGGGTTCCCCTATAACATCATTCAAGAAATAACACTTCTTTGCAATAATGCATTTGATAACAGATTCTTCACACTAATATTGTAGAAGGTAACTTGATGGGCTAAATCATCCTTGAAATCCTCTATATTTTTGTGGTTCTTTTAGTGTGGTAATGGGCATAAAATAGTTAAAATACTGAAAAGTAAAGGTTTTTATTTAATTTTATGTTTGATTAAATGCCTTATCCTCAAACAATGTGAGTCACTTTGACCAATGCCCTATCCACAACAAAGTCTAGAAATGAGGTAAACTCCTACAACAAACCAACTCTTGGCTTCTTACAGCCTCACTACCTGACAGTGAGAAACCAACAAAAGAACAATACTATCAAACTACTTACAAATCCATACTGCAACCACACAATCTTTGGTGAATGAACTAAAATAAAAGTTACTCTATTCCTTGAATAGAAACTAACAATTCACACACACATAACACAAATTATGATATGAGAACCAAAGATAACCCTTAATTATATTGATCCAAAAGATAATGAGTACAATGATGGAGAGTATGACATATTGATACTCAAAATTTAGACAATACCATGAGTATTCCAATCATCTGTAACTATTACAAATAAAAACTTACAACTTCCTTCTTTGAGTTTTAGAGGACTTATCTATACAACTTGACTTAATCCAAAATTTTCAAAGACTACGAATCAAAACCCTTTTAAAGAAAACAAAACTTTCCTTTATAGTTTAGGCATAACTCAAAAACTAACCAAGCACAAACCCTAACCCAACTAGGGTTTACACATGGTAAGAAAATAACCAATTAGGTTACAAACTTTGATCATACTCTGATCAAAATCCATGGTGCAAAACAAACTAATCAGATGCATATTAACTCCTTTGCAGTCAAAGGATGGAATGTTCCTCAAATCACGCACCCAAGTGTCCATCATCCTTTAGCAGGTTGCGAGAATGAAAGAAGGTGGATGTCTAGGAAGAGACCCATTTTGAAACCCTAACAAAATTTGTGCAAACTTCTAGGTGCAAAAATCTAAGAGGAAATCCTACCATAAATGCTCTAGATCTCCACGCCAAGCCACCACATTAATGAGCACACAAAGTGTGAAGAAAAACCCTATGAAATCTTGGAAGCATCATGACAAAGATCAAATCTTTGACAAAAAGAACGTTGACGACACATAAAGAGGAATGGGAACCACTCCATCTCAATGTGAGTAGGTAGAAACATCATTCAAGACACCTACCATCCTTCAAATATCAAATATGGTCATCGAGAGAGTAGAAGCAACATTAATGGTGCTATTAACAAAAACACCATTTCATTGAAAATGTCAAGCGTTCAGGCCCAAAACAACTTTTCAATTATTAAATGGGTGAAAAGGATGAAAAACCAACCTTATCAAGAGTTGGGAGTACAACTTACACCATTCTAAAATAGAGGTAAGGGTTAAGAGGTATGACCAAAAGTCGATGCCCGAAAGTGGGACATCCAAGGTCGGGGATTGGTCATACAAATTGATGATTGGAAAGAAAGGAGGAAAGGATAAAGTGGATGCATGATCCCTGATGCTTGAAAGACCAAAACTTAGTTGCATTTCGAAGGTTTTATCAAGAATCACAGGTTGAAAGAGTCGAATACTTATTAACTTAACAAAGGTAAGAAGAAAGAGGTAAGGACAGATCTCGATCCTAAAACATTGACACTTAGTCAATTTTCAAAGGAAGGGATCAGGGGTTAGGAAGAGGGAAGGAAAAGAAATCAGTAGAGGATAAGGGTTAAGTCCAATGGGTGAAACTCAAAAAGCTAAGAAAAGTGAGGGAAAGAAAGGGAGAAGAAGGAGATTGGGGGTGATAGAGGAGGGATGCAAGCATACTAACAACTAAAAGCTCGAAACATCGAGAAATCCACACTTAGCACTTTCTTAGGTTTCAACAAATGGGGCATTTATTGCAGGCTAGCAAGGGAATAAGGAAAATTACCAGAGCCACACAAAAATGATGTACCATTAGGATTTATTTGATTGGTTATAACTGATGGGCATCACAAGGGGATGGCACAAGCTAAAAAATAGTGCCACCAATGGCTCTAGTTGAGGACGTATGTTTAGAAAAATAGAGCGAGGATCTAGAAAACTCTAGAGAAGCATATCAAAATCCAAAAACAAAAAGGGGAAACAAACAATTATATTATGATACAAATGTGCATTGGATATGCCCTACTTATGAAAAGTAGGGTTTGAGGAATTGTCCATGCACTAGAAATTCCAATACTTCCTCATCCATATTTTGCAAAAAATATGAATTCTCACCATGATTGTTGTAGATGACATAAGAGCCAATCCAAAGAGCCTCAAAGTTACCATGTTTTCCCTTGTCCTGGACTCTAACATTCCACATCAAAACTAAGTCTCCAATAGTGAACCTCTTGTCTATAGCTCTCTTTTCAAATAGGTATTTGACTTGCAATTTCTTTTTTAGATTGATGTTTTGTGCATTCCTTCTTGATTCAGCCAACTCTATTAGTTGGTTAATCCTACTCATCAAACTGTCATCAGTTTCATCTTCATATTCCTAGATGAACTTGTATACTGGAAATAGATTATTCATTGGGATTCTTGCATCCAGTCCATACACAAGTTCATAAGGGGACTTTTTTGTGGCCTTCTTTATGGTTTTCCTGTTAGCCCATAATGCTAGCTTCAAATTTCAATCACATGCCCTTTTGGTATTCTCCATCACCCTCTTCATGATTTTCATGAGACTTTTTTTACTAGACTCAACTTGTCCATTTCCCTGTGGATGGCAAGGGGAATAGTATGATATAACAATTCCATAACTACTGCAAAAATCATTAGACTCCTTTGACCTAAAACACATTGCATTTTCTATGATTAACTTTGCAGGAGTGCCAAATCGGATCATAATGTTGTTCATGATAAAATTTATGACAACCTTACTAGTTGTCTTTTGTGTGGGAATTGCTTCCACCTACTTGATGAAATAGTCTATGGCTACTAGTATCCAGTTGTGGCCACCACTAGATTTCTCATTGAATTCACCAATGAAATCTATGCCCCATTGCTAAAAAGGAGCTTCTACATTTTGTGTTCTAAGGGGCAAAGCACCAAAAAAATTAACTTACCAATTTTTTTTTGGCAAACATCACATTCCCTTACCATTCTATGTGTATTAGAGAATAGAGAGGGCCACCAATATCCAAATCTCAAGATCTTATGGGTAGTTGTCTTGGTTGTGTAGTCACCTCCATAGACACCACTGTGTATTTCCTCAAGAATCATTGCAACATGTTCTTCATTCACACATCTGAGCATAACACTTTCCCTATCTCTCCAGTATAAACAGTCCTGAACCATGACATATTTTATAGCTTACAATTTCAAGGTCCTTTTTTTATTATCAATCATGTGATCAAGAAAAGACATGTTTCTTAGATAGTGTAGAATATCCTTATACTAAGAACAAATTTGAACATTACACTCTTCTACAGGAATATCCTCATCCACCTAATTTATCCAATTGGCTTCAAGATTGGATTCAACCATTATCTTCGATAAATCTTGTCCTCTAACAAGTGTAGTTATTTGAATATCAATATTAAACTCTTGGATAGTGTTGATCCATCTACACCTTCTCCAAGTGACTTCTTGCTAAGTGAATATGTCTTTAACTAGAGCATTAGGTACATAAGCAGGTAAACACACAATAGTGGGTTACAATTTTTCGAACGAAGAAAAATTAGAAATGCTCATCAAAAAATTTAAAATGGTTTACCCCTTCTAATGAAGGGGGTTCGAATGAACCACCCCCTTCTAATGAACCCCCCCTTCTAATGAAACCCCTTTTGCACCATATAAGGGGGTTTGAATGAACCCCCTTTTTTCACCTTCCTCTCCACCATTTCAAAATTTATGCATTTTTTTTACTATAGAAGCTTGGGAAGGAGGTGCAAATGGATTCAACTTGATAAACCAAGTTGGATAATTGTAGTGATCGAAACGTGCTTTCCAACAACTATAAATTTAATATATTTTGTTTTTATTTTATATTTTATTTTTTAGTTTTATTGTACATAGTTTTTTCACCAAACATCAAGTTTGATGAAAAATCATTGTGGAAAAATAGTAAATTTGAGGGAAAAAAATTTGAAAAATATATATCCACTAGGTATTGATGTCCTCGTTCTAACAAAAAAAGAAAAATTGAATTTCAATACATACCAAAAAAGTTATGCGAGCCGAAGTGCACCTATGTCTAAATTATAAATGTTTTGACTTCAAAACTTAATTAAAAGAAAAATATTCAACAAAATGCTATGAAACAAAATGAAACCACTAGATACTTGTGTTACCAACCTAAATTCAAAATAATTGGAATTTTATCCTTTGTAGAAAAAAGGTATGCGAGCCGAAGTACACACCACTTTTTAAAAATGTTGTTTACTATTAAAAACTAGTTATCAAAGGAGACGCAAAAAAAAACAATTTAATTTCAAATTTAAAAAAAAAAAATACATTTAAAATCTACAGAAAAAATCTCACAAATCACTAGTTTACATCATTTTCAAATTCCTAATAGTTTACCTACTATAAGTGTCAGAAAGTGAAGTTTTATCTGAAAATGTTGATTTCAATGTCAAGTTTGGCCAAAAAGTGTAACCCATTATTGTGGGATGACCTGCCACTATCTTTGCACCCACTAAGTAAGGTCTGAAATTTTTCATAGCTTTTACTAGAGCATAGGCCTATTTTTCCATTGTGTCATATTTCAATTTTGCTACTTGAAGTGACTTGTTGAAGAAAGCAATGGGTTGTTCATAACCCTCATCATTTTTTTTAATAGAACAACAATAATTTTGTGAAATGATACAAAAGAAAACAACTAAAAGGATTTAGCAAAATCAAGTGACTTGAGCACTGGTGCCTTTTTGATGGATTTCCTGATGTTGTTAAATGTCTTAACAGCCTCATCACCCCATGCAACTGACTCCCACTTCTTCAACATCTTGGAGATGGATTTTGTTGTCTCAACAAAGTTTGTAACAAACCTAACAAAAATGATCTGGCCAAAAAATAACTGGATTCCCTTCACTGTTTTAGGAGTTGGAATGACTATCAATGACTACTACCCTTTTTGGATCAATCTTGATCTCATCTTTTGAGACTATATGCCCCAACAATTTTCCTTCTATAACCCCAAATGTACACTTCTCAGGGTTCAATGAAATGCCATATTCCAAGGCTCTTATAAATATCTTTTCTAAGTGCATACAATGCTCTTCCTCTTTCTTGGAATATGTTTTCAGGTCATTTTGATATATAACCATGAATATATCTATGAAATCTAAAAAAGAAACATCCATGTCTCTATCTCTCTCCCTCTCCCTCTATATCTCTCCCTCTCTCTCCCTATCTCTCTCTTTATCTATCCCTCTATCTCTCTATTTATTTGTCTCCTTTCTCTCTTGGTCTATCTTCGTATCTACCTCTATCTTCCTTTCTCCCCCTCTATCTCTAGACATGCATCCCTCTCCCTATCCATCCATCTCTCTCCCTCTCCCTCTCTCTCCTCCTTTTCCTCTTTCTAGACCTCTATATCTATATATATTTTCCTCTCTATCTCTATCTCTTTGTATTTCTTCTTCCATCTCTCCCTCTATATCTATCTCTCCATCTCTCTTCACCCCAATATCTCTCGCTCTCTCTACTTCTCTCTATATATCACTTCCTATCTCTATATTTTTTTTTATCTCTCCCAGACCTCATTCTCTCCCTCTCTCTTCATCTATGTATATGTATCTCTTCCATCTATATCTATCCCTCTCTCCCCTTTCCCTTTATCTCTCCCTCTCCTCCTCTCCATACCCCCCCCCCCTCCCCTTCTCTCTCTCTCTCACACACACACACACGCATGCCACCTCTATCTATCCCTCTCTATATCCATATCTCCCTCTCTCTCCCTATTGCAAACATAACATGACTCTCTTGGTAATGAAGCCTGATTATCTTCCCGATTCAGAGGTTTTGTTTCAGTCATGTTTGGATCCCTATAAGTGGATGCATACTTGATTTGAAGTTATCACTTCTCCATTGAGACCTTTGTTGCACAAACGACATTATTTGCTAAATGGCTTGCCAATTGACCTCACGTACTATGCAAATGTATGCAAAAATTAGACCAATTTTTTTCCTAATTGACCTTCCACACTTTTCGGCATACCCATTGCACACCAAGATGCAATTACTAGTTTATCACACATTTTCTACTTCAAAACTAACTTAAATTTTTAATTTTTAAAAATTAAAAAAAAAATATTGACTGTAATTGATTTTGTTAACTCAACTACCCATATGACAAAAATTCAAAGATCCTATACAAAAATCTTTGTATTGAATGAATCTACTCGTTATTCTCCGTGCCTACCAAGACGAACTAATAAAAGCTACGTTAAACTGAATTAATTAATAAAAATTGACCTCCAAAATTGACTGGCATATACTTATTGAACACATCACCACCTTTACATTTATTGAATACATCACCACCTTTGCATTTATCCCACATCCCCAACGAACAAAGTCGGTCTGTATCGGCCCATGGGCCTCCCAGTTCAAGCCCTTATTTAAGACCTGATTGCCAAGTAAGCAAATCAGCAAGAACCACCTGATAAGAAGCTTCCAATAAAGGCCCACAAATTGAAGATTATTGGTAAAACTGAAGAAAAAGATGACCTCTGTGCACGACAAAAATTAGAATATCATTTTGAAAAAGACTAGTATTTCTTTGCTGAGGCGTTAAGAATGGGAAAGAACTGAGGAGTATTTCCCTGTTCTTTTCTATCTTGAATTTTTGAGCTGGTAAAAGTTTCAAAGGCTCATGATAAAAATCGCTATTTAACCCTCAATGTATTCAATGCCCACAACGAACAATTGCTCAAGAGAAGTGTTAGGTACCAAAAATAATATAAAAAGAATCTCCTTCCCCCTACCTACTTCAGAAAGTCCGTTAGATTCCTATATTCCTTATAACAATCAAATAGTTTAATTTTATTCAAAGACTACAAGCCCAGTAGTCTTCTGTGAGTATACCTTAAATCTCGTGCAAATTCTAAATGCCCAAGCCCAGTAGCTTCCACCTTACAAGATAATTTCCAATTGTTTTCTGGGCAAACCAGAGGCCAGCCATAACCCCAAAAGTCTCACCTTTGGGGTTCAAATTTTCGAAATATGGCGGAGACAAACGGCCACAAGATCGAAGTAAAGGAAGCAGAACCTAAGTCAATTGGCAGCAGCCTGAGCCACAAGGAAGAAGAAAGGCTGTCAAAAGAGCCTCTGCGAGTAGAAGCCAGTCCTTCGGACTTTGACGCCTCGAAACGACGCAAACGCCGTCGGCGGCTCTGCGGCTGCTGCCTCTCCTGCGGTGTTTTCGTCGTTGTCCTCGCCATAGTCATTCTCGTCCTGGCTTTGACGGTGTTCAAGACCAAGGATCCCAAGATAACCCTCAATTCCGTCAAAATTGGGGACATTAAACCCAAAGTGGATTTGGCCGCTTTGAAGGTCCATCTGAACATGACGCTCACTGCGGACATTTCGATCAAGAACACCAACAAGGCGGCCAGTTTCAAGCATGGCGACAGCACAACCATGATGATGTACCAAGGGAAGACGGTGGGGCAGGCCGTCATACCCGCGGGTAAACTGAAGGCCGACAAGACCTCCAGAATGAACGTTTCCGTGACGGTGTTTCTTGACGCCTTTGTGTCAAGTGTTTCTGAATTGATCAATGACGTGTTTGCAGGGAGCCTCGATATGACCACCAGGACTCAGATGTCTGGGAGGGTTAATATCTTACATCTTATAAAGAGGCATGTGACGGTGATTGCTTTATGTGATATGAATGTTGATGTGTCTTCAATGAATGTTACGACGCAGAAGTGTAAAAATAGCTACAAGCTATGACGACTCTTGTGCTTTAGGAGGGAAGATTTTTCCAGTTTATTTTAAAGTTTTTGTTGTCACTGAAGTTTCCAAGTATACAGGGATATACCTATATTATGTCAAGTTTTCTGTTGGGATGTGTTTTGCATCCAACAAGCCGTATACCGTAATTCTGTTTGTTAGGGTGCTATTTGCACTCAACAAGCTGCATACAGTAGTTTACCCAATTCTAACACTACAGTGTTTCTACTAAATTATTCATGATCATTACTGTGTGCATATTTATTGTAACTTAGCAATCAAGAGGTATCATATTGGATTTCTACAGTTTATGACGTGGTGTAATGGTGTAATGGTGTTTTCGAATTTGATTGTGTCAATTTTTTTTCATCACTGTTTTAGATCATTTTCTACTCTCTTGTTATCCCTTTTTTGATAATAGATTATAAAATATGATCTGGAACCTTGATGAAAAACTCAACACAGTCAAATCCAAAAACATCATTACATATATATCTCTCTATCTAAATGCTTCTCATACTAAAATTCGATATAGCAATTTACCTGATTTTAATATTTCATTACATTCCATTAAATCACTACGATTACATTGTTACTGTGTAAATTACCCTTTTATATAAACTACATAGGAACACAGCTTCCCGAAACATTGATTCTTCTCTATGACTTTGTATGCAATTCTTCCAGAAGCTAAAACTTTTAAGTCTAATAAAATCAAAATAGTTTCTTTTGGGTAGATTCTGCTGGTTAGCAGATAGAACTTGGATAAACTGAGAAAGATTTAACAAATTGGTGAAATTTGTTCTTCAAAGTTACTCGAGTAATTGCACTATGTAGGATATATGCAACAAGACAGCTTGCCAATGACAATGAAAGAATATTTTAGGTTGCAGGGGTTTGATCTAGTTTCAACTAAGGTGCTTTTTTGTCATAATGGCCTCAGACGAACTGGGCCAACTCTCACTCATAATATTCATTGGGCGATCCCAATGAAGGTGGGCTCTTGACTTTTCTCTGCAGTTTACAAGAAGATGGTCCTATGGCAGACAAAATTCAGAGCTTTCCTTTCAATTTTTTTAGGAGGTCATAGACAGTGACACCATAAATCTTTGAAGATAGAAAGCTATATATTTGATAACTTGGACACTGTTGTATGGGGTAAAGATTCCAATTTTAACTGTTTGTGCCATTTAAAGTTTCCATGCAGCCACCCGTGCAAGGGGTTGTTTACTTTGACCAAAAAATTGTACTCCACAATATTGAATCTGACCTTTCACTGATAACTTGTTACTTGAAGATAAAATGAAATGGTTTTGTATTACTATTATTGTATGTTCCATGGCATTTCGGGGATGGGGACGAGGGACGGTAAGGGACACATTTCAGGGACATTTCCTAGGGCCATTTTTAGGGGATGGTAGGGGATGACAACATACAAAATAATATATATATATATGATTTTTTCAAAATTTATTAATATGTTATAGAGAGAGAGGGAGAGAGAGATATGTCAATAAATTAATAATTGATAACAATATCAATATGTAAATAAATCGCAAGAGCAGTAATATAACAGCATAATAAATGTCATTAAACTTATTATTGTAGCCTATGATCCGGGTATGTTTGTATTTCATTGGGAATCAATATAAATTAGATTTTGAAGGAAATGTTTGTTGCTGTAATCAAATCAGACTTAAATATCAGACCTGTAACGCAATGTATTCAGACTTGATATAGTGCAAATAAAATTAGATTTGAGGTTGAATGTTTCATATTTGTTGATGTTATGATAGTAGTTATCATTTCTATGTTTTATGCAAATGATTTGGCATGAAAATTCAATCAAACACAAGCATAAACATTCAGAAATCAGAACTCAGTCACTTTGCATGCCAAGTGTTTGACAAAATGTCAAACAACCCAAACTCAAAAATCACCTTAGAAAGGAGGATGAAATATTTAAAAAATCAAAATTTTAAATATTTTTTTAACTTAGGAAGCTCCTTGTCTGCGGGGGACAGCTAGTTGTCCCTGGTATGATGAGGGACGTTTCCAATGTCCCCCATCCGTACAGGGATGGGGAACCATCCCCAAAGGGAAATGGACGTTTCCTCTCGTTTCTTGCTAGTTGGGTTATTCTGGGGACGGTTGGTGGATGTCCCCTTTGTGTCCCCCCGTCTCGGGGACGACTAGGGACAGGGACAATGGGTTTTGGGGCAAGGAACGCGTCCCCTTTAACATAGCTATTATCTTATTGGGAAATACACAGATTTTATTTTGGCATGTTGACCTATTGGAAACTGGAGGGACCAAGCTAATGTACAATCTAAATTCTAAGAACAATTAGGTGTTCCAAGAAGACTTACGCTTTAATAGACTCACTTTAAAATTTTCCTTTCATAGGAGGAACATAAAATTCTAAAATCTAAATCATAGTATAAGCCTTCTTCAAAGAAACATAAAAGAGGTTTTTCCATTAAAAATATATTTCAAAGATCATATTTGACCCCTCGTAGTTTTCCTTAGGGTTGTTTGGTCTTGAATTGTTGTCATTTAGGTTGCTAAGGGCATAACTCTTAAATTCCTTTATCATCTTTATAGATTGTAGTTTAAATACTGATCTTCATGTTGCGGGTTTTTGAAATTTTGAATCTTCATATTATTTCAATTAGAAAACTAACAAGTACTAATAAATGAATGGATCAAGAGACACACCAATTCGTCTAGTGTTTTATTTTATTTGAGAAATCAAAACTAAACTAGCAATTGTAGCTCAAGATGCAATGGGTATGTCAATAGGTGTGATACAAATTTATTATATTTAATGATCTAATTGACCATTTTCTTTAGAGCATGAAGATATTTTTTATTCATATCCATTTTAGACTTGCCATCAATAATAATGCTGCTAGAATTAGGAACAACATAGTCACCACAACATAAAATTATTGTTGGAATTATTGTCATTGATGTCAAAGGGTAATCATGACGGTCATTGATGTCTATGGACTAGCACTTGAAGATTTTTTGTAGTTGCACAATGCAAGTCTTGAAAAGTTACAAATGTTTTCAAGCAACATTGCAAAAGTTGCACAGTCTTGATGTAGGTAGTTTCAAAAGGTTGTGAAGGAATCAAATAGAAAATATAAGTTTTTCAAGTACATCTCAGATGTACGGTTCACAAGTTTAGGTGATAAATCTTAAGCTCAAAATGAATTATTTCTACTCTTTGATCTAGCTAGGGTTTTGTAAAAAAATCCTAAGGGTTTCAGTTTAAACTCTATACAGTTTCTATTTTTGTGTTGACCAGCTATAGGTGGTAAAAGGTTGCTTAAGTTATGACTTAAGCCTTATGGGTCGTTATGTTATCGGCCCCTTCGTCCTAGTAATTGCCAGCTCAGTAGAGTGTTTGGAGTCTTAATTTTTCCTAAGTCTGATGCTTAATACTTTGTCCAAGCTTGATCAATGGTGGTGATTAGAGATTGAAGATCTGACAGTTTCTGCATGTCCACAAGACTTTTGGTGGGCCCGATCTTTTTGATTGCAGAAACACAAAATCATGCCATGTGTCCGACGAGACCAAGTTTAATGTTCTTTGCTTTGCTCTAGAAGATCAATGATTGTCGCAACATCACATTTTTCAATTCATTCTAACACAGTAGTATATGTGATAGTGTGATATAGCACCACGTGTCCAACATGACATATGCAGGAAAGATGGCACATTTTTTCCATTTCGCGGAAAGGTTGTTGGGTCCTTTGGTTGTGTGAGAAACTTACACATGTTTTGGATCAAGTTCGCAAATCACAAAGATGAATGGCTTTCAAATCAATGGTGCACATTGAAGGTGTTAAAGGTGAAGATCAAGTGATTTTCTCTATTCCATGAAAAGGATGGTGGGTCCCCATTTTGGTTTTATGGGAACACGAAATGGCGATGTGCGCATCTAAGATGACATCTACAAGACAAATGAAATATTTCCGCTAGACTCCACAAAAGGAATGGTGGGTCCCTATGATGGCTCTATGAGAATACAAAATGTCAACACATGTGTGTCCATGATGACATAGCTCAAGTTAAGTCTACCCAAAGCGGCATATTCACTCATCAGATCTACAATGCGTATTCAAAGGAGACTTGATCAAATGATTGTGTTTTAAAAATAAAGTATATTGAACGAAGACCTGATCATGGTGATAAAGGAAAGATCAATGAATGATATTCAAAGTGAACAAACAGTTACTTCCTAAAGATAAAATTTGACAGGCAGTTACAAAGATGAAGCCAATTTGAATATATTTTTGGAAAATCCTAAAAGTGACAATTTCAAGGGACTATGATTTGATTAGGTTTTCTATGTAACTATGAAAATAGTGATTGTTGTGGTTAGAATGGTGGTGTGAGTGGTTGTTGAATATAGAACTATGGTATTTCATGTGTATAGTGGAGATGTAAATGCAAATTATGGGAATACATGTAGAGGACCCTACTAAACTGAATGTGTTTCAGGTTGGTGGCAGAGTATATTGTGATAGATGAAAAGCTATCAAGGTGATGATCTTTGTAATGTGAATTGAGAGAGGTGAAGATCAGAGGAAGAGAGTCCAGATTAATGAATTGAAAAGGTGCATTTCAAGTTGAAGAAGAACCAGTATCAACATTTATGGACTTGTAAAATTGTAGAGGTCGGTGCCTCAAAGAGATTGAGTTGGTGCACAATTAGGTGTGCAGTGTACCTTGAGGTCGGTGCCTCAAAACAGTATCTTAGGTGTGTAGTGTACCTAGAGGTTGGTGCCTCAAAACATTGTCTTGGGTGTCAATGTGTACCTATAAGTTGGTGCTTACAAAATATATGTAATATCTTTTATTATGAGGCTGGATTAGGATAGTAGATCCTAATAGCTATTCTCATCATGGTTTTTCCCACATTGGGTTTTCCATGTATATTTGGTGTCTTCTTTGTGTGTGATTTTTTTTGTGTGACCTTAAATCTTATTTGTTGTTTTAATTTGGTAAAAATTTACATACACTGATTCACCCCCCCTCAATGTATTGGTGTTCTTTCAACAATTATACTATCAGTTCCATTTTAGGTAACACCTTCCCTTAGGTCATTTACATTAGAGTTGATGGGTTCAATTATTAGCCTATTTTTTGTTACTTTTATGCATACTTTCAAACACTTTTTAGATATACCTTTCGGATAATACTGGACTATAATATGCTATCTTTTCATACTTATTATACAATCTTGGACCTAAAATCATAGTAATGGAAATATGGTTATGACATAATAGTATTGCATGGTTTAGATGTGAGTATGCATGAAATATGGCTGGAATTCTATGTTTTAATTATGGTAGTTGTCTTTTGCATATGTTTTGTGAATTAACCTTTTTGCAGCCAAGGAGGAACTGTAGCACATAGCAACTGGAAGTTGTAACTTGCAACAAAAGGAAGACTAGGACAACAAAATAGGGGAGTTCTAAATTAAGTTGAATGCAATAACTATTGTTTGAAGACACTTGATGGAGATTGAACGTGCATCATTATAATGAGTTAAAAGTGCTAGAGAAGACTGAAGAAATATTTTGTTGATAAGATTCTAATAAATGTTTGTGTTTTTTACATGCAATTCTGTTTTACGAAGTTTTAGTTCTATTAGGATTCTTCTTTCTTTTTAGTTATGGTTTTAACAATTCAATCTTAACTATATGCTTTGATATCTAGGAGTGGAAGTTAATGATTGCAGTTAGTTTGTTGCTTAGAATAAGACTCCCCCATGCTAGTATATAGTCCATGGTTGAGTCCTTAGATAAGTTAGTTGATCTCAATATTTCATTATCAATTGTTTTTCAGTTTTAGTTATCTACAGACATGATGGTTATTCAAAATTATTTTCATTGAATACAATATGTGAAGAAAATTTTATGTAATCTATTGTGATATGCAATGAATGAAGTTCAATCTCACATGGATGCGTAGAATTTGATAGTTAGATTAGGTTCTATTTAAGTGAGAATGACCACTTGAGCAGGCCACTCAAGGTAATTTTTCTTCATTTCATTTATAAGTTGTTTATTTCTATTTAAGTAGATGTTTTTATGTTTATCATTACTTCATGAACTACATGCAAGTTAAATTAGAATCTCATGTGTACTTTGATTATTAGTAATGAATGTTCATGAGAATACATGCATGGTTAACCAGTAGTACTACGGAGGTTAGAATTAGTTGATTTGTTAGTTTTGATCAGTTTTGAGCTGATACAATAATACTTTATTAGCAGTAGTTCAGTTACAGGTTAAGTTGTAGGCACCCATAGCCATTAGCGCTAGTTTGTTTATTTTATTGTTTTGCAATTCTATGAGTTTTTAGCAAGTATAACATCTTGAATAGGATAATTTAGGTAGTCTTGAGTCTTTAAAGGCACATACAGTGCATTGCCATCACAAGTTTACAAGCCTTGGGTTGAATCTTTAATGTAGTCTTGACAAAGTTGAGTGGACTATTCAGCCAGATATACATCTAAATTTTGTAGGTTCTACCAAGTTTACAACACATTAGTTTAGACTCTACAAGAGACTCTGGAATAAATTTTCTTACCTTTTTTGCAGTCTACTACATCTACACCTTTGCCTAATAGTTGTCTCACATATTTTTTTTTCTTGAAAATTAAATGGTACATCAAAAAGATAAGACCTTATTTGTGAAATCCAACCACAAAATAGAGTACTTTTAAGACAATACAAATGTCAAAATTTTAAACTATAGAAAAAAAGATTGAAGATGAGAACTTTCTTTTGAGATGCCTTCTCCACACAATAAATTCGAAGTACAAGATATGGGAAAACATCTCTATCCAAAATTATTGACAACACTTGAAACATAGAATCAGAAAAATAAGAACATGGATCATTTAAGGTATATGTACTCTTTATAGAACAAGAAATCCCAATAAAGATTGCTCCTGAGACACATTGCTAGATCATATATGTAAATCATGGAACAAATCAATATTAAAGATGTGTCACACTTTTTCCATAACATGGATTCAAGTATAAGATTTGGCCAAACATCTCTTTCAAACACAAATTCTTATAACCTAAAAAATTAATGAGGAAATATAAAACCAAAGTTTTGAAAATATAGGGCAATATCATGGAACAAGTAGATTGAAACTCTAATTATGTCCTAGATGCCACCTACAAAATAGAAACAACATAAAAGTGCAAAGGATGTAAAGTGCAACTACTAAATAAATCCTCAACTAACAAGCTAGAAAGGCATGATAACACCTCCATGAAGACAACATATGAATCACATTGTTATTCAATCACACATTGAGGATCACTCTAATACAACCAAAAAAAAAAAAATTGAAAAATAGAACATGTTATAGATTACAAAAAATGGGATTCAACGAGGGCCTAAAAACTCTTATTAACAAGCATAAGATACATAAAACACACAATAGATAAATTCTACAACCTAAAATCCAATAGCCTATCCGTGCTAAACAATATAACATTCAATTTTTGCATTAGTTTGATATGGGTTGTCCTTAATTAAAAAAATGGACATATATTAAAGTTTGTTATTGAAACAAATTATGTCTTCAAATCACACAATTTGTTATACTCAAGTACTTAAAACAAATGAATTGGTAATAATTTCCTTGTTAAAACTATGAATTGCTAGAGTTGTTTTTGACATACAATAAAGTCTAATAGAAGATTTAATATATCACTTAGATAAAATGGGGAACAAAGCTCAAAAATTTGTTAATGAGAATATAATGCACCATAATAATCTAGCTTTAAATGCATAAAATTATATAGTTTGAGCCATAATATACAATTTAAAAATAAACAAGAAATTTCTAGGGCATATTTTATTCTTCTCTCAACAATTGGTGTAAAAAAATTTTTAAGAGTTGTGGGAACTATCATGAGTGTCTATTCATGTTTCAAAAAGAATCCCAAGAAAAACTAAATACCAATGGAACTAAATGCCCCCACCTTATATAGATAGTGGCCTAACCTCCCTATGCTTCATATTGTCTAAGTACTAGTTGCAATAGATTTTTGATAGGGGAGAAGTGGGAGAATAATTGATAACTCTAAATTTTTGTAACATACTAACCCTTCAATGAAGTAAAAATTTCTAATTTTTCACCTTACAAGTAATAAACTATGTAACAATCCATTGCAATAAAAAAAATATTTTCTTTATTGAGAATATACGAACAAAGATGCATATCATAATACAATAAGGATTCCTTTTCATTTCAACAAGTCACAAGTTACATCAATACAAGAATGCATACATTTACATACATAGCTCAATGAGCTTTAGAAAAAATAGTTGTAAGATGGTCCAGGATCCTTCCTTTCAAATCTTGGTTCTTTTGTCACCTATTATAGAGGAGAAGCATCACTCAGGCACTTTTCCTCCAACCACGGACTCTTAATGTGGTCGCCCGCACATCTATCATTCGATAGATGACCCTTCCCTTCAACGAAGGGATTGGTAGAATAACCGATAACAACAACTAACTGAGCATAGTGTTGTGTCCTACATAACTAGAACTTGTAATTCCACAATCTTGGACTAGCATGTAGTACTGGATCATGGTGAACAGACAGTGGAGTCTTGGCATTCCCACTACTTTGGAGCCTCAAACATCCAAAGTGTTACATTCAATATTCCTACTGAGGGTAAATTATCACATACACTACTGAGGGAATTTTATCACATACACTACTCGGCGCCGATCTAACTTAAGGTCATCTTAAACTATGCATAGGTATTTCCTTCAATGCATAATCTATCATCCCAAAGATAACCTATCACCATTTGAATCTACTTGGAATAAACCTACTTAACAAGAAAGTACACAAACTCCCTCCCATTCTGTATTATCTATCCTAGGAGTAAACACAAGATTTCCTACTTAAATCATTTAACTTAGCTAAGTGTATCACAAGTGCCTTTCATGTTCAAACATACCTAGTATATAATACATATGATACACCTGTCTCCTATTATGGAGTACTTAAAAGCACATCATGAAAACAGGATAAAAGCTTCAATTTCCTTTTCAAGACACTCTATTTTCTCTAATGCACACACTGGAAAAGACAACTCAACCATACATGCAAGACTCATAATTCAAAAGTAAAATAACAAAGAAGAAGAGATCCCCATGCCTGTTATCGCTTATCCAAACAAATGTCAACAATGCAACCCTTTCCAATAGCAACAAGCTTGATAATCAGCTCCTCAAGAATGTCACAAAGAAACTCTATCTCTCAAGTTAATAGCTTAATCCTCTCAAAAACAACTTCCTCGCAAACTAAATAGAAATCTCTCCTTTTCTCTCTCTCAATTTAAAACAGAGTATGGCTGGAAATAATGCAGTATAATGACTAGTAAGAAGAATGAAAAAGATATGCAATCTTGTGAGAGAATGTGAAAGATATGTAATCTTGTGAGAGAATGTGTCCCTTCCAAATGAAATGGCTCGGATATTTATAGAGCAGGTTGGTAACCTCATATCCTACAGTTTAGACATGTTAATCAACAGCAAGCTCCATGCAAAGAAACACATGAAACACAGCAGAAAGGTGGCGACCTCCTAAGTTCATACTCAGTAAAAACCACCTACAATTTGATTGTAATACTGCCAGTAATCACAGACTTATTCAATCTACATATGCTCAATTCGAATTGTCTTATGAAATAGACATATACAACAATTTTGTTTCTAGAGGTGGTGCCAACTTTATCCACACTCCTTGTTTGGCATGGTTTCCTTGCCATCAGAAACAATCAACTTCCAAAACGTAAAACTAAGCACTATCAACTTTCATAAGAGATGAGCTGGTTTAAGATGATAAATACACTTGACAAAGTCTCCAACAGATATGTTAAACATGGCATAAATGTTTACTAAGTCAAAGTTGATCTCTATCAAAGGTGTCAACCAATTCCAAGCTTCTATCAATATATGACAGCAACTCAAAATGCATTTTCATATGTTTCATATCATGTGGTAGAAAGAGTGAGAATCGGCTTCACAAAATAGTCATAAGCTATTCTATCAGCCTCCAATATCATAGTCTTAAATGACTATAATTAACCTCGAATATCATAGTCATTATCAACTATAGTCAGCCTTTATAAATTGGATTCTAACATGGTAAGTGATAGTCAATTTCTATTAATATATATAATATGTTAAATATGTATTATTATATATATAATACATATTATATACATAAATATATATTTAAATACCATCATGTATATATATAACCACTAATATATATTTACATATATATATATATAACAGTACAAAATAGATAGTATATAATAAACACATTATATTGAATGTATGCATATATATGTGTGTGTGTGTGTATAAAAGTATATGTTTCTATGTACAGGTATATGTAGGTATATCTATATTCATGCATTTGTATGAGTGTGTCCATCCGTCAACGTACGTGCGTATCAATACACATATACATATGGATACATGTATATACTATATATACACACACACATATACATATGTTCACATTCAATTCACATATAGCCATTCACACATATATATATATATATATATAAGAGTACAGACAAGATAGTATATAATAAACACATTATATTGAATGTATGCATATATATATGTGTGTGTGTGTGTGTATAAAAGTATATGCCTCTATGTACACGTGTATGTAGGTATATCTATATCGATGCATCTGTATGAGTGTGTCCATCCGTGTGTATCAATACACATATACATATGGATACGTGTATATACTACACACACACATATATATATATATGTTCACATTTGATTCACATATAGCCATTCACAATTACCATCATATTGATAAGTGTTTACGAGTGGTGCATCTATACATGTGCATATACATGTCGTTAGATCCCATTGACATGTATGTGCATATATATACACATACTCCACGTACATCCCACTTATCAATATAATCGTAATAGTACAAGAAATATCTCCAAAGGTTGAATAGATAAACATCACCCAACAATGCACACAGAAGTAAACAAGACTCTACTAATGCTAACACATCAACTAAGGATGACTTAAACCAACTGCCTACAAACTAACTCAACTCAATCATTCTAATGTGGTGTGTGTATGCTGAGATAGTTTACTTTTTCCAGTTACCCAACCAAGATATTCTCTTGAGTGATACTTCCCCTCTGCCTAGAGGAATGAAACATAACCTGCATCCACTAACACATGCACATGATAGTCAATTCCTCACAACATATGTAGTATACATAAAACATCTCCAAAGTTAGAATAATAATTCAATAACCATCCATTCACATAAATGCAATTCTTTTCCATGAAATAACATCAAATGAGATAACATTCACATGATAACAAGGTTCAAGCACAATTTATTCATCTCCAGAATTCACTTTAAATTCATATTTACCCTATATAGTAATAGTAAATATTAATTACACAATTGGGGTGTAACAATGTCAACTTTGAAGAATGGGAATAATGAGTTATGGAAGGAAGGAAATACATAAATAAATACATGAATATAATATTGAATTAGATCAACTTGTGGAGCAATCATATGAGCTAGAGGGCTTATAATTTTAATGGGTAGTTTGTTCCTCACAAATTTTGTAGATGAAAGATGAGACTCATGGATTCAAACCCATGGCCAAACCAACCTCACCTATAGACCTATAAAATTAATGGATCTATTGAAATTTGCTTACATAACTCTACAATGGGCTCAAAAAAATCCATAACCAAAACAACAACCGTGTGTCAAAGGCCCTCATCAGACAAAAACCTTGAAATCTGAAGATGATATAAATTCCAACACATTCTTATTTTGGGTGAAACACAAGATATAATAGGGCTAATTTTAAAAAAAAGTATTTTATGCACTAGCAGTAATTCATTATGCTCTCCTTTAACTTCAAATTCCTACCTAAGGTTTGGCAAAAACATTAACAAAACTTATGTTGCATTTGGAAAAAATGATGGATTCAATGGTAAGAGGAAAGAAAAGAACAAGCTATTTAGTGATCTTAGAAATTGTTGTATAAATGGATCCTTTAGTCTTGGTAGGATTCCTAGCATTAATATTGCTTCCCTCCAACTACCATAAGGGATTCCCTACACTACCAAGAGAAATTCAATAACCTTGTTCCTCTTACCTTACCATTACTTTTTTCTAGGCATGGGAATATAACATTTTTTATGTCTTTTGACTGTCTAAATTTATATCAAACTATTATTATGCCTTCATACATGTTTGACTAAAATTATTTTGATGTTTAATTGACACCTTCCCTAAATTTCCACTCACGGATCCATTCCATATGTACTTGTTGTAAATATTTTCTCATAAAAGGAACACTTGTTAGCATAATGTAAGGTTGAAAATTTTATTCCCCATAATTTTGACAATAAAAAATGTCCTTAGTTTAGTGGTCATTCATATAGTGTATTTAGAGACCATTTTAGCCTCTTTCCCAATCTGTTTCCTAATCTAAATGTCAATTTTTGTATGTTTTTTCTAGTTATGTATTTTTACTATTTCTTACAGTGTTCAATGTGACCATTTTTTAATGTCTCCCATTTATTTATTCTTATACATTAACATAGGCATGTGGATGTTTGTGTGGGAACACTAACATCTTGTGACTATATGATCATACAATCTTTTTTTGCTGTTAAAATTTTGTCTTTTTATTTTCATTTTGTTTATAACTAACATTCACCCAACCTTTTAAGTTTTTATCAGTCTTTTCCTTATTTTCTTCCAAAAATATCCGTTTGCGTGATTTAGATTTTAAAATGAGAATCATTTTTCCTCTCCATGCATTGAATTAGTTTTGATCTTGTATATTCTACATTCCCAAGTTCTCTTAAAATTTCTACAACATACTGGATCTTTGTTCATTCGACGTCATATTGTGAAGCACTCTCTATATGCCATTAAAATCCACTCTCTTGGGATGATTTGTTGTGATTTCTCTTTTCTTTTTAATTTTTTTTTCCTTATTTCTTTGGCATCTTTAGATTCTACATTTCCTAACTCTTCTTCATACACATATGAATAATAGTAGACACACTTAGTATTGTTCCTTCATAATTTATATTAATGCTCTTAGTCTTTGATGCACTTAATATAGGAGCACACATTCTCCAATATTTCTATTTGATTCCCCATGGAGGTCAAAAGGCCATATTAGGGGCTTGACCATATTGGAAAGCTCCATGTCTGTGGGTTCTTCTTCTCTAGACTCAATGTTAGAACTCTGACTGTTGTTGATAAAATTCACTTTCCCTAATTTGTTGACTTGTAGGACTTGTTCATGCTTGAATGAAAAATTAGGTCTTCAATTCTCTTCAAATTCACTTCAGATCTACAACCTACACACAAGAAAGAGGGGAAAGGGTTGTGTCGTATAGGTTTTTTCCTAAGTTAAAACTCATTTTGGTATTTCTACCTCCACAATGACTATGATGGTGTAAAAAGAGAGCTTACCCTCGGTCGGGTAGAGGCTAAATGATAAATAAGTGACAAATTGAAAATTATTACAACTTACCACTTATATTTGCACTCCTTGATGGACTAAATTCATTATACTCATTATCTTTAGGGAAAAATTGATATTTGATTTGAAGCCCTACAAGTGTTAGTACTCACAAAATAAATAAACATGAAACATGAATAAACTCACATGAAAATATGATGCATTGCTAACATGATGCTTGTCTGAAATAATGTTGCTATAATTTTTCTCTTGACTAGTCAATTGCTCAATTCAAAGTGTTAGGATTGCTTCTCAAAAAAATTAGGCTTTCAAATGATGAAAAAACTTGTATTTATATGTAATTCTTTAATTTCTTACAAAGTAATTATCGATAGTCAATAAATGACTTTGGATTTTCAAATATTAAAATGTCGACATCAACATATTTTAAATTGAGCCAAAATAGGTTGGGAAAGGGTGTTGGATGCCCAATCCTAGACCTATCATTTTGGGGACTTAAATATCAATAAATGATTATTAAATCTTTATTTTGAAATTCCACTTCTGATTTTTCAAATATTATTATAAAATGGGAAAATTAAAAGCACAACTGGGTCCAAGCACATAAGGGGGAGCTAAACCTAGTGCAAAATTATCAAGGGTCATAATTTACAATGCTACATCTACCTATAAAGTTCTAAAATATAAGGAAAAGGGTAAGGGTGACCTTAGGGAACATTTGAAAGAGTTATTCATGGCTAGCCAAGAAGTGACACATGAAATATACCTACTCTACTTATTCCCTCATAGCCTAGGTGAGAAAACAATAGAATGGTTCTTGCACCAACCTAAAAGGTCCATCACATCCTTTAGAAGCCTCATAATTATTTTTAAAACACTTCTCTTATAATATGGAGCATGAATTTTGCAATGTCAAGCAAGAATAAAGGGATATTTTTCATTGTTCCTTCAATGGTGGAGATCTTTGGCTAGTAGATTCTCATGGTCCATACTAGAAAAGTAGTTAGTATACGCTTTTGTTACTAACCTCAATATTGAACTATTTTTCCATCTAGCACAATGTGCCACTACCTTTGATGAGATAATAAAAGGGAATCCATATCAAAAATACCCTTATTTATAAAGTGTAAGGAAGCTAAGGTAGCATAACAACTTCCTACACTAATCTTGAAAGGAGAATAATGCAAAACTTTACAGATCTTTTCAACATTTATAGAAACTTAAACAGAAAGATAAATATCATGCATACCATAACACAGTGATTTACGTGGGGAAAACCCTTTTGGGAGAAGAAACCCACACTCCAAAAATTGCCCAATATATTATTCAAAAATCATAAATATTACAATATATTTACACAACAAGCTTCTCACAAGAGTATCGCCAATCAAAGATCCAGAGACAACATGACCACTATCAGAATCTCAAAAACTACATCACAATACATAGTCATAATACAACGCCCTCATAAAATAGGGTTACCTTCTAGGGAAAGAAAAGCCAACAAAATATCTACCATCAAAGCTGAGACCAAATGATGAATGGTCCAGATTTACAATATAGCATTAATTTAATATATGTCGATAGTTTAATAGTTTTTGTTGACTTTTTATTCATAACATTAACATGCATTCCACTCCACCCCTCCACCCCATGCTCCCATTGTGTATTACACCTATCGATGTAACTAGTATAAATCATGAAATACATCCTATCAATAATAAACCTTATATAATTGCAAGGTTGAGACACATTTTCCCAACAAATCTCACTTTTTTAACACCTTGAAAGAGCAACAAGAGGGAGTAAACATTGTACGTTAAATGTTAGGGTTCAAAGGCCCATAGTCTCTAAACACCATCCGAACTTTCTATGCCTTTATGCTTAGTTAAAGAATCAATAACATTCATCAAAGTCTCTACCTTAACCAAATTCACCCTGTCATCTTCGACCATATCTCTAACAAAATGATATTGTACATCAATGTGTTTGGTCCTAGCATGAAATGGTGGGTTCTTGGCTAGACATATTGCACTCTAACTATCGCAGTAAATTGTTACTACACCTTGTTTTATTCTAATTTATCTAAACATGGTCTCTTAAGCCAAACGGATTCTTTACAAGCATGAGTAGTTGTCATATACATAGCTTCAGTAGTGGATAAAGCAACCATAGCCTATTTTTTACTCATCCAACTAATTGCACCATCAAATAAATTAAAAACATAACCACTAGTGGATCTTCTACTATTAACATCACCTACCTAGTCTAAATTCACATAACCATGAATATAAAGGGAAATCTCATTTTTAGTCAAATTAATATGATAACATAAGGAATACTTTGAGGTACCACACAAATATCTAAAGAATCTTTTAATTGTATCTGAAATAACTCTACAAGGATTAGACATATATCTGCAAAGAACTCCCACTACTTGGGCAATTTCTAGTCTAGTACAAACCATAACATAGATCAAACTTCCAACTACACTCTGTTAAGGCACTCTACTCATCTTTTCCATCTCTGATGGGGGTGTTGGACAATTTGAAATAGATAATTGTGTTTCTAGCTAAAAAGGAACAATAATGACCAAATCTTGCATATCAAACCTCTATATAAAATTGAATTGACATACTTACTTTGACCAAGCCATAAATTTTTTTTCACTCTATCCCAAGAATGTGTCTAGTTGTACCAAGGTCTTTCATTTAAAATTTAGCTACAAGTTGAGACTTTAATTTTTAAATCATACCTTTCCCTTTGTCAATAAATAATATGCCATCAACATATAATACAGTAAACAAGAAATGATGATCATCAGTTTTATAATAAACACAATGATCTGATTTAGAATACTCAAATCTCAAACTCAACATATATGTATCAAATTTTTGGTACCAT